>CM035437.1:16997342-17394842 GCA_020310875.1 Ceratopteris richardii | reverse complement strand
TTCATTGTTTGTTACATCATCATTTTTCTTTCTATTAGAAATGTTTTAAATGCATGACCAAAACCTTGCAACGCTCAATTATTGATCTATAACCAAACTTTAGGGTATTTGGCATCATGACAAATTATTCTTTTAAGTATTTTGGAAGAGGACGTATATTTAAGAAGCTATGCACTACGAGGCAAGCATAGAATCAAGAGATATTCGTTCTAAGGAGCACACAAGGAACAAGTTTTGATGAAGATAAGTATCATTTCACTCACATCCTTTTCCGAATTTCGTGCTTTCCAAGCATAAATGGGTTGAGGGTATATGCATTTAGTGCATGAATTTATTATGCACAAAGTTTGATTGTACATGCCCCTATATGCATACAAAGGAGCATGATTCTTCTTGCAAAGTTCCTTTTGCACATAGCTATTGATAAATTTTGCACCTTTTTAGTATGCATGATAGATGCATGAGATCATCTTGGGTACTCAAGTAAGTATAAAAAGCCCTTGAGGGAATTCATCAATGGACGAGATAGGAGTTGAACCCAAGACCTCATTGTTTCCAATGGACAAGATGAGATGACCCAATTCTATTTCATCACATGAGAACACTCGATTGAAGTCAGGGGATGGACGAAGCTTAACTTCTAGATAAGTTTTTTGCCCTCTTTTCTTTTTCTTTCAAACCATGAAGCATGTACTACATGACGTAATAGAGATGAATGCATAAGTGTATTCATAGATATAAGTGAATCAATTTGCTTGGTCACATCAATTGATCATGGAATTGAATTGCACTATGCATCAAAATCAGATGGTTTTGGAAAAGAAAGATTAGATAATGGTCATGGTTAGGAAGAATGCATCTAATGCATTGATGAAACTTGCATATACTAAGTTTCATGGAAATTTTGCAGTATCTTTTGAATAAACAAAGTTCCAAATTAGAACTTTTGCATGCTTTAAGGAGGGGTTCAACTTCTGAACCTTATGCATGCTACACCTTTTCCAATAAAGGTGTAAATTTTTGGCAAGCACTATGCACATGGAACATATTACATGGGTTTTTGAGTTGAGAGGGAGATTAAGTTCCTGAAGTTAAGCTTAAGTAGAATTTGATTAGTTTCTAGGAAAAATGGTGATGAGGTCAATTGGCCACTATAAACCATTTAATTTCTTTATGTTTGGATTAGTAATTAAAAGCCAAATAATCCTAAGAAAATACATTAAACTTAAGGTCCCTCTTATGGAATTTTAAATTCCATTAAAGCCCATGGCATGCCTGATCAGCAAGGCCATAGATTTAAGGTATTAATACAATTTTTTTTCCCTCTTAAAGCCATGATACAATTGTGGTAACTTAGAGCACCTACTTTCAAGCTCTAAGAAAGAGAAAGCATAATATAAAATAATCTATGTAGTTCTGGAAGATGGAAGTATCAACGCTCTTGTGTAATGAAGTTCTTTATTTGTGAGAACTAAAGAACTATTCAGAGCTTTACAATTGCAAGGCTTGAAGAGAAGGTAAGACTCAAGGGTTTTAATAAACCCTGATTACCATTTTCTAAATGTCCTAGAAGTAGAACACTATTCAAAATGGTAAATGACATTACCATCTACTTCATTTGGTTGGCAAGTCAATTATTCTTTCTCAGATTACTCATTATGTCATAAGAGATGATATCTAGTTGAGATATAAACTAGCTCTATCATCAAGTGACATGAAAGGGATCTTGCCGAGTATATTTGAATTAAGGAATAATTGAAAAACCAACTTTTTGAGACTAATTTTATCAAGTTGCAATTGAGACTTGGTAAATTGAAAGTCCATTGAACAAAGATCTAAAGGCTCAATTGAAGAGTCAATGTGCATTCTATGCACATTTCTAGTTTGCTTTCCATATTGACAATGCTCACAAAATGAAAAATTGGAGAAAGATAAAACAGGTAAGTAGCCAAAACAAGAAAGATTTTCCATTCAACTACAATATATATGGCCCAAACGACCATGCCAAATACAAGCCATAGGCTATTCAATAACAGCTAACAAGTGTTCTTTCTGTGATACAAATAAAGGATAAAGTGAGCCAACTTTTCTTCCTTTTGCAATAACCATATTGCCCTTTGATATGCAAAAGAACTGAGCATAGAAGACCACCTTGTAACCAAGATCGTCAAGTTGACCAACTGACATCAAACTACGTGATAACTGAGGTACATGGCATACATTATGCATAGTAAATTTTGAACCATCAATAAACTGCACAACCACATCTCCAATCCCCACAACATCACACTGGTAAGAGTCACCAAGTCTCACGGTACGAAGAGACTTTGCTACATAATTAGAGAACTATTCTCTGTGTGGTGTCACATGGAAAGAAGCACCAGAATCTAGCAGCTAGGTGTGGGAAAGAGAATCAGCCATAAGCACCTTAGATGGCACAATACTATCAAGTTTCAACACGTCAGCATCATTAGAAATAGCATTAATTTCTTCAATCTTCACAGTCGAAGTAGATGGTGCAGGTAACTGTTTAACATGCCCATCAACCTTCTGTCCTTTACCTTTAGAATTCTTTAATGCATAACAATATTTCTTCATATGTCCTTTCTTATGACAATAATGGCATTCGATATCCCTCTTCCTTGACTTACTTCTAGTCTTATTCCGTTGACCATTATTTTCCTTGTTCTTGCTCCTACCACGTTGCTGAAAACCACGTTGCTGAAAACCACGTTGCTGATTCTTTCCTTGGTAGGAATCACGAACATTATATGCATCTCCACTCTGAGTGCCAACCATAGATTTTTCACGAATCTCCTCACTCAAGAGTGCTCCACATATGTCATCATAGACAAGTTTACCACCAGGTGCACTATTGCTAATACCTGTGCAAAATGTATCCCATGATGATGGCAGGGTGCATAACAACAATACTGCTTTCATTTTGTTATCCATATCCATTTTCAGAGCTTGTAACTGGGAGAATATAACATCAAAATCTTTTAGATGAGCAAAAACACTATCTGTGTCCTTCATGTGAAGGTCACATAATTTTCTCATCAGATACACTTTATTTGATGTCGTCTCTTATTCATATGTATTGCATAACTTCTTCCAAAGCTCCTCTGCACTTTCGTAGTCTAATACTATAAAGTAAACATTATCTGCCAGGTGCAAGTGAATGGTAGACCTGGCCATTTCATCTAACTCATCCCAATCATCTTCATCCATGTCAGCAAGCTTCTTTGAAATCCCATTTATTGGCTTCCATTGTCTCCTTTGAATCAGCACATCTTTAATCTCATTCTTTCATAGAGCAAAGCTTGTGCCATCAAATTTTCGGATCTCAAAATGGTCTTTGTCTTGCAAGTTATAACGTCTCCTTGGAACACTTGCACTAGACCCTGATCCACCGGATGTGCCTGAGACCTCTGATGCCATGATGGTAGAGAACTTAATAGAATGATAATGGAGCTAGAAGAGTCCGAACACCAACGAATAAGTGTATTAAGGAGTAAATCGACCACTATATAGTTGACAAAACCAAAAATATGGAAAAGTTTTTCCAGAGTATCCTCTGCAAAATGAGCGTATGAGCAGTGTCAAAAATGTCATAAAATTCCAAGTACTGACATGTTTTCGTGCATAGTGAATCACTGACTCCACTGCATATAATCAGTTATCCAATAGAAGCCAACTAGGCTTATCGAGCACCTATGAATAGCTATCATACATCTCCTATGGCGAGGTTGGGTAAGTCTTCCACCTACATCACCAAAGATACCCGACATCTGGGTGTCTCCCAGTTAAAAAAACCTCACCATGGTTCTCTTTATCAAATGTAAAAGGCTTTATGCAAAGAACGTAACTGCTATATCAATGACCACATGATCGTACATAAGCGGTATCCACAGAAGCGTACATGGTGTGTATGTGCCCAATATATGTAGTAAAATGACACTAAAGGCTGAATACATAGCCCAACAACTAGCCAATAACACCTACAAGTGTCTGTCAACTCTGATGTTTTAGGTTCAAAAAACCTGCATAAATTTGCAGCAGCTGCTCCCACCAAAACTGAAACCTTTCAAGAAACCTCTAGTTTTACAAGTGTGGTTGAAACACAGCCCCAAAGGTTGATATTTATTGTCGGAGAAGTACAAAAAACACTTTTCTTGATGTTCTTGAATGTGTGTGAAGAGAACTATGTGCAGAAGTACTCCAAAATGGCTCCAAAAGACACCCAAAAATGCTTCAAAAATAGGCTTTGAAAGCAAAGAATGAAGCTTTGAGGGACCAAAACATGTTCAAGGTAATGTCAACCTTAGCCTTTCTTCTTCTTCAGACACCACAAGAGTGTAGCTTAGTGGCAAGAGATTGCCACGGTTAAGCAAGCTCTGGGGGGGAACAGTACTGGGATGGATGACCTCTCGAGAAGTACCGGGAACCTCTATCTTCCTTGATCGTTGAGGTCCTCCCTCGCGTGCAACAAATGGCAGCAACGGTGACTTCGGTGACTCGGATGACAAGGTCTATGCCTTGGTCACCCCCTTAGTCGGAAGCCTTAGAGAAAGCATGGGGGGGTGCTCGCTTCACTCGCACAAAAGGAACAAAGCTTTTTTGCGTCGAACTACTCTAATACCAGTGAAGTATTCTTATGCCAATGCAGCACAATGTGCTCTCCTTCTTGTGAGCTCCACGACAATATGCTCGGAGAAAAAAACTTAGCTCCTAAGGCCGCACACAGTACTCCGCATGGGACACTGCAGAATATAGAGATAACACAATTCACAGGGGAGCACGAAGACAGACTCTTAGGTCTCACAAATGCGGTCGAACTTACAATCTGTGACTGACCAGAACACTATATGTTTTATTAAAGAACATATACAAGGAAGTTTCTAGTAGCCATTTGGCCTTTCATATGGACACTAACGGTAACACATCGCTACGCTTCGACACTCTTAGCGACACTAGAGCCAAGCATCACATAAGCGATGCTTACCATCACATATGCAACTACTCGGATTTATTTTTTGGGTTTTTTCTTGAATGTTGCTTATGCAATGCTTCTTTAAAGAAGCATCACATACGTGATGATAACCATTTTTTTTCAAGCAGGGGCATCCCTATGCTCCCGTTATTCTTGTAGTGCACGTTGAAGATAGAAGGATCACAAAAATGAAGCCAAAATGAGAAGCCACCATGAAGGAAGCCTAGGGTACCAAAGAACAAATAAAGAAGGTAAGTGTAATAATTGAGGGATGAGAAGAGCAAAGTACCTTCATTCACAATGATGTGATGATTGAAGAAGAGGAAATACTAATTTTATTGAGAGAATATCAAGATATTTTTGCTTGAATGTACACAAACCTTAATGATGTGAATATGAAGACTTCTTCTCATAGAATCCCTATGGTCACGAATGCAAACCCAAGTAAATAAAGACCATATACCTATAATGATAATTAGTTAGCCAAAATCAAACAAGACATTGACAAATTACTAGCTTCAAGATTTATCTATGAGATAGAGCACATAGAATGGGTGCTTCCCATAATATACATACCAAAGATAGATGGGATTTTGAGTGTGCATCCACCTTAAAAAGGTAATTATTATTATGATTAGAAATAGCTACACACTTCCAATTATGGATTATCTATTGGAACATCTTGCTTCCAAGTCTATAAGTTCCTTTATTGTTTCTCAAGTTAAAACCAAGTGGATATTGCACTGGACCAACATAGGATGGAACTTTACCATTGAATGGGTTGATATACACATTTTGCATCATGGATTTTGGGTTGAATAATGCTCTTGCCATGTTTCAAAGAATGATGTGTGATGTGTTTAAGGAGTTTCTTCAATGATGCGTGGAAGTGTACATGTATGACTTATGCTCATCATTAGGGTGAAAAATGGCAGAAAATGGGTCATGTAAGGATTTCAATTAGTTGTGCTTGATCTAGATTAATCTTTTCAAATCATCTTTGAAACTTCTATGTAGGATCATTTACAACGTATCTTTCATGAATATATTAGTTTTGGAGGAGAGAGAAAGTTCGTGTGAGAATCATGAAAAGTGCTATGCCTCAAAGTTTGTGCATGTTAGATGTTTGAAAAATTATAATTTTTCCCTCTTGTCCTTTGACCTATATAATGGTGTTTTTAGGACGTGTTCCACCTTTTTGCTCTACTCTCCAAAGTAGACCAACTTCTTTCTTTTTTATAATTCTAGATGCATTCTCCATGGAGAACCTCAATCCAAACACTTTCACCAAACTTTCAATGAGCAGGACTCTATGTCATAAGTTACATGCCAATATTGTGCTGATTCATAAGAATGCAACAATGGGAAAGGTATTTTGAAGATCTCTAGGACCTTGTGAAGCTGAAGCATCATGCAAAGAAGGCAAAAAGCACATTCACATATGGATAGATGAAGCTAGTTATCCATCTAATCCTCAAATTACAAGTTACCCACCTTTTTATAATCTTCATAATCTGATAAGATTTGTAGGAGATAGTGATGTTGGTTTATGTGGACATTTTTCAAAGCCTTGAGAGTTTTCAAACAATTACATGCAATATATAAAATAGATGAATTTTTGAAGATCATGAGGCAACATGTTTTATCTGATATGCATGTGATTAACTTCAAAAGGGCAATTGCAAAGCTTATAGGAACCTTCATAAAGGCCTGGAGTGTTAAAGACATAACTTACTACTTGGTGAGCTAAAAAAGAAAATTTAGTCCAATATTACGTTTTCAAATAAACATCTGATGATCTTAATCTTTATGTTTTTACAGCATATCCTATTTTTGCATTATCCATTATTAGTGGAAAAAGGAACCCTTGCCACATGGGACACTCACGGGATGGAGAAGTCTCATTATGAAGCAAGAACAAGCTTCTTTAGATGCACAAGAAAAGAAGTTACAAAAATTAATCCATTCAGAGAGCTTTTTGATTCATTCTTTAGAAGACAAATAGAAAGGAATGCATGCTCAAAATATCGATAGATGAAAAATATCAATGTGAGGAGGAAAATCATTTTAGGAAAAAGCTGCATTAAATACAAGAAGAATGGCATCTCACTCTAAATCTACTGGTATAAAGATGGTATCAAATAGGATTTGGAATATGTTGTGGTATCTTTCTTACCAAAAACTAATATGGATGTATTTATAATTTTTGGAACCATCGAATTGATGACATAAAAAGGCATTATTCGTCTATGCGTTTTTTGAATGAGCTTGACTCTAGAAGATATCCTATGTATCTAACATACTCTTTCCTCCTGCACCGTCCAATATGTTTTACATATGAGACCTCTACACTTAGTGCATAGCTAGAATAACAAAGCAAGTAACTAGCTCTTGAAGTACTTAGCCATGGGGCATAGTAGAATATCATGAGTTCTATTGCTCATTCAAGAAAAAAGACCCTATATGCATTAAATGGCAATGAGTAGTAGCCCATATATTTTGATAGGGTCTTCAGATAGAACATTGCAAATCATAGTCTTCACTAGAAAGCTTATGTACGATAGAGAATGAATCTCGATTCAATTTTGGAAGTTAATGAATCATTAAATGTGTTGGTGCAAAGTTTGAGCCTACACATTTGGCTAGAAGTTCATCAATAATTGAAGCTCCATGGAAACCATTGCTAGGAAGTTCTTATCCTTTACCATTTATAAAAGTCATTTTTTTTTACTTGAGAGAATATCTGTAATCACTACCAAACTCGTGGACTTGTTAGTTGGAAAAGTCATGACTTCATTTGAGGTAATATCTCCTAGATTTCAGGACTACTTTTTAGTGAGATCCAATGGAGGATTCAAATTCAAATTTAAACATCACATCCATAAAAGATGACTAGAAAACGCGCGAGCTAGATCACCTCAATTCCGAGCCACTTTTGATTGGATTTGTAAGAGAGTGAGGCTCACATTGTAGCCTACACTAATCACCATCATTAGGCATGGATTATCAAGCCTATGATCTTGTACAACATTTTTCTTTAATAAAATAGATCTACATTTCTTACCTAGGGTCTCTCTGTCATAGTCACTCATAACAGTCAACTTGTACTACTCATATCTCAGTCATTCCTTTATCATTTTCAATGTTCTATAGCTTCTTGGAATCAGCTCCAAGTTCTCTACATTCTCACAAATGTTGAAGATAATCCATTCAACCGATTTGGAGAAAAACGCATCGAAGCACTCACTGGTCAAACTCTGCAGAGGTCCTAAAAAATTTGGGGTAATGATTTGATTGCTAAATTGATTGATTTGTGTATACTGCATCATTTTTAGTAATTCCACTTGGAATTTTTAGCTCATTTAGATAATTTGACACCTCTAATAGGAATGTTTCTAGTTCCTACTGTACTAGAAGCGTTGAGCATAACAAGCAATAAGTGTCTGAACAAAAATAGAAGGTTTTCATTAATGCTTCAACTTGGAAATAGTCTATTTTGATTCAATCATTTCTCACATCATTTCCAAAGTACATAGGCAATTTTTCAGTGTCACTGGAAAGCTAAGAGGGCCCACAACTCAATTGTGAAGCTACAAGGGGCTGGTACAAAGCAAGATTTGGCAGTACCTACTCATTTCTTGGAGTGTCCATCCATCTTTATCAATTGTGGTTCAGAGCTTAGCAAAGGTAAAATGGGAGATTCTTTTCCTTGTTTCATTGATAAATTGGATAGGAACAACTACCAAGCATGGTCCTTGAGGATGAAGACATACTTTCAAGGAAGGAGCCTCTATGGATACATCTCAGGAGATGAGGAGATGCCCATATTCAGAAGCAAAAGACAACGTACAAGAGAGGAGCATGAAAGACTCAACACATGGTGTGCCAAGGATGCATTAGCAAGGTCTTACTTACTTAACTCAATTTCTGATTTTCTTCTTCCACATATTAGGAATTGTAAGAAATCCCAAGAGACTTTGGAAACAATGTCTTCATATTTCTCTTCCAACACAAGGGTCAAGAAGAACCAATTGTGGATTGAGTTTACCACTCAAAGAATGCAACCCAAGCAAGGCATCTCAGATTATGTGACCAAAGTCAAAGATGTAGCACATCAATTGGCAAGCATAGGAGAAGAAATTGAAGAGGACCAGATTCTAAGACAAGTAATCAATGGTATTAAAGCTAATTACAAATGGGAGAGCTTCACAACTGCCATGGACTTGTACATGACATGCAGATTCTAGACCTTACCACACTCATGGGGCAACTATTTACCCATGAAGCCAAGCTCAACAAGAATGGAGATTCATCGAGGTAATAGCTGTTTTGCCCTATACATTGATAAAAGTAAGTCCAAAGAGAAAAGGGAAGAACAAGAAGACTGAGGATGAAGGAGCTACCTCCCAAGCCAACTATGCAGGGAGAGGTAGAACCTCAAGAGGAAGGGGCAGAGGAGGTAAGCAAGGTAGGGAGAGACCTTATAACTCCTCACCATGCAATATTTGTGGATTGTCAAATCATACTACAGATGAGTGTTACAGGAACTTCAAGAATCAGAGAGGTAGAGGATATCAAAGAGGTGGATACACACAATCAAGAGGGAGATTCAACCACCATCAAGGATATAATAACAACTACAACAATAACTACAATAGCAACTACCAAGGAGGCTACAAATCAAGGAAGCATTACAACAACTACACAGAGGAGCAAGAAGATTCTCTTCTGATTATGAATATGACTTCAAAACCAGGTATAAATGATGACTATCTCTTCTACATTGACTCAGGATGCTCAAACCATGTGACAAGCAATGTAGCTCTTCGCTCTAACCTTGAGGAACCAAAGGGTAAGCATCAGGTACAAATAGGTGATGACACCAAGCACTGAGTGATTAAAGTAGGAAATGTTAAGACCTGTGATGGAAATAGAAATCTGTTGAGCAGGGTTCTATATGTACCTACAAATACCAAGAATTTAATGAGTGTTGGACAGATTGTGGAAAAGGGTTTGCAGGTCAGGTTCAACCAATATGGAGCATTTCTAGAGGATCCCCAACATGGATTCAAGAGAATTACCAAAGGAGAAAAGACAAGTAGATTATTTACTTTTGAACTTGAAGATACCAAGAATATTGCACTTTATAGCTACAAAGATCAAACACTATGAGAGCTTGAGATTTGGCATAAGAGATTAGGGCATATTGGTGAGAGAACTTTAAAACAAATATGTAGAGATCAATGTGTGCTTGGGATATCTAATGTATCCAAGCAACACATGATTTATAAATGTGGTGCTTGTCAGTTTGGAAAATCTCACAGGTTACCCTTCTCAAGGAAAGGCTACATACATGCATGAGGAGTACCTGGAGCTTGTCCATACAAATGTATGGGGACCAAGTTAGGATCCCTCAATTTCTAGATCAAGGTGCTATGTATCCTTCATTGATGATTTCATTAGGTGGTCTGTCTTATATTTTATGAAGCACAAAGATGAAGTATTCAATTGCTTTAAAAAGTATCTTACACTTGTTGAGAATCAAACACGGAGAAACCTAAAGAGATTAAGGTTAGATGGAGGAGGTGAGTACTTCTCAAATGAGCTTGATGCATTCTTACTGGACAAAGGAATCAAGGGAGAAATTACAACAAGGTATACCCTTGAGCAAAATGGGGTGGCAGAGAGGAGAAATAGATTAATTGTTGAAACAGCTAGGTCAATGTTAAATGAGAAAAAATTACCTAACTACTTATGGGCAGAGAGTGTATCTACTGCCACTTATCTTGTAAACAGATTGCCATAGAAATCTCTTGATGGGATGACCCCATATGAAGCATGGCATGGTGGAAGACATTCACTTGATCATTGCAGGATCTTTGGATGTGTTGTTTATGTGCATATCCCTTCTCAAATAAGAGGTAAGCTAGATCCTAAGGCAGAGAAGTGCATTTTCATAGGGTATGAATTGAATCAGAAAGGATACAGGTTCTATAATCCTTCCAACAAAGGATTCATGGTCAGTAGAAATGTTGTCTTTGATGAGAATGAACCTTGGTTTAATAGTGAATGCAGGAAAGTAAAACTACCTTATGAGTTGGAAGAGGAGTTTCCAACCCTCACTAAGGAGGAGCCTAATCTGATTGAAGACATCAACTCAGATGATGAGGACATCATCAACTTAGAAGAAATTCAATGCATGGAAGTCCAAAGGCAAACTCAAGATGAAAATATTGGAGGATATACCTAAATCATCCAACCAACAATCAGAAGATCACAGAGGGAGAGCAAGAAGCCAATCAGATATGGGTATGACACCTCCTTAGTTACTAAGCACTCTGTTTATCTTGCAAAAGCCTTGTCATTTGAAGAGCCATCATCATATGAGGAAGGAAAGACCAAGGCAGAATGGAAAGAAGCTATAGATGAGGAAATTGAAGCACTCAAGGAGAATGATACTTGGGAACCAGTACCAAAGAAGGATTCTATGAAGGTAATTGGTTCTAGATGGATCTATAAGATCAAAAGAAATTTTGATGGATCAATAAGCAGGTACAAAGCTAGACTTGTGGCTAAGGGTTTTGCACAATCTCAAGGAGTTGATTATGAAGAAACCTTTTCATTTGTGGCCAAAATGCCAACCATCAGGGTATTGGTAAGTGTGGATGCATCGAAGAATTGGAACATGTATCGATTGGATGTAAAAAATGCATTTCTAAATGGCTGGATTTCAGAGGAGGTGTACATGTCTCAACCTCCTAGCTATGAGGACCCAAGCAAGGTAACACATGTATGTAAATTGAACAAAGCTCTTTATGGATTGAAGTAGGCACCTAGGGCATGGAACCATAGGTTGACTACATACCTTCAAGATCAAGGATTCATCATGAGAAAAGCAGATACATCTGTGTTTGTCAAAAGAAGTAATTCAGTGGTAATATACCTATGTGCATATGTTGATGATATCATACTCATAGGTAATGATGCTAATGGCATCAAGCAGATCAAGAATCAGATGATGTAGGAGTTCAAAATTAGTGACCTTGGATCACTAAAATATTTTCTTGGACTTGAGTTAGTCTATACTAACTCTGGAATCTATATTATTAAGAGAAAGTATATACAAGACATGTTGAAGAAGCTTCATTTGCAGGATGCCAAAGTTGTAAGCACTCCAATGGACATAAACCAAAAATTAAGTGCTCATGAAGGTGATGTGCTTGAAAACATTGCAGGTTATCAAAGCATAGTGGGAAGCTTGAACTATGCTACATTGACAAGGATTGATATTGCTTATGGATTAAGTGTTCTAAGTCGGTTTATGCAAAAACCTAGGGCACCTCATTTGGAAGCTGCCAAATGGATTTTGAAGTACCTTAAGGGCACTCAAAATTAAGGATTGTACTTTCCTTATACCTTAGACTTGGACATCAACATATATTCAAATGCAGATTGGGCAGGTTGCAAAGAATAGGTTATCATTTATTAGAAACAGGACCTCTAGGTATCAAAATCATGCAAATAGACACTAGATTTAGGGTTTTGACATGTTTCAGATGCAATGGTAGTTTACTTTGTCCAAATTCTAAACCAATCATAAGATACAAAATTTCAAATGAAATTTGATGCTTAAGGTGACTTTCTTTGTGTCCAAGACATCAAGGAGCTAAAGATATTACCTATCCATATGATCGAGATGCTCCTCCACCACCTCCACCACCTGCGGATAAGAGACAAAAGATAAGAAGAAAGTTCCTCTTGTTTGTTCTCAACTTAAGCATGTCCCAAAGAAAAAGCACAAAGGTGAAGGCTCAAAAAAGGAAAAGCATAAAAAGAAATAGAAGATCTATAGTTTTTGATATCTATGATTAGCTCTAGATAGAAATCCCATGTATTTCCACTGGATTTTGGAAAATATTTATTTTCTCTATTTTTTGTAACTACTAATTATGTATAGAAGGAACCCTTCATAGCATTGTATTTATAAAAAAAATGTATTGAAGAATGATGCCATTTATCTTTATTTGGAAGATAGTATGTTTGTATTTCATGTTTGTACATAGAGATTAGTATTTCAACTTCTAAATGTTGGTGATCTTATATTTCTCAAATCGATTTCTTCCCATTAATGCGACATCTTGATTTTTTAATCTTTGAACTATAGTCCTTAGCATGTATAGGTGATATATTTAGGTAGTGATGTGTGTGAACATACTAGGACCATCGGGGCACTTTTTTCCCTTTTTAGGAGGGCTTTTCCCCTAGTTTGTATATATGCCTATTGCCCTACCGGGTTACTTATCTTTGTACATTCTAGTGGTAATACATTTAGTATTGTGTGTTGTGCTCCAAGCTTCTTGTCCTTCCATGTGTTGTTCACGTGCTTCCGCACACCTTGAACTCCAAAAATTGGTATCAATATAGGTTGCCGCTTCATCTAGGGTGTCGTCCACACCCCTACAGTCGAAGTCTCAGAATTGCACAAATTTTGGAGAGCATACTCACGGTGACTAGGAGATCAAAATGGCTTTGCTCTATGGTATTGAGATCGTGATGTGAGCTCATTTTAGCCTTTGAATGCACTATCACAACACTTGTGTAGGCAATTCTATCTTTTTATGACAAAGATATATACAGGTTTTGGTTCGCTAGCATAAGCATCTCAAAGTTTGCTACAAGTTTAGCAGATCTGGATAGGGTAGCTTTCTTCAACTTTTTGAGATATTGTCAATTTTTTGCATCAGGGTATTTTACTCAATGGTCATGGCTTAAAGCAGTGATGTATTCCATATGTTGGTTGCTGAGGATAAGTTGGAGGGCACCAACTACCCATTATGGGATTATATGATGCGTCATGTATTGGATGCACAAAGTTGCTGAAGGTGATGTAGATGTCATTGAAGACGACGATATTGTTCATGTTCCTATTTGTGTTGCAATTCCTATTGCACCTACTATAGATCAAATTCATTGGGATGGCAGAGATGCTCAAGCACATGAATTGATAGCCTTGTCTGTCAAACATGCCATTATTCCTCACATTTGCTCTTTTAGAATAGTTAAAGATGCTTGGGATACACTTAGCACTTTATACAAGACAAGGAATGAGGCTTGTGTTTCTTACCTCCAAAAATAGTAGGAGTGTGAGCACATGAATGAAGGTGATTCCATGGAAATTTTTTTGACAAAGATCAAAGATTTGAAAGAGCAGTTGATATTTGCTGATAAAGTCTTGCCTAACAGTTCACTTGTACAGACACTTCTAAATGGTCTTCCCAATTCATATCAGAGTTTTGCTTCTACTCTTCATTTGATAATGAAAGGCAATCCAAATGCCTTAACATTTGAGGAGTTAGTCTCTGTTCTATTGCAAAAAGATTAGTCTAGAGAGAACAAGTCCATTATGCATGTTGCACATCAAGCTTTCTCGGATAATAAGAAGGGCAAAGGAAAATGGAGCTCTTCTAGTAGTATGCAAAAAACTATGAATTTTGCACAATCCAAGAAGGAAGACAGAGAAGAGAAGAAAGCAAAAAAAAGCAAAAATTGTTTTGCATATACTATAAAGGAAATGATCATGTCATAAAGAGCTATGCAAACCTAGATGCAAAAGAGGGAAGGAAGAAAGAGGCTAGAATGGTTGTTACAGAGGCCTCTACACCCAAAATAGAGTCTACTAATCTTATGCAGAATGAAGAATGGGCATTTACCACTGTTTGCAGTTATGACCCATTTTCTCATGTGTATGTTTGCAATAGACTCAGATGTTTGGGATTTTGATAGTGGGGCAACCAAACATATTACCTTGCAGCATAATTTCTTCACTTCACTCGAGCTTGCCCCTATAGGGAATAGTGTCAAATGCACCACCAACTCTAATCTTGTTCTGGGAGTTGGTAAGATCATTCTGACTACAACTATTGATGGTAATTCTTTTACATTTTCAGATCCTTTATTTGTTCCAAGGATCAAGAAGAATCTCTTATCAATTTCAGCTTTAGCCAAGATTGGCTTGGTTGTGAAATTTGTTGATGATAGATCTACAGTTCATGATATGTCAACTGGTGATGTCATTATTGCTTCTAGTATTTTATGTCATGGGCTATATAAGACCATATAATATGAAAAATCTTTGAATGATTCAGCATGTGGAGTACATAGTTCTCAGGCTATGTCACATGCAAGCTTTGGCATGCACGCTTTGATCATTTGAATTTTGCTAGTTTTCTACACCTACAAAAATCTAAAATGGTGTCTGCTTTGGCCAAACTTGAGGCACCTGCTAAACATGTATGTGAAGGTTGTATTTTGAGCAAAATGCAACGTTCTCCTTCCCAAAAGATGGTTCAGTGTGAGGTACTCAAAAATTGCACCTTGTTCATTGTGATGTTTATGGTCCTATGCAAACACCTTCTTTTGGGAACTATCTTTACTTTGTTACTTTCATCAATGATTTTTCCAAGCATGCATTGGTATATCCATTGAAAACAAAGTCCAAAGTGTTTATGTGCTTTAAACAATTTTTGGTTTTGGCTCAAAATCAATCAGCATGTAAAATAGGCACCCTCCATTCTGATCGAGGGGGGGATATATGTCTAGTGATTTTAAGGCATTTTTGGCTGAACCTGGGATAAAACATCAGTGTACGGTGTTGTATACACCTCAATAGAATGAAGTTGTTGAATGGAAGAACATGTCATTCATGGAGATGGCGAGGTGTATGGTCAAAAGTCAAGCTTTACCACATAGTTTCTGGCTTGAGGCTATCATGTGTAGCATATGTACTTAACAAGTGTCCCACTAAAGCATTGCACTCTATCACTCCATATGAGGCTTGGCATGGTCACAAGCCATCTATCGCTCACCTACATGTTTTTCATCATTTGGCATATGCATTAGTGCCTAAACAACAACACATGAAACTGGATGATAAAGCAATGAAATGTATTTTTGTTGGGTATACTTTTGAAAGGAAAGTCTTCTATGTTTTCCCATCATTGCAATCATTGTATTGGTTCCTTCACCCTGGATAATCAAGTTCATTCACCTTCTTCTCTAGGTTGCAAAGATGTTTGTTTTCAGAGTTCCATCAGAGGGTCTTCTCTCAATAATCCCTTTGGGGCTCCTTCTCCTTCGTTGTCTTACTTCCATGAATCCATTAGTGTTTGTCTCCATGAATTGCATATCTTTCTCATCCTTGTCGTTAAGAGGAAGACCTTTAGCCCTGCTCTGGGTCCCAACAACTTCATGGTTCTTATTTGAATTGTTTTTCCCTTGATTTTGCTTGTTCTCAGAGGAGCTATGTCTTGGCGGACACTCTTTTATTCTATGCCCCTATAATCCACAATGAAAGCATGCATTTAGAGAGTTCTTGTAAATAACTTCTTGCTCCCAATAGTCTCCTTCACCCATGTCTATGGATATTATGGAAAAAGAAGATCCTTGTTAAGATGAGCTTTGATGCAAATTTGAGGATGTGATCTTACATTAAATGAATATTCTTCACCTTCATAAATGAAGCCCCCAACATCTTAATGGTCGACCAATGGGTGACACTATTTCTCTTAAGAATCCATAAAGGAAGAAAGGTAAGTTTGGGAGCTCAACCTAGAGTGGATAAAGGGGCAATTTTGACTTATTTGGAATGAACGCAAGGAAACACTTAGAGAGGCATAAGATAGTATGCCACATATGCCAAGTGCTAATTTGTAAGGCTTGTAAAGCCATCACTTCATTCTCAAAGACCAATAGCACGTGGTTTGCTGGCAAGAATTGACATTTTCTAACTATTAGCCCATGGAGAAACCACACCTTACAAAACCACTACCGCAAAGATCGAGATGGGATTTCAGACCAAAAAATTGACTAATGAGGCACATTCTCTTTAGATACTCTTGTTCCACCAAAACATTCTCCCTTCTAAGTGAGACAATTGGAGGCTTAATGCTGAATAACCCCAAGGTGGTACTGGGGGAGGGTCTTCCCACGACACTCCCACATTACTAATCAGCAACAAGTGAACAATGCTATCCATGTGAAGAACGACCAAGAACCAGTCACACAACTCATAATCACATTAATTGCAAATCATGAATAGAGGATCTCTATCTTCTCTTTTTTTTTTTAATTCCCTTCTCTAAATAAAAAAAGCCTATAAGATCACGCTAACAAGAACTCTTGCTGAGCACCTAGCGAAACACTTTCTAGACAAAAGATAGGCCACAATAAAGGTCACAACCAACCAAGAACCGGAACACAGTTCAAAGAGTTAAGCAAAAAGGAACTATTGATCAAGGCTTAACATGACATCTATTAAAAAACACAAGCAAACAAGGAGGAACTTTGATTAGGGAAAGGAAGAAACACTCTTTAAGATCTAAGAGCTTGAAATCACTCTGAACTAACATGAAAGCACCCGATCCCACAAAATATCATGCCTCTTGAAGAAATACGCTCACTAGTTGCATATATGGAAGATCTTTGATAAGGGACAAGCAAGTTGGAAGCAAGTTGGGCCATTATATTTGAGACCAAATGTTAGTTGAACTTGATGCAAATGTAATGGGATGCAGATTGTCTACTAGAATCTAGTAAAAACATAATAGAGAAAAACTAATTACAGCTCTAGATTCCAAATAATGAGAATATTAACTAAGCAAGCATGGGGCTTCTAGTTGAGGTGTATTTATTTACAGTATAATGATGGAACTCGTCTAACTTGATAACATGAGTCAAAATTGTGCTTAGATAGTTTATGTTTTTCCTAAGATCAAGAGAACCAACCACCAATCCATGTAGGTATACTTTTGGTGGTCAATTGAGAGATATTGAATTCAATTGAAATTGGGTCCTTCTCTTTAAATAATGAACTTGAAAAATTTTTGGTTGAGTCATTTTTAGGGCTTCAAATTGGATTTTCAATATTTCCATCATGATGAAAATCTTCTTAATATTCTGCTTGTTGTATTTGCTACATTAATATTGTGCATGTTTTATTTTCGACATCTCTCACAAAGAGGATCCAATATTACAATATCTTTTGTGTGTATGCTTTAGTGAGTGGTTGGACGCCTTGTGATCCTACCACAAATGGGTATTTTACCATTGACTTTCTATTTTGTTGTTGACTTGAATAAAATTGTATTTTTACATGATTGTGTAATAGATAAGCTTATATTGAATATGTTGTGGTGCTCGATTAAAAACTCTTTATAATGTAGTTTAAATATTCCCTATAATGTAGAATTTTCTCTATAATCTAGGATTTTCCCTATAATGTGGTGCATGAAGGGTTGGAATGTGCCATATCCTTGTATACAATCACGACTTAATTGCATGCACTACTCCATCCTCATAAAATTTTCTTCCTTGGTATAGTTCATCGGATGCATACATAGGGAGATGGGTATGGGTGGTAAATTTTATTGGTAACCTCCGCCTTACCATGTTGACCAAGTTTGAGGGAATGATGATTCGTTCGATTTCAATGTATAGATCTTCTATCAATTGATATCATACTTCTAGAACCTTATCAATCATGGCTTGTTTCGTAGTCCAAAATTCCCCTCCAAATATTTTCACTTCTTTAACTTAACATTTAATGGATGTAAGTTGCCTTTAGGTTTAGGTTGCAAAGATGGAGGATGATCATCAGAGGGCTATGATATCAGTATTGAAACTAGAAAAAATGTGGAGAAATGTATTGTCTAGCCTGAGCTTTTGTGCTATTGTAAAAATTGCAACTTAAAAATATCTCTACCCTTTGAGAACCTCCAAAGGGAAAATACACTATGGATCAAAGGGTCTCATAAGTGGAAACATCTCTGGGATCAAGGGAGCAGACATTGTATGTGATTTGAGGACATAGCACTAGCTAGAAGAATTGTCTATGAAGATTGGTGTCTACTAAGACACACAATCAATTCATGGGAAGACTCAAAGATGTATCCCCTTCTTGGGAATGATCCATCGTAAATAGAAGGGTTAAAATGGACCAACTATAAAAAAATGGATAAAACATTAAGGATCCAAAAGCACCTTGACTTGCATGTCTCCCTTAATAGGAGATGGTGTCTTAGCTGGCCATGTATCAGATGGCAGTTTAAATCTAGGAACCTATGACATCTTCTCATTGAGAACAAAAAATCAGTACTTATGTGGAAAATTTTCCATCATGGAATTCCGAAGAATATCGAAGCTAATGAAATATGTGTGTCCTTACTAGTGTAAGCACTACCACTTGGCCAAAAAAGAGCTTGCTAGCTCTTCTCTTCATGCCCAAGGATTCACTTGGAGAAATTGTTACTTGGAAGAGCGATTGGCTAGTCTTCTATCTTGATTTTATGAAGTCTAATCAATTGGATGCAAGTGTTACTTGGAGAAGTATTTGACTACTCTTTTGCATTGTGGAATGCCATTAGAGGGGAAGCGCTTTTTAGAAGATATGGAAAAAAGATGTGCAACCAACTTGGATGACCATCAAAAAGAATAATGGATTGAAGAATCCCTTCGCCTACTAAGGAAAAGAATACGTAATTAAAAAACATTCCCACCTTTTAGACACCTTAAGATTTTTGTATTCGAAAACAATAAGATTAAAAGCAAGTGGACTACCTATGAAGGTGATAGAAAAGCCATTGACCTACATTGTAACTCTCTCTAAATCATTCCTCTGCTTCTGAATTATAGGTCTCCTGTCGGTTTTTGATTGCCATCATTTTACCTTTGGGCCATCCTACCTTGGCATTGTTGGATAGGGGATCCCAAGGGAACTATGCTCATTCACTAGCAAGGGAGATTAAGCACCAGCCCAACTTCCTTATATATATATATATATATATATATATATATATATATATATATATATCTATATATATATATATATATATATATATATATATATATATATATATATATATATATATATGTGTATATATATATATATATATATATAACACTTTGTTTTTTATTACTTACGTTCTATGAGCTTTGGAAGTGGTATATGTGTGTACGACCTAAATATAATATAAGAACTATATAATATAAAGTTTTCCTCACGGCTGCATTAAGAAAACCATATTTTCGTTTTTCCATCCTTACGATAGCTTCTTCCATAATCACAGTTTTCCAAGAGCGTTCTAGACTAGAGCTTCGGAAGAATATCTAAACCTTCCTGAGATTTTGAGGCAAATAGTCGAGAGCGTTGAGGAAACCACATTTGCGATCGGAGAAAGGAAACCATATCTCAAATTTCTGATCCTTCGATACCTTCCATTGTCAAGGTTGTCCGAGCGCGCTCTAGACTAAAGCTCAAGAAGAGGATCCGAGCCTTCCTGATTGTAAGCCCGATTGGCAAGAGTCTTGAGGAACCAAATTCGTGACCGTATTAAGGAAAGCATATTTGCAATTCTCCATCCTTACAACACCTTCCACAGTCAAGGTTGTCCCAGCCCGCGCTAGACTAGAGCTCCGGAAGAGGAACCGAACCTTCCTTTTTTTGAAGCAGATAGTCGAGAGATTTAAGAAAACCATGTTTTTTATAATACACATACCGTAACAGAAGCTGCATCGTCCTCCGTGCTTTTCTAGTTGTGAAACCATCCTCTCTCTCTTTCTCTCTTTCTCTGGGAACAAGATGTTAATTTCAAAAATCTACCCAACACATGTTTTGGTTGATGCCAACAAGGCCACATGATTAAAGATTTCCCACTAAGGCAAAATAGATAACAAATACAAGAAGCATCCAAAAAAATGCAAACAATAATGCGACACTAAATCACGCGATGAATGAAGAGGAATTTAAGGGCACTCAAAACCCAGAGACCGACTCAAACAGGTTCAAGAAAGTCAAAAGAAGAAGGAAAAGAAGGCCTCGGGTGACTTCTGAGAGAAACGGTATTCCAGATACGCCCCCCAAACAAGTTAGAGATCCCTAACAACAAAGAAACGAATCAGGATGGATACACTACAAGCAAAGAAGACAGCTTTACCACTAGTAACAAAGACAATATGCATAGTGAAAGTTCCATCATTGGATCGACTATTCCAAAAACAATTTCCTTTTCATTCCAACAGGAGACCTCCAACAAGGGGAAACAACCTATTGAGCTACCCTCAAAAAACAAGTTACTTAGTCAGACCCCCTCCCAATGAAAAAGACCCCTTCCTACAAAGAGGGTAAAATATGGCAATGATCATCATCTCGTTAAATGCTAGGGGGCTGACTGACCCCTCAAGAGCGGCCATCATTGGTCAAATATGGATTTGTGACATTAGCCTAAACCTTGAATTTATCTGTATTCAAGAGACTAAAGTTGATGGAGTAGACTCCAGAAACCTCTTAGATAGGTCAGATCTCGATTTCACACCCCCTAGGGTCTAGTGGGATGGTAACTGGTATAAACCAATTTTGGTTTGAAAATCTTAAGAACTACATTGAAGATTAGAGCATTGTTATCAATTGACGCTCAGGATTCTTCGAAGACCACACGATTTTGAGCCTGTGAGTCGAAAGCATTGAGGAAACCACAATTGTGGCCACATTAAGAGCCTTGAAGAACCACATTCATGACCACATTAAGGAAAGCATATTCACAATTCTCTACGATCCGAACCGGCCTATTGCAATCATTGAACATTCAGAGGTACTAAATCTGTTTGTAAGTTACCAAATCATTCTCTATCAGATATCAATCTTGTGGGCCATCAGAGAATTATTTTTACATTTTATGATTTGATGATTCTATCGTACGTAATATGTAATGGACGGAATCAGAGAATAAAGATATGCTACTAGTTAGATGTAATGGCTAGTCATATGCTACTAGTCTTTGAGAATGAAGATGTGGCATTCCAAGCCCTCAGTATTGAAACCTAGCAACTTGGGTAAGCCACCCTATCTCTCTTGAGATGGTACCTGGATTCTATTCCCGACAAATCAAAATCTCTCTGCTTTCCTCTTTGGGTCAAGCTCACTAACCTACTGTACTACTTGTACAAATTTGTGTGGTACATCGTTTCTCCAATTGGCAAGCCATTGGCTTTGCAAGAGGATGTTTGTGTCTCATTTATGAAGGTGCAAGGCACTTTTTCAACGCTCGATGGCACCCTCAAATCTTTGTCGAGACTGACCTTAGCGCACCGCTTCCATCAAAGATCAAAGTGGACCTGTGCGAAGGGGATGTCTGGGAACAAGATGTTAATTAGAAAAAATCTAGCTAATGCATGTTTTTGTTGCAGCCAACAAGGCCACAGGATTAAAGATTTCCCACTAAGACAAAAAAGCGAACAAATAAAAGAACATACACTTACATATAGACATGCACATACATACATATACACACTCCTATACATGCACATACATACACATACACACACACACTTACACATACACATGCACATATATACACATATACCCAATTACACATACACATGCACATACATACATATACACACTCATATACATGCGCATACAGTTACACATATATATGCACATATATACATATACATGCACTTACACATACACATGCACATACATACATATACACAATCATATACACGCACATACACTAACACATAGATATGCACATATATATATATATATATATATATATATATATATATATATATATATATATATATATATATATATATATATATATATATATATATATATATATATATATATATATATATATATATATATATATATATATATATATATATATATATATATATACACACTCATATACATGCACATACATACACATATGCACATACACTTACACATACATATGCACATACATACATATACACGCACATACACATACACATGCACTACACGCACATACAAACATACATTTACACATACACATGCACATACATACATATACACACTCATATACATGCAGACACATATACATACGCACATACGCTTACACATACATATGCATATATATATATATATATATACATATACACACTCATATGCATGCATATATATCATATGCACATACACTCACACATACATATGCACATACATACATATACACCCACATACACATACATAAGCATGTGCACATATGCACATACACTTATACATATAGATTCACATACACACACACATGTATATGCATAAAACATATCTATATGCACATATATACACACATTGATGGAGGGATATACATGCATATAGACACACTTACATAACTATAGATATATACCCAAATGTGCATACATACATTTTATACACACACAACTACACGTTAAATGTAAACAACAATAAAAATCATTAAAACAAGACTTCTCATTAATTAGTACCATATATACAATTCAAAACATAACTGAAATGAGAAAGTATATAGATATAAAAAAAGTAAGTATATCAATGTAAAATACGTATCCAATGTAATATATCGGTTATCATCATCATGATCATCCTCATCATCATCATCATCATGATCTTCATCATCATCATGATCATCATCATGATCATCATCATCATCATGATCATCCTCATCATCATGATCATCCGTATGATCTGATGTATCTGTAGTGGCATCATGGGTAGAGGTGAGCACTTTGTGATGATGGAGATCCTCCCACTTGTGTCTGTCTCTCCACCTCATCCATATCTACCTCTCCAAGTAATACTCCTATTTGCATATAATGACCATAAAAACATAAAATATATAAAACATCAATAAAAATAAAATAATTACATGAAATTTATTAATACTCACAAAAGCATTTGGATGAACTTGCATGTACTCACTCAGACATTGATATTCACAATGTGTAGCAAAATCAATTTCCTCTTTTGTAGGATATTGACCATAATCCTTTCACTGCATGAAAACAAATAGAAAAGATTAATGATTAGTATTCTAACTAAAATAAAAAATATAAACTCAATAATACATATACTTACAAATGTAGCTAAAAAACCATGATGAACCATTTGTCCTAAATGTGATGTATGCCCAGACTCAACTACCTTTTTTTTGCCACTTGAATTTATTTAATGAAACAAAAAAACATAGATTAAATAAAAAACATATGACTATTATAAGTCATTGTAATGTAAACTATTAATTTCTATACCTTTTATTGCAGAAATGATTCCTAAAGAGTAGTTGTCTATAGAAATACTACCACATCTCAGGGGTATGTTAGGTATTCTCTTATTTTGTTCTACCATACAATATCTCCTGTTATTCAATCTCAAAAAAGAAAGAGTCAGAATATAAAAAACTTTAAATCTATAAACATACACATACACATGCATACATGCATACACATACACATACACATACACATACACATACACATACACATACACATACACATACACATACACATACACATACACATACACATACACATACACATACACATACACTTACATATACGCACACACATAAATGCATAGACATACACATACATAGTAAATACATATCCACACACATACATATATACATACACTTACACATACATACCCACATATACATACGCATACACATATACATACATGCATACACATAAACGTACACATACATACACATATACACACATACACATACACACACATACACACATACACATATACACATGCATACATGCATACATAAACACATATACATACATATAAATACATACCCACACACATACATATATACATACACTTACACATACATATATATCCACACATACATATACACATACACGTACACTTACACTTACACATATACACACACATAAATGCATACATATACACATATGCATACATACACATACATAGTAAATACATACCCACACACATACATGGATACATACACTTACATATACATATATATCCACACATACATATACACATACAGATACAATTACACTTACACATATACACACACATAAATGCATACACATTATTGCTCGGTGCGCTACCTAAATGTCTCAATAACGGCATTATCAAGCTTATTCATAAAGAAGGTAAAACAAATAGGATTGAAAATTGACACCCAATTACGATGTTACAAACAGATTACAAGATCATTGTTAAAGTTATTGCAAATAGAACTACCTATCACCTACAAAACTAGTTAAATGAGAATAAAAAAGGATTCATCAAGGGGATCCATCTTGGAAGCTATCATTGATGTTTGGGAAGGACTGGAATTCACTAAAGAGTCTGATCAAGATATTATCTTTTTGAAGATTGACTTGAATAAATCTTATGAGACGCTACAGTCACCTTCATTCTCCCATCACTAAAAGACCTTTGTTTTAGCTAGAAATTCACTAGGATGGTCTCTACTCTGCTGGGAAATGGGTGAACTCAGATAAACATTAATGGCCAACTTTTTCAAGTGATTAAATTAAAGCGGTTTATGAGGCAAGGTTGCCCCGACCACTCTTCTCTATTGTTGTTGATGGTCCCAGCTGCTTTGTGAAACATCATGCTAGTTTTTGCCAAAATCAAGGAATGCCTCTACCTCTTAGTCAAGGACAAATGATCATTATACTATTGGTAGATGACATGAATGCCTTTGTGCATAATGATACGACCAACATTGATACGTTTTGGAGATGCCTAAACACGTTTTTTATGGCTTCTAAATCCAAAATTGACAACTCGAAAACTACTTTCATGATAGTTATGGGATGTCCTCCCAGTTTTCTTGTTATCCAAGCCATCAGCTGATTCCCAATGGTCAAATCTTCTATTTGTTAGGTATTCTAATGGGATTTGACGTGTCTATGGACCAACATTGGAACTAGGTACTCTCAAAACTTGATAACAAGATGACCTACTAGAAAGGTATGCAGATCAACTTGGCCAGGGAGGGGGGGCCATGATAATTAACATGTTATAATAGTCAAAAAAGCAAATATAAATAAAAAATTTGGTTTCAATGTAGATGGACAATTCAAGTGATTAGGACCATCCGGGGTTCTCCAATGGCTCTAATCACTTGATTTGTTTGTGTTTTGTTTCTCCATCAATAATTTTTGAAATGTTAAATTCATTACTTTATCAAATGAAGAAACACTCTCTATAATGAGGAAAAGAAAATAGGGTCATATACTTGTTCTCTTTGGACAAGAGTGATTTAAGTGATTAGAGCCATTCAAGCTTCTTTGATGGCCCTAATTGCTTGAATTAGTCGTGCCCAAAGAAGTTTCATATTTCTAGCTATATGAATCAATGCTCCATATAGAACAACTTAAAGAAACACTTCAGAAAGCAAAGAAATGCATATCTCATATTGCATTGCAAGAGACTTTATTAAGCAATGAGATGAGGTTGTTTCTTGCAAAAAGAGTCAAAAAATGAATACAATGAAGAATATGGGGAGTTGAGCGAGACTATAGAGAGCAGAAGAAAAATTTCACAAATGCATTGAGGAGCTTATATAGAGACTTTAGGATCCATTGAAGATTGATGCCATGTGGTGCCTTTTGATTGATCCGCATGATCAGATCATTGTGAATCCAAACGTACATTATCATGTATCACATTTTCAATTGCCCATGTCATTTGACCATTGTCGATCTCAAGGTGCAAGTTGCCATGTGTCAAAACTTTATTTGTTTGTGTCATTTGGTCATTGGGACACTCTTATTGGTCCACATGGGTTCTCCAATGTCTGCTTTCCCTCGTAAGTATCAGTTCCCTTAAGTTTTTCTCATTTTGTACCTTCAACAATTTTATGTATCCATACTAAGCACTCCTATACATTAATTTTATAAATGATCGATTCAAGAGATAGGATTTGTTTGACCATCTTTGATTGCCCTTATTCTCTTGCATCAATCGTCCCTCGCATCTGGACTTAAAGCCCACAAAGATCCAAACATGGATGAGAAAAATACACTTCTTGATCTCTCATCTGAGAAACTAATCAATTTCATGGTTCAAGGGGGTTTTGGACTCAACTAGTTTTGAGATGCAATGAAGATATACAACTCCTCCTTTGATTTTTGAAGTCCTTGTAGACAAATCTAAACAATCTCTTAAGGATGAGTTGAATAGTTTCTTAGGATAGTCAATGGATAGGACGTGGTAGTCAAGCATGTTTGAGGAGGATCCTTTCGATAGGGTGAGAATTACTAGAAAGTATAGAAAGGCTTCCCCTTGATTTGAAAAATGGATTTTTTTCCTACACCATGAAATTAGTTGATGTTTAATTCCGATGAATATTGGCTTGATCATTCATCCACTAAGAAATTTGAACAAAAGGAAGCTATTGAGGAAAAAACAATGATAAAATTTGATGCTGAAGAATTTCTTAGGATGGGTATGAGGTTAAGGTATGTTCAAAAGCATTTCCCTTTCATTTATGGCTCATCTTTGAGACACGACTGATTCCAACAATTAGTCCCATCCAAGATTTTCTAATTTGCGTAATCACTTGAATTGAATTTCAAAAACACAAAATTCAAGAAATTAGGCCAATCCAAGATTTTTTGATGAGCCTAATAATTTGAAATAGTCAAGTCCTAGATTCATATGGGGAATTGAATGTTTTTTTCTTTTTCCCATATAAAACTCCCTTGTCCCTTATCATTCATAGGTGTTTAAAAAAGAAATAGGCAAAATATCTTTGATGTTTCATGATTTCAAGGAACGAATGATTCAAGTGATTAGGCCCATCTAATATCTTCCAATGAGCCTACTTGCTTGAATTGTATGTGTCTTTGACTCATATCTTAAGTTGAGAATTTGTTTCATTTTTGTATGAAATTTCCTTTTGCTTCATTACTCGTTTTCCCCATCACATATAAGATCTTACGAGTGTTGTTTTTATGCAAATATCGATATCAAATGAGGATAATTTTCTTAGGATAGGGAAGGGCCTTATGAAAGATATAGAGAAAAATGGAAAAGAAAAAGTGAATATACATTTAATGATTCATTACCTTCCAAAATTGAATCTAGATTCATTATCTATTGTACATAAGCTTTGTAGTGAAGACTATGATTTGTAATGTTCTATCTAAAGAACGTATTACTAAAAATGTATGGGCTACTACTCATTTCCATTTAATTCATATAGGATCTTTTTTTTGTTGAATGAACAATAGAATTCAGGATATTTTGTTATGCCCCATGGCTAAGTGCTTCAAGATCTACTTACTTCCTTTGTTATTCTAGCTATGCACTGGGTGGAAAGGTCTCATATGTAAAATATATTGCAGGGTGCAGGAGAAAAGCATATGTTAGATACATAGGATATCTTCTAGAGTCAAGCTCATTAAAAAAACTCAAAGAAGAATAATGCCTTTTTATGTTATCAATTCTATGGTTTCAAAAATTATAAATACATCCATATGTAGTTTTTGTAAGAAAAATACCAAAACATATTCCAAATCCTATTTGATACCATCTCTATACTGTGAGATTCACATTAGAATGAGATGTCATTCTTCTTGTATTTAATCTAGCTCTGTCAAAGGATTTTCCTCCTCACATTGATATTTTCATTCTGTTGATAATTTTGGGCATGTGTTCCTTTTTCCACAAAAAGGAGATCATGATATGTTAATATCCACATAACCGTCATCAATATCTCCTACATAACTTATCAGATTATGAAGACTATAAAAAGGTGGGTGACTTGTAATTCGAGGATTAGTTGGATAAGTAGCTTCATCTATCCATATGTTGATGTCTTTTTGTCTTCATTGCATGATGCTTCAGCTTCACAAGGTCATAGAGATCTTAAGAATACCTCTCCCATTGTTGCATACTTATGAATCAGCACAATATTGGTGTGGAACTTATGACACTGAGTCCTACTAGTTGAAAGTTTGGTTAAAGTGTTTGAATTGAGGTTGTCCATGGAAAACACATGTAGAATAATGAAGACGAGTGAAGTTTATCTACTTTGGAGAGGAGAGCAAAAATGTGGAACACGTCCTAAAAACACCATTATATAGGTAGAAGGACAAGAGGGAGAAAATCTAATATTTTGAATATTCGACATGAACAAACTTTGAGGCATATCAGTTTTCATGATTCTTACACAAACTTTCTCTCTCTTTGAGAACTAATATATTCATGAAAGATACATTTTAAATGATCTTACATAGAATTTTTAAAGATTATTTGAAAAGATTAATCTAGATCATGCATCATTGAAGAAACTCTTTAAACACATGACACATCATTCTCTGAAACATGGCAAGAGCATTAGTCAACACAAATCCATGATGCAAAATGTGTATATCAACCTATTCAATGGTAAATTTCCCTCTTATGTGGGTCTTCTATTGCAATATCCAGTTGTTTCTAAGTTGAAAAACAATCAAGGAAGTTATAGACTTGGAAGCAAGATGTTCAAACAGATGATCCATGATTGGAAGTCTATATGTATTTCTAATCATAACAATATTCACCTTTTTAAGAATGATGCACACTCTCAAAATACCATCGATCTATCTTTGATATGTATATTACGGTATATGGTCTTTATTTACTTGGCTTTGCGTTCGTGACCGTAGGGATTCTATGAGATGAAATCTTCATATTCGCATCCTTAAGGTTTGTGTACATATTCTCTCAATAGAATTAGTATTTCCTCTTCTTCATCAATCATCAGATCATTGCGAATGAAGGTACTTCTCTCTTCTCCTCCCTGAATTATTACACTTACCATGCTTGTTTGTTCTTTGGTACCATAGGCTTCCTTCATGGTGGCTTCTTGTTTTGGCTTCATTTTTGGTATCCCTCTATCTTCAACGTGGTACCTTTTGAAGAGTTCTATTGTTTCAAAAATTTGAGATTCCTTATTTTCATCTTCCTATTGTTATTCCTTATCTTGTTTAGGCATGTCTTCGTTTTCTTTTGTAACATCCTCTTCCATAGGTGAGGGTTCATCATCATCTTTTTGCAAGCGAGACACAAGAGAATCATGTCCATGAACTTCCATTTGTGGTGGGAATGAAGTTGCTACATGTTCTAAGAATGCTTCACGTGAATCAAAGGAGTTTTCATGAGTATGGACCTATTCCTTGAGATGTATGTAAAGTGTGAATGAGTTGTGTTTGTCTCTAAGACGTCTTCCAAAATACCAACCATGAAGAGATCATAGCCTTCAATGTTGCAACATTAAATCATGTGTTTCTCATTGACTCACCCATTAAGTGGAGCCAAGATTTGCATCTAGTCAAATGGTTCAAATTCTTCATCCTTAAAACCCTAGGCATGTAAGCAAGATCTTCAATTGGCCTATTCAAGGGCCCATGTATGCATTCTTTCCCTTTGTACTTACATTTGGCATTTCATATAGCTGCTTTAGTCTCACTTAGGATGATGATTCCACTTGGTTTTTTTAGATATTTGTTAAGGATTTGGTTCTTCTCTTGTTCTTTTTGTAAGTTCTCTTATATGTCTATCATTATTTCTTTCTATTTCTTATTAAATTGTGGTAGATTGGGATCGTCTTGACCGAACTCTTGCCTTGGTGCCTAATATTATTTCCAATGATTATAGTATCTTGGTTGACCACAAGGAAAATAGAGATATAGCCTTGATCCATATTTCTTGCGAAGGAAGCTTCCTAACTAGACATCTATCCATGTACTTTCCCATAACCTCAATATCACTCTCAAAATGGCTAGACTCACTCAAGTGAGTGTTCTAGTACGCGTTTAGGGCACAATATCCTCCAAAGAGATTTGATTCATGGATTCAGGCTTTTTCCCTAGTGTACATCTCGACCTGAAGTGCATACATTAAATTTTTTATCCTTTGGTGCTTTCATTAGTGACTCATGAACTTGATAGGGTTTTCAATGACCATTTTTCATTCATAGTGTTCTTAGTGTCAAAATTAAGTGAAATTTGTTTTATTAGTTTCGTAATTGACCAAAGTCAATATTTGGATTATTCTTTTGCAACTTGAAGTCCTTGGGAGATTTGTAACAACAAGAGGGCTCCTTTCAAAACCCTGATTAATGGGTCTTTCTAATGTCAAGCATTGCACACTCACTGTCACTTCATATACCTTTATAATAGAAAATGATGATTAGAAATATGCAAAAATTTCTAAAGAAATCTTAGGAAAAACATGATCTTCTATTTTGTAACAGAAGGAGCCATATGTCACTGATGAGAGAGAGAGAGAGACAAAGAGAGAGAGACAGGTCCTTGAGGTGTGCAGAAGATTACATATTACGTATTCCATGTATTCCGTCAATTACATGTTATGTAAAATTATCAAATCCGAAAATCATTCTGTGATTTGGTAACTTACAAACAGATTTCGTATCTCTGAATGTTCAGTGATCGCAATAGGAGGGTTCGTTTCGTGGACAAATGTGAGTACGCTTTCCTTAATGCAGTCGGGTTGAAATGTTTTGGCACCCTTGTTCAAAGAGAAGGTCGGGTTGGATCTCGAAAATAGCTCTGAAAGCGGTTTTTCAGTGGTTGATTTTGGATCCAGAGGCTTTGTAGAAAGTATCCAAGCACCACCAAAGTGTCTCCGGGCTTGTACTATCATTGTGGAAAAACGTGCTCATATGGTCGGCAAAATGTCTAATGGTGATCTCGCCGTGGTCGTGGGGAAACTGGAGGCTTTTGATATTACCAACTTCCACTTGTTGTTCCACAAGTTGACTAAGCCCTTCCATGGCAATGGCAAAGAGAAGGGGAGCCAATGGGCACCCTTATTTAATTGATCGTTTTAGTTTGATCACCTTCGAAAGTGGGCCATTAACATTAATTTGAGTCGACCCGTTTACCAAAAGGGTCGAGATCATCTTGGTGAATTTTTGGCTACAATTGAGATCCTTAATTGACTACAAAATATAGTCCCATTCTAGCCTATTGTAAGCTTTTTCAAAGTCCATCTTGAGGAAAACCACATCTTGTCTTGACTCATCCACGAAGTCAATTCCTTCCCAAATATTGATAATGGCTTCCCATATTGACCTTCCTTTGACGAAACCTTTTTGTTCCTTGCATAACCAAGCTCTGTATATCCCATTTCAAGCATCATAATTGGACACTAGTTCTCAATTTTGTTCTTTTCCTCTTTTTTTGTGGATTAACTTGATGATGCCACTATTGAGACAAGTTGGAAGCACACCAAACTCGAGCGCCTCTTGCCAGACCAAACGAAGAGGCATGGCAATCACTAGCTTGAAGGTCTTAAAGAAATTATTAGTGAGCCCATCCAGCCTCGAGCTTTTCCCACTAGGGAGGCCATCAATGACTTCAATGATTTCTTATTCCGCATATACATCACCATTTGGGTCTAGCAATAGGGGGATTGATTCTTTGTTTTTCTTCCTTTTAAGAATGTTGCACATCTCTTTGGTGAGTTTGTTGGCTTTCCCAGCCCACCACTCCTTAAAAGTATATTTCTAAATTTTCCTTTGTATTTCTTCCATAGACCCGCCGAGCCCCGCAAAAGCAGGCAAGCCTTCCTCTGCAATTCCCACATTAAGGTTCTATGGGGAAACTGCACGACGCCACATGGCCTTTATTTTCACCTTAAATGGCAACCCAATGGCCCCGAAGTTTATTCCCTACCTAACCTAATGGCTAGGCTCACAAAGATCATCAACAACCATCAAAGGTCACACATAGACCTCATCTAACTTGGAAGTTAGGGTTCCACAAATGTTCGGGCTCTCATAATGGCTTCTCCTCATAATGGGGGCCTTACAACTTAGAGCACCATGGATCATTTGTGGTCACATGAGGGTGCAGTATTGAGCATATCTAACACCCCCCCTCAATATCCACCCTACGGTGAACTACCTCCTTGGTCCAATCCCAAGCTTTGGAAAGTGTCGAAGAAGTTGCCCTCTCCCAAGAGCCTTGGTGAAGATGTCTGCTCCATTTTCTTCAGTAGGACAATAGCTTATTTCCATGACCCTGTCCTCAATCAACTCACGCACATAGTGATACTAGATTTCTATGTGCTTGGTACATGCATGGAAAACATGATTTTTTGCGATGGCCATGCAACTTTGGTTGTCACACTTCAACTATGTAGCCTCCTGGCCTTGTATTCCTATGTGCCATAGGATCCTCCTCAACCATACTGCTTCATATGCTGCAATGCATGCAGCTTTGTACTTAGCTTCAATAGAAGATAATGCTACAGTCGGTTGCTTCTTACTAATCCAAGAGAAAATCCCTGATCCTAAAGAAAAGCAATATCCAAAAACTCATTTTCTAGTATCAATATCTCGTGCCCAATCTGATTCACAGTATCTGACTAGAGATGATCCTTCTTCATAAAGAATACCATAAACAATCGCTCCTCTCACATACCTAAGTATCCGCATGCTTGCCTTCCAATCAGTTTGGCAAGGCTTATTTGAGAACCTCCTTACTACTCCAACAACATAAGAGATGTCTGGTCTTCTATTGCACAAGTAGATGACAATTCCAACTAATTTCTTGTATCTTCAAATATCCACTAGAGGTGAAGTCTCTTCAATAGATAATTTTGTGTTGACCTCCATAGGTGTAGAAATTTCCTTACAATCCTCCACGTCGAATGCCTTCAATATCTGCCTTGCATAATTTTTTTGAGAGATGGAAATCCTTCCTGGTTCCTGCCAAACTTCAAGACCTAAGCAATAATGCATGAAGCCCAACTCTGTCATGTCAAATTTTGAACTCAGGGCATCTTTTGTTTGTTGAAGAAGAGCATCATCATTTCCTGTAATGACAAGGTCATCTACATAGAGTACAAGCACAATTGTCTTCCCTCCTTTAGAACATACAAGTTAGCATCAAAAGCACATCTTTTGAAACCTAGGTCCAAGAGATACTTATCTATTCGCTGGTACCATGCTCTAGGGGCTTGTTTTAGCCCATATAATGCCTTCTTCAGCTTACATACCTTGTTCTCTGAATGGGGAGCCTCAAACCCTGGTGGCTGAGACACGTATACCTCCTCCATGAGGTCTCCATTCAGGAACGCTGATTTGACATCCATGTGATAGACTGGCCAATGCTTATGTGCAACCATAGCTAGTACTACTCGGATAGTGGTCATTCTTGTAGTTGGGGCAAATGATTCACAAAAGTCAATGCCTTCAACTTGCGAGTAGCCCTGTGCAACAAGTCTTGCTTTATACTTTTCTAGAGTACCATCAGCCTTGTACTTTAGCTTCCAGACCCACTTGGTGCCAATGAGTTTACACTTAGGGGGTCAATCCACTAGCTCCCAAGTTCCATTCCTCATGATATTGTTGTATTCTATTTGCATGGCAGCCCTCCAATTCGGATCATGGAGTGCGTCTTCCACATTGGTTGGGTTCCTTTGCTTCTTCTTGAATGAGATCAGCCATCAAAGTTGTGTTTACAATATGGGCGCTTGCCCGTCTCTGTTCCTCTATTCTCTGTGATCGCCTCAGTCCATCTACAACCTGTTCTAGTGACTGAGAGATGGGGTTTGCAGAATCATAGAGCTGCCTCACCCAACATGGCAATGGCTTTTCCACTTGGGTTTAATCACGTTGGTGACTTTCAGACTCATCATCTAAAGATGATGCTTCCTTCTCTTGTGTAGAAGGGATAGCTCTTGGGCCAGGTTCATAGTGGATTGCCCCTTCACCTGATGATAAAGTGGAAGCTCTCTTTTCCTCCTCCACTGCATGTGGTTGCTCCTCCTTAAACACCACATCAATACTCACCAATCTTCTTAGCGTGAGGGTCATAAAGCTTATAAGCCTTCTTATCTTCGTTGTACCCTAGGAAGATACATTTGATGCTTTTTGGTTGAATCTTCTTTCTCTTCCTATCTAGAACATGTACATAACATTCACTTCCAAATACTTTGAAATGGGAAACAGAAGGCTTTTTACCACTGTACGCTTCTTGTGGAGTCTTTTCATCAAGTGCTTTGGTGTAGCTTCAATTCAAGATGTAGACAGAAGTGTTGACAGCCTCTGCCCAAAATTGATTAGGCAAACCCTTTCCTTTCAATATGCACCTTGCCATCTCCATGATAGTTCGATTCTGATGTTCTACAACACCGTTATGTTGAGGACTATGTGCCACTGTGAGTTGATGCTTGATTCCCTTACTCTTACAAAAATCTTCAAACTCTATTGATGTGAACTCACCACCACCGTCTTCCCTGTTTCAGTTTCAACAAGCTGAATCCATTCTTTAAACTTACCAAAAGCTTGAGCCTTATCGAAAAGGAATTACACCCACATCTTCCTGCTATAGTCATCGACAAGTAACATGAATTAGGAAGATCGGCCCAAGGCCTGTGTAGGCATTTGTCTGCACAAGTGAGCATGCACCAACTCTAGAGGAGAGCTCTGATACCATGTAAGAAAATAACAGCATTGCGGAATAGACCTGTAGACAAAGTTGAGAGAAAAAATGCAGACAAAGATAGATGCACAGTGAGAGATAGAGAACTCAAATTCTCAAATTGCCAAGCGTAATGCAGTTACAATGATGGTGTTATCCATCCGTGCGCTCCCAATGTGGAGCTTAGATGGCGATCTAGACACACTCTAGATGAAGGGCTTGCTAGTGCGCAATGTTATATGAAGCTCAACCTGGATCGTGCTTATATAGCTTTTATAAGGCGGTTCGTTATAGATAAACATAGTCGGGGCAAGCCCCCCACAGAAGGGGGCAAGCCCCCCTCTGCACTCCCCCCATTAAGGTTCTATGGGGAAACTACGCGATGCCACACAACCTTTATTTTCACCTTAAATGGCAGCCCAATGGCCTGGAAGTTTATGCCCTGCCCAACCTAATGGCTAGGCTCAAAAAGATCATCTACAACCATCAACGGTCACACACAGACCTCATCTAACTTGGAAGTTAGGGTTCCACAAATGTCTAGGCTCTCATAATGGCTTCTCCTCATAATGGGGGCCTTACAACTTAGAGTCACCATGGATCATTTGTGGTCACATGAGGGTATTGAGCATATCTAAGAGTTCAAACCCTCCTTTGATTTTGAAGTCCTTGTAGGCGAAAGAAGCCATCTCTTAAGGATGAGTTGAATCGTTTTTTGAGGATAGTCAATGGAGAAGACATGGTAATCAAGCATGTTTGGGGAGGATCCTTTGGATAGTGCCAAAATTACTAGAAAGTGTAGAAAGGCTTCCCCTTGCTTTGGAGGATGGATTTTTCCCCACACCATGAAAGTAGTTGTTGTTTACTTCCAATGAATATGATCATTCATCTCGTGAGAAAAATGAACAAAAGGAAGTTGTTGAGGACAAAAGAATGATAAGAATTGATGTTAAAGAGTTGCTTTAGGATGAGTATGAGGTTAAGGTATGTTCAAAATCATTTTTCTTTCATTTATGACTTATCTTTGAGGCACGACCAATTCCAGTGATTAGGCCCATCCAAGTTTTTCTAATGAGCATAATCAATTAAATTGATCATGTCCTAAATTCATTCATATACGTGAGTTCTTTGGTTTGCATCCTATGCAATCCCCTTATTCCTCATCATTCATAGATATTGACCAAATAAATGGGCAAATTAACCTCTATTTCTTATGATTTTGACATACGACCGATTCAAGTGATTAGGCCCATCGAAAGATTTGGATGGGCCTAATTGCTTGAATTAGTCGTGGCCTAGTTTCGTTCCATTACTTTAGATTTTTGGTTTTCCCTTAGGCAAGATCCTTGATGTCTTGGACACAAAGGAAGTCACCTTAAACGTCAGTATCATTTGAAATTTTGTATCTTATGATTGGTTTAGAATTTGGACAAAGTAATACTACCATTGCATCTGAAACATGCTAAAACCCTAAATCTAGTGTCTCTTTGCATGATTTGATTTGTAGAGGTCTTGTTTCAAATAAATGATAACCTATTTTTATTGATTTCCACACACAACTGACTCAAGCAATTAGGCCCATCCAAGATTTCCTAATAAGCATAATCGCTTGAATTGGTTGTGTCCTAGATTCATATCAATTTTTTTTTTTCATTTTTCCATATACAATTTGCTTGTCCCTTATCATTCATAGGTATTTACAAAAGAATAAGGTCAAATATCTTGAGTTTTCATGATTTCAAGGAACAAACGATAAGCAATTAGGCCCACCCAAGATCTTTCAATTAGGCTAATCGCTTGAATTTGTCATCTCCTTGAATCATATGTTAACTTGAGTTTTTCTTCATTTTCTTATGCAATTTATTTCTCCTTCATGATTCCTTTTCCCCATCACACATAGAATCTTACTATTGTTGCTTTTGTTTGTAGATACCTATATCTAATGAAGAAAATTTTCTTAGCTGAGCGAAGGGCACAGTGAAAGCTTTAGAAAAAAAGGGAAAGCAAATGTGGATATACATTCAATGATTGATTACCATCCAAAACTGAATCTAGATTCATTCTCTATTGTACATAAGCTTTGTAGTGAAGACTATAATTTTTCAATGTTGTATTTAAAGACCCTATCAAAATATATAGGTTACTCCTCATTGCCATTTAATGCTTATATGGTATTGCTTATCTAGTGGAAAAATTTAGCAAAAGGAACTTGTCGAGAACAAACGAACAATAAGAATTGAAGTTGAAGAATTGATTTAGGATGATTATGATGTTAATGTATATTCAAAATCATTTCCCTTTCATTTATCTCTCATCTTTGAGGCATGCCCAATTCAAGAGATTAATCCCATCCAAGATTTTCTCATGAGCCTAACTACTTGAATTGGTTGTGTCCTAGATTCATTCATATACTTGAGTTCTTTAGTTTGCTTCTTATACAGTCCACTTATTCCTCATCATTCATAGATATTGACCAAAGAAATGGGCAAATTAATTTCTATTTCTGATGATTTTGACATATGACCAATTCAAGCAATTAGGCCCGATGAAAGGTCTTGGATGGGTCACTTGTGCCCTAGCTTCATTCCATTAACTGAGATTTTTTTTTCTCCCTTTGCAAGCTGCTTGATGTCCTAGACACAAAGGAAGTCATCTTGAACCTCAGATTCCATGTGGACTTTTGTATCGTATGATTGGTTCAGGATTTGGAGAAACTAATACTACCATTATGTCCCAAATGTGCCAAAACCCTAAGATGAATTGCCTCTTTACGTGATTATCATACATAGAGGTCTTGATTCTAATAAATGGTAACCTATTTGTATGATTTTCACACACGACCAATTCAAGCAATTAGGCCCATCCAAGATTTTTTGATGAGTCTAATAATTTGTATTGATCATGTCCTAGATTCATATGAAAAATTGATTTTTATGAATTTTTCCCATATACAACTCATTGTCCCTTATCATTCATAGGTATGTGAAAATGAAATACGCCAAATATTTTTGATTTTTCATGATTTTGAGGAACGAACCATTCAAGCAATTAGGCTCGTCCAAGATCTTCCAATAAGCCTACTCGCTTGAATTGTTTGTGTCTCTCACTCATATCTTAACTTGAGATTTTTTTCCATTTTCTTATGCAGTTTCCTTTTGCTTCATGATTCATTTTCCCCATCACATATAGAATCTTATGAGTTATGTTTTTTTTGCAGTTATCTATATCAAATGAAGATAGTTTTCTTAGGATAGGGAAGGGCATAATGAAAGCTTTAGAGAAAAAAGAAAAAGAAAAAGTGGATATACATTTAATGATTCATTATCTTCCAAAAATGAATCGAGATTCATTCTCTATTGTAAGCTTTATAGTGAAGGATATGATTTGCAATGTTCTATTTGAAAACCCTATGTACATATACGGGCTACTACTCATTGCCATTTAATGCATATAGGGTCTTTTTTCTTAAATGAATAATAGAATTCAGGATATTTTGCTATGCACCATGGCTAAGTGCCTTAAGAGCTAGTTACTTGCGTTGTTATTCTAGCTATGCACTGGGTGTAGAGGTCTCATATGTAAAACATATTGGAGGGTGCAAGAGGAAGAGTATGTTAGATACATAGGATATCTTCTAGATTCAAGCTCATTCAAAAAACTCAAAGAAGAATAATTCCTTTTTATGTCATCAATGCTATGGTTTCATAAATTATAATTACATCCATATGTAGTTTTTGGTAAGAAAAATACCAAAACATATTCCAAATCCTATTTGATACCATCTTTATACCATTAGATTCACATTAGAATGAGATTTCATTCTTCTTGTATTTAATCCAGCTTTGTCCTAAAAGGATTTCCCTCCTCACATTGATATTTTCAATCTGTTGATAATTTTGAGCATGCATTCCTTTGTATTTGTCTTCTAAAGAACTAATCAAAACGCTCTCTAAATGGATTAATTTTTTTAACTTCTTTTCTTATGCATCTTAAGAAGCTTGTTCTTGCTTTATAATGAGACTTTTCCATCCCATGGGTGTCCCATGTGGCAAGGGTTCCTTTTTCCATAAATAATGGACAATGAAAAAATTTGATATGCTATAAAAACATAAAGATTAAGATAATGAAATGGTTATTTGAAAAAGTAAAATTGGACTAAACTATCTTTTTTAAGCTCACCAAGTAGTAAGTTATGTCTTTGACACTCCAAGCCTTTGTGACGGTTCATATAAGCTCTATGATTGCAATTTTGAAGTTAATCACATACATATCAGATAAAATACATCGCCTCATGATCTTCAAAAGTTCATCTATTTTATGTATTGCATGTAATTGTTTGAAAACTCTCAAGGCTTTGAAAAATATCCACATAAACCATCATCACGCACACTCAAAATCCCATCTATCTTTGGTATGTATATTATGGGAAGCACCCATTCTATGTGCTCGATCTCATAGATAAATCTTGAAGCTAGAAATGTGTAAATGTCTTGTTGGATTTTGACTAAGTAATTTTCATTCTAGGTATATGGTCTTTGTTTACTTGGCTTGCATTGGTGACCAGAGGGATTCTATGAGAAGAAGTCTTCATATTCACATCACTAAGGTTTGTGTACATTCAAGCAAAAATATCTTGATATTCTCTCAATAAAATTAGTATTCCTCTTCTTCATCAATCATCACATCGTTGAGAATGAAGGTATTTCCCTCCTCTCCTCCCTCAATTATTACACTTATCTTCTTTATTTGTTCTTTGGTACCATAGGCTTCCTTCATGGTGGCTTCTTGTTTTGGCTTCATTCTTGTTTTGGCACTATGAGAATAACGGGGATGTAGGGATGCCCCCGATTAAAAAAAAGTAGGTATCATCTCTTATGCGATGCTTCTTTAAAAAAGCATCACATATGTTCAAGAAAAAAACAAAAAAAATAATTCAGGGTAGTCACATATGCGACGCTTGGCTCTAGTGTCGCTAGGAGCGCCGAAGCGTAGTGATGCTCCTAGTGATGCATGCAAACTGCTTGCGACCCTTCAGTGTTGCATAAGCAATAGTGTAAGAGTTGAAAAAAATATATCTTTTTTTTTGACACATTTGTGCCGAGATCGAGCAAGCGAACAAAGCTTCAAAGCAATTGAGAGTGAACGTGTCAATCACAAGTGATTCTTGAGGTAGGTACACACACATACATACACACATATGCATACACACACATGCATACACACAGATGCATACACATACATACACACATATGCATACACACACATACATACACATATATATATATATATATATATATATATATATATATACACACATATACATACACATACATACACACATATACATACACACACACATACATACACATATACGCAAACATACACACACATACACACACATACGTACATATACACACACATAGATACACACATATACATATACATATATGCACACACAGATACACACACAAACATACACACATATACACACATGCACATACACACACATATATATACACATATACAAACACATATACATATATATACACATATACACACATACATACATACATGCATACATACACACATATACACACACATACATAAACACATATACACACACATATTTACACATACACATATACACCCACACATACATACATATATACACATATACACACATATACAGGCACACATACATACACACATATATAGACACACATACGTACACAATTATACATACACACATATACACATACACACACATACATACACACATATACACATATATACACATACACATACATACACACATATACACAAACATACACACATATGCACACAAATACACTTATACACACACACACACACACACACATATATATATATATATATATATATATATATATATATATATATATATATATATATATATATATATATATATATATATATATATATATATATATATATATATATATATATATATATATATATATATATATATACATATACATATATACATATACACACATACACATACACACATATACATACACACATATGCACATATAAACATATACACACATATACATACACACATATACACAAACATATAGACATATATATTTGATCAAGGTCGTGGAGAGCCTCTCCTGCAATGCTGTCAGATAATATGCGGTTCTCTCCCTCCTCGTGTGTCAGATCAAACTTCTGTCAATCTCTATGCTCGATCAGACAAAACCCGATATAGCAGAACATAGGACATAGACTATGCGTTATGTGTGTTGATAATTCCACCAAAACAGAGCACTTTTTTGAGAGATTTTCTATCTCTGAACTTAAATGAACTTGGCAAAGAAAAAGGCGATGTCCTCCCGAATCTCCTCCTCAAAGGGTCTGCTTTTCCATCCCAAATAGGGCCCAGGATCGGTCTGCTTCCCCCAAATATCATGCGTGAATTGCCGTCCTTCTATCTGCCACTCTTTCTCCTCTTGTATCTCCTCCGTGTGCACCGCCAATGCCCATATCTCTCTCCTTGTTTTTTTATGCATGTACGCTCCTCCTCCTTCCGATGCAAATCTGCCACAAGACTCCCATAGTTCTTTTGATCAGTAATCGTTAATTTCACAAAAATTTGGAGTATAATCAGCACGTTCTATTTCCCCATTCGAAGCCAACAAACTTGACACCCAGAAGAGAAGGAGAAACATTGTTTTGCTGTTAACCACTCACTCTTTCTATAGAACTTAAAAGAGCTCGATTCAGAGAAGCATTTGAGTTTATTCCTATTGTGCATGCTTTTAAATATTGATTGTCTTCAGCATTCCTACTCAAATCATGGCCCGGATAGACATTACACCAAGGACCGTGGAGCCTTTCTCCACTTGGTCTTCAACAGAGGACTACTCAATCCTAATAGGCTTGAAAATCTCATGTAAATTATAGGAGAAAGTTTTCCACTTACTTTGGATCAGCCTTACTATTCAAAATGAAAAGTTTCCAACTTAGGATACTTTTCTCAAAGATTTTAGCCGAAAGTTCTTGGGAATCGTCAAGCTTATGAGTAATTCCTAACTTCACTGTTCTAGAGTGTATTGAAATCTACGAATTCATGAGAGTTATGCTAGTAACTGGAAGCAAACTCAAATGAATAAGTCAATCTTGGACTTGTCATCTTTTCAAGGTTGAATAAGTTCTTGTACAAAACATCTATCTACGATGTTTAATTTAGTTATTCAGTTCCAATCAGCTAATCCTGGACTCTTCCGAAAAGAATTAGATACCATATCTGAGTAAATTCCAAAAGATTTGGAAAGTGAAAGGAAAGAACTAAAACTCTATATTAACTAATTCAAACTTCTAAGATATAAACTTGGTATGAGTCAAATAGTTGATGAACGAATACTTTAACTCAAGACTTTAACTTCTTAATGATGTTTTCAAGAAGGCATTGAAGCATTTTTCCTATCTTTAAGAGAAATAAACTTGGTTCTCAAAAAGATTCCAAGAAAATCTAAAACAACATCCAACCACAAGATACTAGTGTGGTGTACAACATCAGAGTGTCGACCCACTGAGGTTTGATTGATGAGTTTTTTACTCAAACAATGCTTCACTTGAGACTAAGGTCACGCCTATATTCAATCCTTATGACTTCTTATTGGGAATGCAATTCTTGTGCATTTCTTTAAGTCAAAAGACTGAATTTTTCCAAGTTACACTAAGAACTTGTTGCTTGACTTAGTCTGTCTATTCCATAGTTGAAGGATTCAGTCCAAAGTCGAAGTCTTCCTCTTTCAGAAACGTATCAAATATTTCAGAATCATCAACACTTTAACTTGAAGTGTTTCAAGAAGAACTTGGAAGCTACTTACTTCATATCTTCTTACCAACTTGATCTTGAAGTATCTTGAGATTTTACTTTTATCCTCCTTGAATTAAAACTTACTCTTCGCAATTTTAATTTCCTTGAAGATCAAATCTAACCTCAACATTTATTCTAGGACTAAAAGATAATTATCATCGCACGGATTGATGTCCCATACCATCTTTCCTATATTAATCTGAGTATAAAATCTAGCGTCCCATACTAGCCTATTTTTTATTCACATTAATGTGTGCATATTATTTATCCTAAAGTCTAAACATATTTTGATAGAGTACCTTTTCACTTCAACTCTTTGAAGGTTCAGGCATTACCTCTAACTTGATATTGTAGGTTTTAATTCCTTTGCACGATCATTTCACAGTCTCATGCCTTTATCTTGGAAAATTGAAAATCTCTTTATCGAGTATCCCTTCATTTTTGCTAAGGTTTTTCAAATGAAAACCATTTAGAATTCCAAGTACTTGAATTCTTGCAAATTCAAGTTCAATTGATTTATTCTTGATCAATTTATAGTGACAAGAGTGTTTAACATCTCGTCTTTAGATTCCTTTCTCACTAATATTTTAGGTATCTACCCTGGCCAGGACTTTACAAGAATCTCTCTAATGCATAAGTTTAAGCATCTGATCATACTTTCTAGATTTGTACCAAAATTCCTTTAAGGATAGGCAAACATTATGTTTTACCTTCCACAGACTTAAGTATTGTCTTCATGGTTGCAGAATACATTCTTGGAATTTCTTCCCTCTGTTCAAAGTTGGAACAGCTTACTCTTTTCACAATTTTTCCATTGGATAAATAGAACCTGAGTGAATAATTCCCAAAAGGAATTTTATTGCCATTACTTGGGCAAACTTTAGAGTAGTTCCTATCGCAAGTTCTTGGACAATCATGGCCAAGCTTGATCAAGTCTGGTTGACCTTGCGACTAGAATAAAGACTTAATCTTTATCTATAAGATCTCTTAAACTATTGAAAGCTTCTTTGCTTACCCATGGGCTTTTAGAGATCTTTCCCCTACTCAAGTCCAAGCATATACTAATGCCTTTCAGATTCTAAAGCTAAGAATCTTTGTTATACTTCCAAGTGATATCAACCATTGGACTTTAAGTACCACTTCTGGTGGTTTGGGACGTCTAGGGAACTACTTATTGATTAAAGAGTTTGAAGAATTTCATTCTCACTACTTGGGATAATGTTATTCTTCAAGAACTCAAACTCATTCTCACTACTTGGGAGAATGTTATTCTTCAAAGAATTATTCTCACTACTTGGGAGAATGTTATTCTTCAAAGACTTAAACTCGTTCTCACTATTTGGGAGAATGGTATTCTTCAAAGACTTGAGATTCATTCTAGGGAATCAAGTAACTTGTGCAAATGATTCATCTTGGAATCTTTTGCAATGCCGAAAGGATATTTGAAAGAAATTCTTTCAAACAATATCCAAAAACTTTACTGATGTGATTGTGTTCATTTCCTGAGTATCAAACTAGAGGATACATATCACCTTTAGGATATGGTTTCTCATTCCCTTATGGAAGTTTGACTTGAACTTTCATTTATGTGATATTGACTCTTGTTCTTGAGTTTGATATAAGATTCATTATTATTGATCGATCTTTAGATGTTACTAGAATATGTTAAACATATTTTGCCAATCAAAACCATGTTTCAAGTCCAAGCATCTATTGACAATTGATCCAATAGTAATTCTACTATGAACACATAACTTTGAACTTTGTAACTTGTTTAGGAAAAGTTCATGGATTGGAGATCCATTTCTTGGAACTTTGTATTCCTAAATGAAAACTTCACAGTTTGATTCAAGTCTTTAGCAACTTATCTTATTTCCTAAGGATTACTTACTATTGTTTCCTCTTGAAGCTGCAGTTTAAATGAAACCAAAACTTTACTCTCAAATCCTTATGAAAGAAAGAGTTCTTTCAAGTTTTAATGTTTGCTTAGCAAGTTGCACCATTACCAGTGATGCAATCATCATGGAACCTAACATCCTCCTATTGAATGCCAAAGTTCAATTGATGCAAAGGTTTAACCCTTGATTTCCATCACCCCTTGGAATGGAATCAAATGAGAACTTACAAAATTTTCATAGCATTTTCTTGGCACTTTGCATCCTTACCAGGGATGCTACTTTTGGACTAGAAAAACTATCTTGTAGACTTTAAAAGTTCAGCTATTGTAAGTTCCATTTAGCTTTATTTTGATTTTGATCACAACTCAGGATAAGATCAAATAAGAGCGTTCATGAGAAGTGCCCAAATATCTAAGAAAACTCTTATCATCCTACTTGGATGTAAGGTTTCTTAAATCCAAGCTAAGGACTACATCTAGGTTTGTTTTTAGGATTCTCTGAGTTTTCTCCTTAACTTAAACTCATCATGGAAGTTTCAAGTAGCCCTATTTTCTTGTCATTCCACTAATCAAGAAAATTGAACACTTGACTTTCAAAGGGCCTACTTTTTCTTATCAAGAATCCTAATTTATGATACCTAAGTATCAAGTTTGGAAAAAACAAACTAGCTACTTGAGTTGCATGGCAACCAAGAGCCTTGCAACTACCTAGTTTGCTATTTTTCCTAGCTATCTAAGTCAATTTAGAAAAAGTAGCTAACAAGTAGAAAAGTACATTTGTTCAACTACTTAGCACAAAATGAGCAAAAAGCCATGCCTCATTATATGCCAATGCAAGTTCTTCCATGCAAATGCATGTGAGTGCATTCATGTGTTTGCATGTGTTTTCCTTTTCATGCTCCAAACTTAAATCAAGTAGTTCTTGAGCTTGGCATGCGTGCAACTAATCATCTATGTCCAATCACCCATGCACAAGCAATCTATCTTCTACCTTACAAAAGTTTATAAATATATATGTGCACAGACTTGAGTGCATCCTATTCGTTTTCCAAGCAAGAATAAAATGTGTATTGTGCATGAAAACATTCTTTTAAAAGAAGAGATGCAGCAACAATCATTTCTTTTTTGGGCATGAACTTCTAGATGCATGCAAGTGCTTGGTGTATTTCCCAATACTTCTATATCCTTTTAGCTTTCATCGAATTCATAGCATTTGGAATCATTCTTAAAAATTGAAGACGACTAGCATGAATCAATACTATTTAGACGCAAGCTATATGAAAGCAATGAATAAAGCAAGTATTGAAATGAAAACATCAAATTTGAAAATACTTATCTCCCAATTAGCTATGTCCTTCCATTGATATTCAGGAAGAGCCATCCACCATTCTGAAGACCTTTGCTTCTTCATATCCTCTCTTTTTTCTTGATCTTCAACTTTGATGATCCTTGACAATTATAGGAAGAAGCTAGAGTAATCATCGATAGAATATGAGAAGCATGATAGAACAGTTCATGATTGGATCCATGGTGCTTCTATGTGTGGTAGAGATAAGAATATAGACTTTTGCTTCCTTATTTCTAAGACCATCTAAAAAATTCGGTTGATGTAGTATTTACATCAAAAGCCAACGTGGCAACATGATTATGAAAGCATCATTAAATAATTTCTACAACCTTCACTTAAAAGTTATGTTGGTTATGTAGCTCAAATGGTTGAGCCATCACTTCATGCTATAGGTAGCTAAATCGATGCCCAATGGTCTCCAAATGAAAGCCATAGCCTTGCACCTCCTGTTTTTTTCTTACCTCCTAAATTAAAAACTTTGCCATGAATGATCAGAGAGAAAGTGAGGCCATGGTAGCTATGATGAACCCTTTCTAAAGGAGTTGTTGAGAGTTTCATATCTGCATCTACAAGGCGGGCCATCTATAAATTAAACAAATAGTTTTCTGCTTTCCAAGGTGAGGCAGACAATTGAGGTATGCGCTGGTCTCAGCTTAATGATGATTGCAGATCTGATGGCCTTAGATCACGGGCCTGGCGCAATGGTTGAGGTTTGTCACGTTCCTCACAGAGTTGGCTATTTGATTGCATGCCTCCCTATACCAAAAATATTGAATTTTGTGCTTTGAGGAGGACTACATCCCTCGAGATTACTGTTTTGAGCAATGGACTTGAGACTGTTTGGCATGAGTTCGAACCCTCTATCTTGTAGGGGATGATGCATCTATGGTCCTCTTTGAAATCCTTTTGGAAGGCAAAAACAAACCTACAAATAGATGCATGCATCCATCTGATATTCTGAAAAAGAAGAAATTCAGGGAAATTCAAAGTGTGAGCATGTGTAATAGTCGAGGTCACATATATATCTCTTGAGACTAGATTGGGGAAGATGATGATGATGAACCACCAAGGTCACCATGGAAGCTTTCCTAGAGCTCTAATACCAATGTAAGAAACTAACAATTATGACCACCATGTGCTAGAGGGATGCCTTTCCTCCCAACCTTATGCATGTATATATAACTGCTTGAATCAATGAGGACCACAAATGTAACTAGAGTCCACAAGTGCATGTGCAATCTCCTCCACTCCTTTCATATCTTCTACTAGAGTATACTAGTGGCTGGAGTGATCTGGACCACTACTTTAGTACCTCCCACTAGAGTCCACTAGTGGTTGGTGTACTCGCCACTTGAGTTAAGTCTCACTAGACTCAAGTTAACTCACCTTAACTGGAGTTAGAAGGCTCTAGAGCACTTTAACCATTACTTTCAGGATGAAATGCAGAAATAAAGTCTATTTTAGAACCTAAATTTTGAAATAATGCAACCCAAAAGTGATTACAAAATGAACATCTCGATCTGATAAAATAAATTTTGGAAACCGATGATGTGGAAAAATACATTTAATAAATAACTTGGGAGCTTGAGGTGCAGAAAGAGTCTTTTTACAAGGAATGAAATTTGCTTGTTTACTAAACCTATCAACAAATGTCCAAATCATATCATTATCAGATGAAGTTGAGGGAAGATCAATAATAAAATCCATAGAAATTTATTCCCATCATCCATTAGGTATGGGAAGTGGCATTCGTAATCCAAATGCTTTATCGTGATGTCTTTTCACACATTGACACACAATGGAATGGGAAACATACTCTATAATATCCCTTTCCATATTTGGCCAAAAGAAGAATTCTTTACATGTAGAAATAGTACTTTGTATGTCCCTATGCCCCATATATGGTGATCCATGCATCTCTTTCATAACAAATTCTTTAAAACCTTGTGTGATGCATAAATTGTGTTTGAAATACAAGGATCCATTATTAAAAGTGTAGTGATACTCACTAAATGTTGTAGAATTATTGAAAGCATTCCATGTTTGTGAAAAATACAAGTAGTAGTCATGTCATGAAATGAATGAATATGAAGAGCTAAAATATTATTAATAGAAAAAATATTTCTTTATGGGGATGGGAAATGACTAAGGGCATCAGCTACAACATTAGCTTTGCCAGGTTGATATTGAATCATAGGCTAAAAATTTTGTATGAATGAAGCCCATTTAAAGTGTCTGTCAGAGATCAATGGTTGATTTAATAAATGCTTCATAGCTTGTTGGTATGTTTTGATTATGATTTCAGAGCCCATGAGATAATGTTTCCAAATTTTTAAACTATGCACAATAGCTAAAAGTTCCTTATCATATGTACTATGTTTCTTTTCTGAAGGTTTAAGTTTCCTACTTTCAAATGAAATAGGATGATCATTTTGCATTAATACAACACCTATACCTAAACTACTAGCATCTATAAGTACATGGAAAGGTTGTGCAAAATTAGGTAATTTAAAAAAGGATGCATGTTTGAGTTTTTCAAATGATTATTGTTGTGCTAATCCCCATGCAAATTTTAATGTTTTCTTCAATAAGAATGTAAGAGGGACTACTAAACTAGAAAAATCTTTTACAAACTTTCTATAAAAACTATCTAATCCAAGAAAAGAGCGTACATCATTCAAAGATTGAGGTACAGGCCATTCTTCAATTACTTTAATTTTGTTTGGATCTACATGAACACCTTGGCTAGAGACAATATGGCCTAAATACTCTAATTCCTTTTGGGAGAAATAACTTTTTTCATGATTGGCATAAAGTTTGTTTTCGAGTAACAAATTAAAGACTGATGCTAAATGATTTTCATGGTCATTGTCATTCTCAGTATAGACAAGTATATCATCAAAGAAGAAAAAGAACAAAGCTTGGTATTCAAGAAAAATGTCATTCATCATGCATGCAAATGTAGCAGGTGCATTGGTGAGTCCAAAAGGCATAACCATGAAGTCAAAGTGACCAGTCTGAGTTCTAAAGGTAGTCTTATAAATGTCATTTTGTGTCATTCTTATATGATGATACCCAGATTTAAGATCAATTTTACTACAGACACATGCTCCTCAAAGTTTATCTAGAAAATCAACTATCCTAAGAATAGGATATCTACTTTTAATTGTGATCTTATTGAGTTATCTATATTCAATGCACATCCTATAAGTCTTGTTCTTCTTCTCTACTAAAAGAACAGGTGCTCCAAAGGGAGAAGAACTAGGCCGTATAAGTCCATTGTAAAGTAAACTTGATTAGCTATTTCTTTTTTATATAAAGCTCCATGCCTATAAGGTGCTTCATGGGGAGGAGAACTACCATGAATTAAGTCTATACTATGGTCAAGAGATCCCCTAGAAGGTGGTAGTTTAGAAGGAAAATTAGATGTTATATGGAGTAACCTTTGAGAAAGGTGTGAACCACCTCTTAGTTCATTTAGATGGGCTCACACATGAGTGCCATGTGGCACCCATGTGTAGAGCCATGGGTCACTCATTCATTATGGTAAGAGAGAAAGAGATTCATTTTTTGAAAGTAGTACACAACTAGGCGCATTTCACCTCGAGCTCCATGTATAACCTCAAAAGGATATGTTGCAGACAAAAGTGGTGGGATTTCATCAGGATTTGGGCCAACATTGAAGAACTAACATTGGTATCGGAGCACAGGCACATGGGTATCGAAGGAAGCCAGAACTCACAGGTGATGAGCCCACGCAGGTGACCATAACCCACAGACGTCGCCAGCCATAGCGGCGAGCCCACGAGCAGAGGAGAAGTTCTCTCTCTCCCTTCCCACCCTCTTGAATGAGAATGAGTGGGATGGAACCTGTTATATATGCTTATATGTCGAGCTGCTGAGCACTTATATGGGATAAAGAACTCTGCAAGCAAAGGAAGTTCATGGTTTTTCGAACTATGATTCAAATTTAGCTTGGAAAGAGGGAATTTTTGAAGTTTTGCTTGAGATTGGAAGGACAAAACTTAGGGTATTAATCAAGTTTTGGGAAAAGAAATGATGCATATATGTATTACGGGCTATGGAAAAGGGCTATGGGTCATGGGTTTCTCTTGAAAAGCTTCAGTTTCTCAGTTTGGAGCTCTCAAAGTCATTACTTCAAGAAAATTAGCTTTTTCACTTCCTACTTGTGACATACCCGGTTTCTTCGTACCATAGCTTGCTCATATGATATCCAATTTCAAAACTTTTGGTCAAGTTACAAAGCTACATCTTAAGCTTCGCTCAAAGACCATTGGCACTGGATTTGGACGAGATCTGGTCAACCAAAATCTCTCTACAACGCTTGAGTAGGAACTAGGCAGCCACTCTCGGGCCTAGTTTTTCATCATCCGATGTCCAAATTCAGTTTTTTCACTTGGGATAGCTTGAAATCTTTGAAGTATAGGTGCTGGCCTACATTTCTTGGACTAGCAAGGATTGTCAAATCTCAAAAGTTGTTCAGTTTCACTCAGTTTGCCCTTTTGGGGTTATTGCTACGTGGTTTTGGCATTGTTCTTGTTGGTTTTTGGTGATTAGAACCTCCCCGGACCAACTGGACATTTCCAATTTTTGTTTGGGCTTGGCAAGGATTCAAAATCAGCGACCTAAAGCTTCAAGGGTTACTTGGATTTTTCTTTCGTAGATTTTTTTTATACCAAGGAAGTGCTTGTGTGATTTATTTCTCTTCTTCTTGCATATTTAAGCGTTACTTCCATTCATTTTCACATACTCTAGTTAGAAAATGGGGGAAGGGAAGTAAAACAGGGAATCTAAAGGGAAACAAGTAGTTGAACACACTTCTCCATCTAAAGAGCAATTAGAGGATCCTGATTCTAGAATGGAAGAAGTAGAATTAGGACAAGAAGTAGAAGAAAATCTAGAAGAAAAAGAGCCTCAACAAGAAGAATATACATATGAGGAACTTTTAGATGAGTTTGTCACTCATGATAAATTCATAGACTTGAAAGAGAAAACCCTTACATTAGAGAGAGATCTTGGTAGCATCACATCTCTCATTAAGCAGCTAAAGTCTCAAATGATCTCACTTGAGACTAGTGTCACCTCTTTCCTAGCTAGGAAGGAAAGAGAAACTCCTCCTATTCCTCTAGAGATTACTAGGAAAGATACTTCTCTTCTTAGTAAACACAAAGGAGAGAGCTCTAGGGAAGCTCTCCTCCTAAAAGACTTGAAGCCACCTACCTTTATGGGGGATGACTGAGATAGGAATAAGGATGCAATCTACATTTTTTACAAAAGTGGCATGATTTGCATCAATTGAAGGTCACCCCATGAGAGTACGGTGTGCTAGAGGCAAGTCTCTCCCTCAGCCCGCGTGCTTACAAGTGATGGATGAGTCTTAAGGAGGCGAACTCTATCCCTAGTGATTGGACTCAGTTTGAGACTCTTTTTCTAAAAGAGTTTCTTCTTGAGAATGAGGAGTAGAGGAATTGGGATATGTGGGATAGGATTACACAGAGAGGTAGGCCTCTTACGGTCTACCTATCCCACTATAGAGAGATCATTTTGAAACTTAAGGGCTTAGATGATTTCCAGAAGACTAGAGGGTTTGTCAGGGGTTTAGATAAAGCCATAAAGAGGGAAGTTAGAAGGAATGCACCTAAGATGTTTGAAGAGGTGATCAAGTATGCACAGATCTATGAGGACCATAACCGTCCTCAATATACTTCTATGGAGACGGATCAGCCCCTCAAATCTCTTAGTACAACTAAATTCAAGAAGAAGTTTCCTTTTGGGAAAAAGAAAGTTTTTATTAAAAAACAAAGATCACAAGGGCCTAGGTTATCTACAGACCACTTTGAGAGGGCCAAAAGAGAGAACATGTGCTTTAGGTATTTTTCTCCTAGCCATTCACAATGGAACTATCCACTCAAGAAGGGGGAAGAAAAGAAGAAGGGACCAGAGACTAGTACGGTCCTTGAAAAGGCCAAAAAGGCGATCCACCTAGTGTAGACCCTTCCTATTCATGGCAGCTCTAGCTGCAAGGGAGTGGAGGTGATGCATGAGGATATAGAGCACACCTGTTGTTTGACTTAGTCATTGTGGTCACAACAGTTTGGACAACATGACCTAGTTAAATTGCATGATAGTGTGTACGGGACCAGGGTGCGGATCATGATAGATGACTCTACCACTCATAATTTTATTATCTATGCTTTGGTCAAGAAATTAAAGATTCCCCAACAGCCTAGTGCACATAAATACATTGTATCTATGATGCAAGGGCAAGATAAGAGAATATGAGATACTATGGTATCCAATTTGGAAGTCAAGATGCAGGATTATACAGATTATATGGACTTCCAAATTATGAATATGGAGAGGATAGACCTAGTCTTAGGAAGAGAGTGGCTATGGGGGTTGGGAGACACACTTAAACATAGCTATCAAAACAACACACTTGCATTTGAAAAGAATGGAAGTAAAGTTTGTATTCAGGGAGATAGAGATGTACCTAGTGCACCTCTCATTTCATCATTAGAGTTGTATAGTCTTTGTTATTCTCAGCATGTACAAGAGATGTTTTTATTGTATAGTCATGATATGGAGCATTGTATAGACAGCTCATCTGATGTATATTTTCATGCTAGCAATGTAAATATGGACAGGACTTTCTACTATTCTTTTTTGCAAGAGTGTGTGGTTAAAATTTTAAGGATCTTATGTTTGAGTATAGAGATGTTTTTCCCATTGACTTACCTAGAGGGCTACCACCTGAGAGAGGGGACATTGACCATGCCATTGAGGTTGTTACTAACACTAACCCTATTTGCAGGCCACCTTATAGGCTTAGTGTTTCTCAGCATGAGGAGGTTGAGAGGCAATTGCAGGATTATTTAGATAAGGGCTTCATTAAGCCTAGTAACTCACCTTGGGCATCGCCAATGCTCCTAGTTAAAAAGAAAGATGGCTCTATGAGTCTATGCATAGACTATAGAGCACTCAATAAGGTAACCATCAAAAATACGTTTCCAATGCCTAGATTAGAAGATCGATTTGATCAGTTACATCAAGCTAGGTACTTTACCAAGCTTGACCTTAGATTAGGATATCATCAGATCAGGATTAGGGCAGAGGATGTCCCTAAGACTGCATTTAGGACTAGATATGGGCACTGAGTTTTTGGTGATGCCTTTTGGTCTCACCAATGCTCCTGCCACTTTCATGAAGCTCATGAATAGTGTTTTATGGCCTTATCTAGGACACTTTGTAGTAGATTTTTTGGATGAAATTATGATCTATAGTGCATCAGAAGAGGAGCACTTGGAACACTTAAGAAACGTATTTCAAGTGCAAAGGGAAAATTCACTCTTTCCCAAAGAGTCAAAGTGTGAATTTTTAAAGACAGAGGTTAGATACCTTGGGCATATAGTCTCCCAGGATGGAATCCAGATGGATCCTCAAAAAGTAAGGGCTATTATGGAATGGCCACATCCAAGGAACCTGTAAGAGCTGCAGATCTTCCTAGGTTTATCAGGTTTCTATAGAAGATTCATTAAGAACTATGCCAAAATTGCAGTCCCGATGATGGAACAGCTTAAAGGGAAAGGGAAATCCTTTCATTGGGGAGACAAACATAAGCAAAGTATGGAGAAATTGAAAGTAGCTATTGCTACAGCTCCACTTTTACATATAGCAGATCTCAACAAACCATTTGTGGTTGAGACTGACGCGAGTGACTTTGCTATAGCAATGGTTTTAGTACAGGATGGTCGACTAGTAGATTTTGAGAGTAAGAAACTAGAACCAGCTTAGAAGAATTACTCTGTCTATGAGAAGGAGTTGTATGCAATTATCCATGCTTTGAAGAAGTGGCATCATTATTTATATGGTGCCAAAGTCACGATAGTGTTTGATCAAGAGAGCATCAAGTGGCTCTCTGATCAAACAGACCTTAAAGGTTGCAAGGCACGATGGGCAGATACCCTTCAGGAGTTTGATTATGAGCTTAGGTATAGGAAGGGAAAGTTTAATGTAGTGGATTATTCACTCAGCCGCATGCCTATGCTCAATGGACTGAGTTTTACTCAGATCACTAGTGAGCTACTTGAGTCCATTAGAGGGAAATGTAGGCTTGACACTGCATATTCCAAGATTTGGGAAGCCATAGAGAATGGGGATTGTGATATATGGGTTTCTAGTGAGGATGGAGTATCGACGGGTACTCAAGAAGGATTCAAGTGGAAGAAGTACAGTGTCCATGATGGATATCTGTTATACAAAGGTAAGGTGTGTGTCCCTAGAGATCTTGAGATGAGACGGCACATTTTGTATGAGTGTCATGACACACCTAGTGCAGGACACCCAGGAGTTAACAAGACTTATGATCTTTTTAAGAGGTAGTTTTATTGGTGTGGACTTCATAAGGATGTCCTAGAGTATGTTCTTAAGTGCACTAAATGCCAGGTCAACAAAGCTAAGAGATTGAGGATTGGAGGACTACTCCACCCATTGGACATTCCCAATGGGAAGTGGGAGAGTATCTCCATGGAATTTATAGTCGGATTACCTAAGACACAGAGAGGGCACGACTCACTCTAGGTAATTGTGGATAGGTTAACCAAAATGGCTAGGTTTATTCTGACACATACTACAGTGAAGACACCAGAGTTGTAGACTCTTTGTAGAGAACTATACTGATTAAATGGTCTTCCTTTGGACATAGTTTCTGATCAGGATAGGAAGTTTACTAGCCACTTTTGGAGAGTAGTCTTCAAAAGGTTGGATACAAAACTTAGCATGAGTACGGCCAAGCATCCACAGTCGGATGGGCAAACAGAGAGGGTTAACCAAATCCTTGAGGATATGCTTCGAGCATATGTAAATGAAAGGCAAACTAATTGGGAAGAGTACTTACCTATAGTAGAGTTTGCATATAATAGTGCCAAGCACTGTTCCACTAGGCATAGTCCATTTATGCTTATGTATGGGTTTCAGCCAAGAGCTCCTTATGTAGTAGGTTTGCTGAATGAGAAAGTTCATGCTGCAAAGGACTTCTTGGAAGAGATGAATGATATGATTAGGCTTGCTAAGGACAACATTAGGAGAGCTCAGGATAGAGCTAGAGCCTATGCTGACCCTCAAAGGAGAGATATCAACTTTGAGGTAGGAGAGCAGGTCTATCTTAGAGTTCCATCTATGTCTTAAACCATGAAGACGGGATCTTGCCCAAAACTATCTTTTAGGTATTGTGGACCTTTCCAAATACTTAAGAGAATAGGAAAGATGGCTTACCAGTTCCAACTTCCAGAGAATAGTCAAATCCATCCAGTTTTTCATGTTAGCCAGCTTAAGAAAAGGCTCGGTGAATCTAACAACCTCATTCTAGATAGTGAGGTAGTAGAGCCTATTTCTCTTCAATCTATTCCAATGAGCCTGAGAGCATCTACACACTCGAGAGAAACGGACAAGAAGTCACTTATATAAAGAGTTTCTAGTAAAGTGGAAAGATAGTTTAGAAGATAGTGCCACATGGGAGCAGGTTAGCATCCTTTAGTGATGGTTTCCCAACTTTAGATTACCTTCCCAAGAGTCTTCTTAAGGGGAAGGACATGGGGAAACAACACGGAGACATGACCATGTATTTTTATACATGGCGATTTAGTGGGAGTACCATTCCATTGATTATCTCTTTCTTTAGACCTTCCAGTACCAAAAAGGGGAAGCAAATGTTATATGGAGTAACCTTTGAGAAAGGTGTGAACCACCTCTTAGTTCATTTAGATGGGCTCACACATGAGCACCATGTGGCACCCATGTGTAGAGCCATGGGTCACTCATTCATTATGGTAAGAGAGAAAGAGAGTCATTTTCTGAAAGTAGTATGCGGCTGGGCGAATTTCACCTCAAGCTCCGTGTATGACCTTGAAAGGATATGCTGCAGACAAAAGTGGTGGGATTTTATCAGGATTTGGGCCAACATTGAAGAACTAACATTAGCCATAAAACAATCTTTATAGGAATCCATAAATGATTTACGTGCATCAAGAAGTGTATGTGTGTAGTCAACTATATTATTAACAAATACAATACATCAATTGTAACCTTTCCTAAATGCATATTTTACTTGAGTATGACTAACTAATGGAATTTGTTGAAATTCATGCATTGCAAACAAAGAAATATCTTGAAATTTTAACTTAAAACGTATGGTGTGTATATGATAATCAATGCATGGGTTATAATGATGACAAAAAGGCATACCAACTATAACATCATATGACTTCAAAGGATTAATTCAGAATTTGCGTTCATCTATGTATGAACGTATACAAATCTGAACATTATGCACATCACTTGTAACATTATATCTAGTTCCTTGAAATGCAGCCTCAACTTTATACATAGTAGGAAGTGGGGTTCATTGGAGATTTTACACTAGTGTATGAGAAATAAAGTCATGCAAACTACCATCATGATTTAAAATATTAACAACTTTACCATTAATAGTACCTTGCAGGAAAAGTAAAGAATGGATAGAAATTGTGTTACCCAAGGTACTTAGATCCTATTCCAATGCTTCTCAGTCCAATCAGGTTGAATGTCTTCAGAAATCACCTCCATGTTGTGTACTTGAGCTCCAACAGGCTTCATGTCATTAGCTCCAAACCTAAATTTAGCTTTAGTATGACCAAACTTACCACAATGCTAGCAAGTGATATGTTGCCTCTTTGGTTGAGCATCCATTATCATAATTTGAAGGATTGGAGGTTTGGTAGGGTGTAAGGGGGTTGTCTTGGGTATTGGTGATAAATTCGATTGAGGAGGGTGTTGAAAAGTAGGTGTATGCTCAAAAGTAGGTGGACATTGAGAAGTAGGAGAAGAAAAAGTAGAAAAGGATGCTTGAAGGGAAAAGTGGGCTTGATTGGTTGTGGTCATTGACATGTTTGTTGTAAGCGAATGGACTTGGTAATGGATTGAAACTCTTTCTCAGCATCATGTGCAAAAGAAACATGTTCAGGCATAGGGTGTTGAGCTTAACTTAGCTGACCATCTCTAAACCATCTTCATATTTTTGTTGCAAAGTATCTTCAGGAATCATTTCAAGCGAAGGAATAAGTAATAGTCATTACCAAAAACGTTAAGTATAGGTAGACACAATATCTCCATCTTTCCATCCAAAATATATCCATGATCGACAAGCATGTAAGTGATATTAAGGGGCAAGGAAGGATTCCTTGATCTTTTCTTGAAATGCTTGCCATGTGGTGAGGCAATCAATGCTATGATGGAAAACATTCCACCATAACAAGGCTTTACCCACCAAATAATTAGTTACAAATTTCACTTTTTCACTTTTAGAGTATGATTCATTAGAATAGAAGTCATCAAACTGCGATAATCATGAAAGAGAAAATGAGCCATCTTTTTGTCCATCAAAGCGCGAAAATGGAAAATTTTTAGCACCAATCTTAGACTGTGTGCCTTGTTCTTGAGCGGTGATAATGGCCTTCACTACCCTAACTAGGTTATTGTCATCACTTTGTAATTGTTGGAGTGCAGCATTATGTTCCTTAATCTCATTTTGGGCATGTTGGAGTTCATGCTGCAAAAGCTCTAATTGTCGCTCGATTGGTACCTCCAGTAGGGATGAGGAACTAAAATTGTCCATATTTTGAGTAGGGTCCATGGACTTATGTAGAGATCCAAAACCTAGGTCTAAGCATATGAAAAGAATTTTTTTTTAATAGTGTATATTAAAAATAATAATAATAATTAAATAAATAGAATAAATGAGAGTGCTTAATAAGTCAATAAATAAATAAATAACTAAATAAAAGAGACTACGTAAATAAATAAATAAGGTGAAGAGAGTGTTAAAAGATTTTAATATTTATTAAAAGGAATGGGATATCGAAAAGAGAAAATAGGCTAGTAGATAAGGTTTATCTCTTGGAAGTATGAGGTTGTGAGTTCAACTCTCCTACATGCTAAATAAGGAACAATGTATGCTAAAAAAGCTAACTAAAACTTCACTTTCTAAAGCGATCTATTATTTTTCCAAAAATAACTAAAAATACTATCTTCTTAAAATAACTGTCTTCAAAAAATATTCTTCTAAATATCTCCAAAACTATTTAACTAAGTCCATGCGCATTCACACCCTAATGGATCTTCACCTGCTAAATCAAAACACAAAACACATTAAAAACCTCAAGGCATTAAAATCCATTTAACACTCCAATATTCCATAAAGTATAACATCTCTAGGTGGAAGGGAGCAATCTGTTCATGCTGATGTTTTCTATGCTTCCTATGGCTCCCAAAGCTAACCTAGTATGCTCCATGTGGAAGAGTTGGAACAAAATGAAATTGTATATCAAGGTTAATGAAAATTGGAAGTGGGAAACCAAGATTAGAAAAAATGATTTTATTTTGGTTCCTAGTAGGGCAATCAAAGAAATTGACTTCGAGAACCTCCAAAGGGCAAAGAAGCTATGGAACAAAGGGTTTCATAAGTGGAAACATCTCTGGGATCAAGGGACTAGACATTGTATGAGATTTGAGGGCATAGCACTAGCTAGAAGAATTGTCTATGAAGATTGGTGTCTACTAAGGCACGCAATCGATTCATGGGAAAACTCAAAGATGCATCCCCTTCTTGGAAATGATCCGTCGTAAATAGAAGGATTAGAATGGACCAACTATAAAAAGATGGATAAGAAATTGAGAATCGAAAAGCACCTTGACTTTCATGTCTCCCTTAATAGGAGATGGTGTCTTTGTTGGCCATGTATCAAATGGAAGCTTAAATCCAAGGACCTGTGGCATCCTCTCATTGAGAAGAAAAAATCAATACTTACATGCAAAATTCTCCATCATGGAATTTGCACCAATGTCAAAGCTAATGAAATATGTGGATCTACCTCTTGGGCAGAGAAGACCTTGATCACCTCTTCTGTTCGTGCCCAAGGAGTCTAAACACTTCGGACTTTGCCTTCAATCGATATACCCATGCATGCCTGGAAAAATCATCGATGAAAGTCATGAAGTAAAGATAGTTCCCAAAAGAAGGTGTTTGCATAGGACCACAGATATCACTATGTACAAGCTACAATTTCTAAGTAGCCCGAACTAAACCATCTTTTGGAAAGGAAGAACGTTGCATTTTGCCCAAAATACAGCCTTCACATACATGTTACTCGGGTGCCTCAAGTTTGGGCAAAGAGGACATCATCAGATTTCTGCAGGTGTAGCAATTTAGCAAAGTTCAGATGACCAAAGCATGCACGCCAAAGCTTTGCATCTGACATAGCATGAGAATCATGTACTGCACATGCCAAATTGTTTACAGATCTTTCATAGTCTATGATCTTATACAGACCACAACATAAAATGCCAGAAGCAATAATGACATCACCATTTGACAGATCATGAACTGTACATCTGTCATCAACAAATTTCAAAACCAAGCCAATCTTGGCTAATGCAAAAACTCATAGCAGATTTTTCTTGATTCTTGGCACAAAGAAAGCATCTGACAAAGTGAAAGAACTACCATCAGTAGTAGTCAAAATGATCTTACCAACTCCCATAACAGGATAGGAGGAGTTCTTGGTGCACGTAATAGTATTCCCTATAGGGTAGGCTCGAGTGAAGAGAAGAAACTATGCTGCGGGATCATATGTTTGGTCGCCCCACTATCAAAGTACCAAACATCTGAGTCTACTACAGACATGCACTGCTCATGAGAAGATGGATCAAAACTGCAAACAGTAGTAAACACCCATTCTTCTTCGTGCACAATATTAGCAGACTCTGTTTTGGGAGTAGAGGCCTCTACAACAACCATTCCGCCCTCTTTCTTCTTTGTCTCTTTAGCAACCAGTTTTGGACAGCTCTTGAGAACATGATCATTTGCTTTACAGTATTTACAAAACAATTTCTGCTTTTTCGATTTCTTCTCATCTTTGTCTTCCTTCTTCGAATGTGTAGCATTTGCAGATTTTTGCTTACTAGTAGAAGAGCTCCATTTACCTTTGGCCTTTTGATTAGCCAGAAAACGTTGATATGCTATGGTTGGCACATGCAACACATCCTTCAACACCTTGGAGCTTTGAGGTCCATTCAAAGCAACATCTCCCACGTGTGTAATCTTCTGTTCAGTTCCATCCCTTGTCTCTATGTTTCCTTGGGTGATGGGTAAGTGTAAATTAAAGAAAACATCTTTATTGCAACTCATATGGTTGTCACAACCACTTTCAATGTACCATGTAAAATCTGAATTGACTCTTTGACTTGACCCATACATCATAAGCAAGTTCTCATTTTCTGAATTTGTTGAAGTACTATCATAATTACCTTGGTTCCTTTTGTATCCTTGATTGCCTCTTGTTTTGGACCAACAATCTCTTGCATAATGGTATGATTTTCTACAATTGTAGCATTATCCATTGGATGCTTCTCTTCCATGTGGTCTTCCTCTTCTTCTTGTACTCCTTCCTCTTCCTCTTGATTCATAGCTTTGGTTGGAGCCTTCATGGTTTCTTGAACTTGATTCTGAACCTGCATAAAAAACTTGGGCTTAGCTGCCCTTTGATTGTGAACCTCCTTGGCTCATCTCCTCCATCACCATCAATGTGACTAAATGATCTTATTCTAGTAGGGAATCACTCACATAAGCTGATGTGGTGAATGATTTCCACCTTTCATCCTCTCTCAAGCCATTAAGAGTGTGTGCAATAAGATTATCATCTTAGATTGGGTTCCCAATTGAGCCCAGGGCATCTACAAACTCCTCAACCTTCAAAATATACTCATTTATGTTAGTGCTTGTTCTTTCCTAAGATTATTTAGCTATTTCTTGAGCTGAAGCTTCCTTGCCTTTGTTGATGAAGAGTACAATCTCTCCAAGGTCTCCCAAACCTTCTTGGGTCTTGTATATGCCCTATCATGCTATTCCTTATGTGTTGGGATAGAATGAATATGACTCTCCTATCCCTTTCTATCCATTCACACTAGTGTTGTACTTGTACACTTTAGTGTCCTTGGACATTTTACTGTCCTAAAAAAGAGACATTATTTGATGATTTTTTCAGATTGCTAGAAGGAACCATTTATAAATGTAACTATGCAACATGTTAACATCAGGGTTGAATATTTCTAGAAAAAAAGACTTTTCATTCACTAAAGATAGTAAAATTAAGATTTATTTACAAACTTTATTATGCTAATTTTAGTATTGGCATAGAAATTAATATGATGTTAGTTAGTGGTTATTTTTAATTAAAATCATGATCTCACAATTTTCATTGTTGTAAGTGCAATATGGTCTCTTATTTTATATACATTAACACTTTTCTATCCATGGTTACAGATTTTTAATGATTTCAACTAATTTTATGACATAAATTAATCTCATTTATGTGCCATGATAGTCTTATCATCTATGAATTATTTTGGAAAGTGATGTTATGAATATGAATCATTTTTTATTATCAAAATACTATTTAATATTCTTTAAGATAGAGATATTGTTTAACAACATTAGGACTCAAATTTCTATGCGAATTCTTCAATTTAAAGAATGCTATTGTTTAATATGCTGAGAAAAGGTCATTTGATTAGGAAATATTGCATGTGCTACATGATTAAAGTTAATATGCTAGTTTCTTCTATATAAATTAGTCTATAATGTTTATATAATGTTTTAGGATGAAGTTCTACTCTTGGTAGAGTGGAATATGGATATTCAATGAAATATTGAGATTGTTGGTGGTATGTGAGATAGGTACAAAAATAATTGGTTCTAATACATGTACTATATTCCTATGATGCTATATGATGGTTTTTGAAATAAAACATCAGCCATTTTAGTGTTTTTATGCATCAATAACATATAGAAGGCTCCTATATGTAGGTATATAAGGAGCACCCCATATTGTAGTAATATTCTTATTATAAAAATGATTTTTCTAATTCCCAAGACTTGTCTTAAATGATAATGAATTTAAATAAACATGAGGAAAATTTTTTCATTTCAAGGAAAATTATTTTCATGGAGATATTTCTTTCCCCATATATAAGTCTACAGATAAATTGTGTTATTTTAACTATATTCAATAATTTCTATATTTTGAGATATAAAAAAAGGTTATTTATTAAAAAATATATTTTTTATAGAACATTTAAGTATAGGTCTTTATGGGGCTGGAAGGTTTTTTTTCAAAATTTTAATTTCATTAGTATGCATGATTCTTTTTATTTGTTCAGAAAAAGAACACTAATGTGTCTTGTTTTGGTACAACGCTAGTGTTAATTAAGTGCCTTGACCTGCCCTTGAAGTGGTGGATCATGAACATGATGCATTCGCTCTATGCCACTCACTAATTCTCATAGTTCTTTGCCCATGAGGTAGTTGCTAACTTGACATTTTCATGGTTAATAATTGCCTTTATCTAGCTTCTTTATTTGAGCATTATAGTCAGCCATATTGAGCTCTAACATGCTCCTCTAGCTACTCCTTAAGTGTTTGTATCCTTTAAAAGGTGTGGAGTTTACCGTTTTATAGCTTCTCCCTTGCTAGACTTCAACTAGATGAGACGTCGATCAATGAAACCCCCTTTTGATGTCTTCTTACTTTGATAAGTCTTCGAGCCTCCACGAGTTCTCTTGATCCCTTAAAGCCTTCAATATGATGTCCACAAAAGTCTCCAAGCCTCCAAAATGTTGGAGCAAGTCTATGACAAGCCTAAGTATTGGCTTGAGTCTCACAAAGTCATTAAAGAAGCTTCAAAATGAAGACTATGTAAAGTTCACTTGTGAACTACCTCTTGTAACTTTTGAAGAGTTTACTTAATGTAAAAGTAAGAGAATCTTAAGTGGTTGAGTCCACATGATCAAGAATGGAAAGAGGAGCCACGAATTCGTGATTTGTGGTAGGTAGAGAATCAAATCAATCATTGATTGATTGGAGAGTGATTGAGGGAGAGTGATTGCCATAGCTACACAGGAAGCTATGTGGATGAAGACATTGTTCAAAGATCTTGGATTGGAGTTTGGAACTCCAACTATTTTTGGTGACAATATGAGTTCTATTCATTTGGCTGCTAATCCTATTTTTCATGCAAGGACTAAACATATTGAAGTTCATTATCACTATGTACGAGAGAAGGTTCTAAGCAAAGAGATTCAAATATCATATGTGTCCACTCATCAACAATGTGCAGATATTCTAACCAAAGCATTGGATGGTACAAAGCTTTGCAAATTCAAGGCTATGATTGGTTTGCAGGTAATCTTGGAAGATTGAAGACCTCAAGCATACTTGGCTTGAGGGGGAGCTGTTGGAGCAAGTCTATGACAAGCCTAAGTATTGGCTTGAGTCTCACAAAGTCATTAAAGAAGCTTCAAAATGAAGACTATGTAAAGTTCACTTGTGAACTACCTCTTGTAACTTTTGAAGAGTTTACTTAATGTAAAAGTAAGAGAATCTTAAGTGGTTGAGTCCACATGATCAAGAATGGAAAGAGGAGCCACGAATTCATGATTTGTGGTAGGTAGAGAATCAAATCAATCATTGATTGATTGGAGAGTGATTGAGGGAAGTTAGCCTCCCAAACTCAACTATAAATAGATGGCAGTTTTAGTCGTGGTTAGAGAGACCTATGTGAAGACCTCCAAGAGCTGAGCTTTATGCCATATCAAGGTGTGATTACAAGGCACACATATGTATCAGTAAGTCATTGTATTGTACAAGCAATATACTTTCATTTTCATGATTATTTGAGTTCATCTTTCCATGTTCTTGTGATGTGTACTACTCACTGCCATTACTTCAATTTTTCTCAGTCAGCTTGCAGAGATTGTTTCTCTGCACTTGGTTCATCATTTTCAGTGATTTAACTTGGTAAAGTTAGCTCTATAAATCTACTATATTCTCACAAATTTTCATGTCATTTGGATGTTGGAATCTTCAGTTATGTTCATTTGAAGTCAACAGGGTATGTTCATCTTCACTTCTCTGTCAGGTACCCGACTTTTTCAGTCATCTTGTCAGAGTCATTTCTCAGTGTTTACTCATCCAAATTCAGTGATTTTAAGCTTGTTGGATTCAGCTTACGGTCTAGTATAAGCATACAAATTTTCATGATCATTGGATTCTTACATCTTGAGTTATGTTAATTTTTCTACTCACTGGTCTATTTCTATAGCAGCCCGTGAAAATCGGGATGATGTCATCACTTGTTAAAAGTCATTCTCAGTGTGTGGTTTGTTATTTTTGATGAGATTACTCTCTAAAGTTAGCTCTTTAAGCTACCTAGCCTTCCCCAAGAGGAATTAATCTAATTGCTGCTGTGCTCAAAGAATTATGTAAAACACTGGACAGGTGTATCAACCAAGAATAGCAAGTTTTCACCTCTGAGCTAACTCCAACTTATCTGTTTTGATCTATCTTTTTGAGAGTGATCTTCCAAGGTACATAGGGTGTCTAATACATCCATTGGCAAGCTAAAAGGGCCCACCATCTACTCCTGGAGTTCATTTGGCTGGTGTAGAGCAAAGATTTTGCAACACCTCTTCATCTTCAACACATACCTATCCATCTCTTCACAGTGGTATCAGAGCAAGGTTGGACAACATGGCAGATGGATTTCCTTCATCAATTGACAAATTGGATAGAGGTAATTACTCAGCTTGGTCATTAAGGATGGAAGCTTATCTCCAAGGTAGAAGTTTATATGGTTATGTGGCTGGAGATGAAGTTATGCCAAGTTTCAGGAACAAAAGTCAACCAACACAAGAAGAGCAAGAAAGATTGAGCACATGGTGCTCCAAGGATGCACTTGCAAGGTCTTATCTCCTCAACTCTTTCTCAGATTTTTTGTTGCCTCACATTAGAAGTTGTAAGACATCTCAGGAAGTGTGGGATGCACTTGAAGCTTTCTTTTCTTCAAGTACTAAAGCTAGGAAGCATCAACTATGGCTGGAGTTCACAACTCTCAAGAAGGCTCCCAAACAAAATGTGACTGATTTTGTCACAAAGCTCAAGGACATAGCGGATCAGTTGGGAAGCATTGGAGAGGTAATAGATGAAGAGCAAATTGTAAGGCAAGTCATCAATGGCTTGAAGGCAGATGACAAGTGGGAAGCATTCACCACAGCTATGGATTTGTACATGGACATGCATGTACCTGATTTCAACACACTCATTGGACAACTACTTACTCAAGAGGCAAAGCTTATCAAAAATGGAGAAAGCTCTAAAGGTAATCAATCTTCAGCTTTATACACGGATAAAAGCAAGTCTAAAGATAACAAAGGAAAGGCAAAGAAAGTGGATGATGAAGCAGGTACATATCAAGCTAACTATGCAGGTAGAGGAAGACATGGCAGAGGTAGAGGAAGAGGAGGTAGACAAGGCAGGGGGAGATCCCAAGACTCCAACTCATGTTCTATTTGTGGATTAACTAATCATACAACTGAAAATTGCTTTAGGAATTCCAGGAATCAAAGAGGCAGAGGATACAATAGAGGAAGTTATGGCTACACAAGAGGAAGGTTCAACAACTACCATGGCAACTACAACAACTACAATCATTCAAACTATCAAGGAGGCTACAAAGGAAGGAGAGACTACAATAACTACACAGAAGACTCAAACAAAGAGGATTCATTATTGATCATGAACATGGCTATGCCACAAGGTAAATCTGATGAGCATGTTTTCTACATAGATTCAGGTTGTTCAAATCATGTGGCAGGAAATGTGGCACTCCTATCAGATTTAGAAGATCCAAGAAATAAGCATGAGGTACAAACAGGAGATGATACAAAACATCCAGTGGAGAAAATAGGCAATGTCAAAGCACCTGATGGAAACATCAACCTACTCAGTAAGGTACTCTATGTCCCTACCATTACAAAGAATTTGATAAGTGTTGGGCAGATAGTAGAGAAAGGGTTGCAAGTCAGGTTCACAAAAGCAGGAGCATTTGTTGAAGATCCAAGTCAGGGATTTAGAAGAATTGCAAAAGGTGAAAAGACAGGTAGATTGTTCACATTTGAATTACAGGACACTAGAAACATTGCTCTCTTTAATTATGGCAGTCAGACACTCACAGAATTGGAAGTATGGCACAAAAGGTTAGCACATATTGGTGAAAGGTCATTAAAGCAAATCTGCAGGGACCAAAGTGTACTTGGACTTCCTAATTTGTCAAAACAACATATGATTTATAAGTGTAGTGCATGTCAATTTGGAAAGTCTCACAGGTTACCATTCATGAAGAAAGGTTATATGCATGGAGATCTCTTGGAGTTGGTTCATACAGAAGTATGTGGACCAAGCAAGGAAGCTTCAATATCAGGATCAAGGTATTATGTTTCCTTTATTGATGATTGCAGCAGATGGACTATCCTATTCTTTATGAAACACAAAGATGAAGTTTTTTCATGTTTCAAAAGATATTTGGCTCTTGTGGAGAATCAAACAGGTAAATCACTAAAAAGGCTAAGGTCAGATGGAGGGGGAGAATACTTCTCCCATGATTTTGATTCTTTTCTTCAAGAAAGAGGAATCAAAAGAGAGGTAACTACAAGGTACACTCCTGAGCAAAATGGAGTGGCAGAAAGGAAGAATAGGACAATTGTTGAAGCTGCAAGGTCTATGTTAAATGAAAAGCATTTACCTAATTACTTATGGGCTGAGGCTGTATCTACAGCCACTTACTTGATTAACAGGTTGCCTTCAAAATCCCTTGATGGGATGACTCCATATGAGGCTTGGAATGGAAGAAGGCCAAGCTTAGATCATTGTAAAATTTTTGGATGTATTGCTTTTGCTCATGTTCCTTCACAGGTTAGAGGCAAGATGGATCCAAAAGCAGAAAGGTGTGTATTTATTGGATATGACAACAATCAAAAGGGCTACAGGTTATACAACCCTACCAACAAAGGATTCTTGGTAAGCAGAGATGTAGTTTTTGATGAGAACAATTCATGGTATGAAGATTCATGCAGGAAGGTCAATTTACCATATGATCTTGAAGAAGATTTTCCAAAGCTTGGTAGAGAACAATCAAAGATTGAAGAACAAGACACCTCAGAGGATGATGAAGAATGTCAGATGGAAAAGATCAAAGCATGGAAGTCTAAAGGTAAAGCAAAATTGCAGGAACTTGGACATGAGGCAGAATCATCACATCATGGCCTAAGAAGATCTATGAGGGAAAAGAAAAAACCAGAAAGGTATGGGTTTGACACCTCATTAGTAACTAAACATTCTATCTACATAGCACAGGACATAAACCAAGAGGAGCCATCATCATTTAAAGAGGCCAAAGCAAAAACAGAATGGAAGCATGCAATGAAGGAAGAGATTGAAGCACTTGAGGAAAACAACACTTGGGATTTGGTGCCCAAGACTTCATCCATGAAGGTAATAGGCTCAAGATGGGTCTATAAACTCAAGAAGAATTCTGATGGTTCCATTAACAGGTATAAGGCAAGGCTTGTGGCAAAAGGCTTTGCACAAACTCAGGGAATTGATTATGAGGAGACATTCTCTCCTGTGGCAAAGATGCCTACTATTAGGGTTTTGCTTAGTATTGCCTCTTCCAAGAATTGGAAGATACTTCAACTAGATGTGAAGAATGCATTCTTGAATGGTTGGATAACAGAAGAGGTATATATGGCACAACCACCTGGTTTTGAGAGTCAAGTTTATCCTGATTATGTGTGTAAACTTAACAAAGCATTGTATGGTCTCAAGCAAGCTCCAAGAGCTTGGAATTTCAGGCTTGTTTCATTCTTGCAGGACAAAGGCTTTCAACCAAGCAAAGCAGATCCTTCACTCTTTATTAAAAAGAGTAATTCCGAGGTCATCTACCTATGTGTATATGTAGATGATATTATATTGACAGGAAATGATGCAGATGGTATGAAGAAGATCAAAGATCAGATGAGAGAAGAGTTCAAGATAAGTGATTTGGGTTCACTTACCTACTTCCTAGGTTTGGAAGTTGTCTACAAAGATCATGGTTTGTTTCTCACTCAAAGAAAGTACATTAAGGACATGTTGGCAAAATTCAAGATGCAAGATTGTAAGATTGCAGGTACTCCAATGGAGGTTAATCACAAATTGAGCTCACATGAAGGTGAACTCATAGAGGACATCACATCATATCAAAGTCTAGTGGGTAGTCTCAACTATGCCACATTGACAAGAGTAGATATATGTTACAGTGTGAGTGTGCTAAGCCAATTTATGCACACACCAAGGAAACCACATATGGATGCTGCCAAAAGGATACTCAAATATCTCAAAGGAACCATAAATGAAGGACTTTACTATCCTTATGTATCTGATTTAGGTTTGAAGCTATTTTCTGATGCAGATTGGGCTGGCTCCAAGGAAGATAGAAGGAGCACTTCAGGTTACCTTACCTTTGCAGGTTCAAAGCTTATTTCATGGTCATCCAAGAAGCAACCCACAGTTGCTCTCTCTTCTACTGAAGCTGAATATAGAGGTCTTGCCATAGCTACACAGGAAGCTATGTGGATGAAGAAATTGTTCAAAGATCTTGGATTGGAGTTTGGAACTCCAACTATTTTTGGTGACAATATGAGTTCTATTCATTTGGCTGCTAATCCTATTTTTCATGCAAGGACTAAACATATTGAAGTTCATTATCACTATGTACGAGAGAAGGTTCTAAGCAAAGAGATTCAAATATCATATGTGTCCACTCATCAACAATGTGCAGATATTCTAACCAAAGCATTGGATGGTACAAAGCTTTGCAAATTCAAGGCTATGATTGGTTTGCAGGTAATCTTGGAAGATTGAAGACCTCAAGCATACTTGGCTTGAGGGGGAGCTGTTGGAGCAAGTCTATGACAAGCCTAAGTATTGGCTTGAGTCTCACAAAGTCATTAAAGAAGCTTCAAAATGAAGACTATGTAAAGTTCACTTGTGAACTACCTCTTGTAACTTTTGAAGAGTTTACTTAATGTAAAAGTAAGAGAATCTTAAGTGGTTGAGTCCACATGATCAAGAATGGAAAGAGGAGCCACGAATTCGTGATTTGTGGTAGGTAGAGAATCAAATCAATCATTGATTGATTGGAGAGTGATTGAGGGAAGTTAGCCTCCCAAACTCAACTATAAATAGATGGCAGTTTTAGTCGTGGTTAGAGAGACCTATGTGAAGACCTCCAAGAGCTGAGCTTTATGCCATATCAAGGTGTGATTACAAGGCACACATATGTATCAGTAAGTCATTGTATTGTACAAGCAATATACTTTCATTTTCATGATTATTTGAGTTCATCTTTCCATGTTCTTGTGATGTGTACTACTCACTGCCATTACTTCAGTTTTTCTCAGTCAGCTTGCAGAGATTGTTTCTCTGCACTTGGTTCATCATTTTCAGTGATTTAACTTGTTAAAGTTAGCTCTATAAGTCTACTATATGCTCACAAATTTTCATGTCATTTGGATGTTGGAATCTTCAGTTATGTTCATTTGAAGTCAACAGGGTATGTTCATCTTCACTTCTCTGTCAGGTACCCGACTTTTTCAGTCATCTTGTCAGAGTCATTTCTCAGTGTTTACTCATCCAAATTCAGTGATTTTAAGCTTGTTGGATTCAGCTTACGGTCTAGTATAAGCATACAAATTTTCATGATCATTGGATTCTTACATCTTGAGTTATGTTAATTTTTCTACTCACTGGTCTATTTCTGTAGCAGCCCGTGAAAATCGGGATGATGTCATCACTTGTTAAAAGTCATTCTCAGTGTGTGGTTTGTTATTTTTGATGAGATTACTCTCTAAAGTTAGCTCTTTAAGCTACCTAGCCTTCCCCAAGAGGAATTAATCTAATTGCTGCTGTGCTCAAAGAATTATGTAAAACACTGGACAGGTGTATCAACCAAGAATAGCAAGTTTTCACCTCTGAGCTAACTCCACTTATCTGTTTTGATCTATCTTTTTGAGAGTGATCTTCCAAGGTACATAGGGTGTCTAATACATCCATTGGCAAGCTAAAAGGGCCCACCATCTACTCCTGGAGTTCATTTGGCTGGTGTAGAGCAAAGATTTTGCAACACCTCTTCATCTTCAACACATACCTATCCATCTCTTCACACAAAATGCTCTGATACCACTGATGGGGGATGATTCTAATACCTCAATGCAACAATGGAAGCAATACCAAAATGCTATGGTGAGGCAAGGGCTCTATGAGTGGTATGATAGCAGTAGAGCTCTATGAAGTTTGAAGAAGCACATCTAGAATAAGCTTTTTGATCAAATGAAAAAATATATATATTTTTGCTTAGAAATGTATTTTTGATCGAAAGCACTTTCGATAAAAAAAGTTTTTGATTGAAAGCAGTTTCGATCAAAAGCACTTGTGATTGAAAGCACTTTTGATAAAAATCCTTTCGATCGAAAACAAGTCCATGTCCGATTTTGTTTCCATGTTTATTGGAAATCCCTGAATAAAATGAACATATTCAACATTTTTCCATTATTCAATCAAATAAATGAAACCTATAACCTCATACTCATCCTAAATCAATTCTTCAGCATCAATTCTTATTGTTCTTTTGTCCTCAACAAGTTTCTTTTCTTCAATTTTCTCACTAGAGAAGCAATTTTTCCCTATATGCATTAAATAGCAATGAGGCGTAGCCCATATATCTTGATAGGGTCTTTAGATACAACATTAGTCAATGGACAGGAAGTGATAGTCAAGCATGTTTGGGGAAGATCCTTTGGATAGGGCCAAAATTACTAGAAAGTGTAGAAATGCTTCCCCCTTGTCTGGGAGGATGGATTTTTTCCCACACCATGAAAGTAGTTGTTGTTTACTTCCAGTGAACATGGGCTTTTTGATTTGGCTTAATCATTCATCTAGTGAGTAAATTGAACAAAAGGAAGTTGTTGAGAACAAAAGAACAATATGAATTGATGATAAAGGGTTGCTTTAGGATGATTATGAGGTTAAGGTATGTTCAAAATCATTTCCCTTTCATTTATGACTTATCTTTGAGACACAAACAACTCAAGCAATTAGGCCCATCCAAGATTTCCAAATGAGCGTAATCGCTTGAATTGGTTGTGTCCTAGATTCATTCATATACTTGAGTTCTTTGGTTTGCATCTTATGCAATCCCCTTATTCCTCATCATTCATAGATATTGGCTAAAGAACTTAACAAATTCACCTCTATTTCTTATGATTTGGACATACAACTAATTCAAGTGCTTAGGCCCATTGGAAGATCTTGGATGGGCCTAATTGCTTGAATTTGTCCTGCCCTAATTTCATTCCATTACTTGAGATTTTTTGTTTTCTCCCTATGCAAACACCTTGATGTCCTAGACACCAAGGAAGTCATCTTGAACCTCGGCTTCCATGTGAGATTTTTTATCTTATGATTGGTTTAGAATTTGGAGAAATTAATACTATAATTCCATCCAAAGTGTGCTAAAAAACTAAGTCCGACTCTCTATTTTAGTGATTCCGATATAGAGAGGTCTTCTTTCCAATAAATGATAAACTATTTGTGCTGATTTTCACACATGAACAATCCAAGCGATTATGTCCATCCAAGATTTTTTGATGACCCTAATCACTTGAATTGGTTGTCCTAAATTCATATAAAAAGTTGCATTTTGTTTCATTTTTTCCATATACAACTCCCTTGTCCCTTATCATTCATAGGTACTTGCAAAAGAAATAGGCCAAATATCTTTGATTTTTCATGCTTTTGAGGAACAACCAATTCAAGCATTTAGGCCCATCCGGGATCTTCCAATGACCTAATCACTTGAATTGGTCATGTCCCTGACTTATATCTTAACTTTTTGTTTTCATTTTCTTATACAATTTCCTTTTGTTTCATGATTCCTTTTCCCCACCACATATAGAATCTTACTATTGTTGCTGTTTTATAGATATCTATATCACTAGATCCCAAAACTCTATATAAGCTCCTCACCTCATTTTTGTCATTTTTCTTCTACTCTCTCTAGTCTCACTCAACTCCCCATATTCTTCATCACATTTGTTTTTTTACTTTCTTTTGCAAGAAACAACCTCAGCTCATTGGTTAATGAAGTCTCTTGTTGTGCAATATGAGATATGCATTTCTTTGCTTTTTGAAGTGAATTTTTCAGTTGTTTTAAATGGATCATTCATTCATATAGCTAGAAATATGAAGCTTCTTTGAACACGACTAATTCAAGCAATTAGGACCATCAAAGAAGCTTGGATGGACCTAATCACTTAAATTGAATGTTTCCAAAGAGAACAATTATACGATTCCATTTACTTTTTTTTTGTTATAGTATTAGTTTCTCCAAATTTTGAACTAGTCATAAGATAGAAAAGTTCACATGGAATCTTAGGTTCAAGATGACTTCCTTTGTGTCGAGGACATCCTGAAGCTTTCATAGGGAGAAAACAAAAAAATCTCAAGTAATGAAATGAAATGAGGGCATGGGTGATTCAAGCAATTAGGCCCATCCAAGACCTTTTGATGGGCTTAATCGCTTGAATTGGTTGTTTGTCAAAATCATAAAAAATAGAGTTAATTTGCTCACTTCTTTGGTCAATATCTATGAATGGTGAGGAATAAGGAGATTACATAAGAAGCAAACCAAAGAACTCAAGTATATGAATGAATCTAGGACACTACCAATTCAAGCAATTAGGCTCATGAGAAAATCTATTAGGCTCATGAGAAAATCTTGGATGGGCCTAATCGCTTGAATTGGGCATGTCTCAAAGATGAGGCATAAATGAAAGAGAAATGATTTTGAACATATGTTAAGCTCATATTCATCCTAAAGAAATTCTTAAGCATCAATTCTTATTTTTTTTCTTTTGTCCTCAACAAGTTCCTTTTGTTCAATTTTCTCACTAGAGGCGCAATACCCTATATGCATTAAATGGCAATGAGGAGTGGCCCATATATTTTGATAGGGTCTTTACATACAACACTGCATAATCATAGTCTTCACTACAAAGCTTATGTAAAACATAGAATGAATTTGGATTAAATTTTGAAAGGTAATGAATCATTAGATGTATATCCACTTTTGCATTCCCTTTTTCCTCTAAAGCTTTCATTGTGCCCTTCCCTTTACTAAGAAATTTCTCTTCATTTGATATAGATATCTGCAAAAAAAGGGAATGGATTCTATATGTGATGGGGAAAAGCAATCATGAAGCAGAAGGAAATTGCATAAGAAAATGATAAAAAACCTCAAGTTAAGATATAAGTCAGGGACACGACCAATTCAAATGATTAGGCTCATTGGAAGATTATAGATGGGCGTATTTGCTTGAATCATTCATTCCTCGAAATCATGAAAAATCAAAGATATTTGGCCTTGCAAACCTATGAATGATAAGGGAAAAGGGAGTTCTATATGGAAAAAATGAAAAAAAATGCAACTTTTGATATGAATCTAGGACATGACCAATTCAAGCAATTAGGCTCATCAAGAAATCTTGGATGGACCTAATCGCTTGAATCGGTCATGTGTGAAAATGAGTATAAATAGGTTATCATTTATTGGAAACAAGACCTTTGGGTATCAAAATTATGCAAATAGACAATCTATCTTAGAGTTTTGGAATGTTTTGGATGCAATGGTGGTATTAGTTTCTCCAAATTCTAAACCAATCATAAGATACCAAAGTTCACATGCAATCTGAGGTTCATAAAGACTTCCTTCATGTCCAAGACACCAAGAAGCTTGCATATGAAGAAAACAAAAAGTCTCAAGTAATGGAATAAAATTAGCGAAGGAATGATTCAAGAGATTAGGCCCATCCAAGATTGTCCGATGGACGTAATCTCTTGAATCAATCATAAGTCAAATTCATAAGAAATAGAGGTTAGTTTGCCCATTTCTTTGGTCAATATCTATGAATGATGAGGAATAAGGGGATTTCATAAGATGCAAACCAAAGAACTCATGTATATGAATGAATCTAGGACATGACCAACTCAAGCAATTATGCTCATCAAAAAATCTTGGATGGGCCTAATCGCTTGAATTGTTCGTGTCTCAAAGGTGAGACAAAAATGAAAGGGAATTGATTTTGAACATACCTTAACCTCATACTTATCCTAAACCAATTCTTTATCATTGGCTCTTATTGTTCTTTTATCCTCAACACCTTCATTTTGTTCAATTTTCTCACTGGATGAATGATCAAGCCAAATAAAAAATCGCATATTCACTGGAAATAAACAACAACTACTTTCATGGTGTGGGAAAAATTTCATCCTCCGAGTTAAGGGGGAAGCATTTCTACACTTTCTAGTAATTTTGGCCCTATCCAAAGGATCCTCCCCAAACATGCTTGACTAGCACTTCTTGTCCATTGACTATCCTCAAAAAACTATTGAACTCTAGTTTTGTCTACAACAACTCCAAAATAAAAGGAGGGGTTAAACATCTTCATTGAATTTGGAAACTATTTAGTCCCAAACCCTCTCGATCCATGAAATCGAGTAGTTTCTCATACGAGAGATTGAGAATTTCATTTTTCTCATCCGTTTTTGGATATTTGAGGGCTTTAAGTCTAAATGCAAGGGACAACCGCTGCAAGCAAGTAAAGGCAGTCAAAGATGGTAAAAAATGTGCTATCACTTGAATCAGTCGTGTATAAAATTTAGCTGTAGGAGTGCTCAGTATCGATGTACAAAATTTTTGAAGGTAGAAAATGAGCAAAAGCTAACGAACCTCATATTTATGAGGGAAAAGAGATGTTGGAGAACCCATAATGAGAGCATGCCATGTGGCAAGGCCTCGAGAATCCCACTGGTCAAATGACACGAACAGTTAAAATTTTGACACATGGTAACTTGCACCTTGAGATCCACAACAGTCAAATGACATGGAAAAATGAAAATGTGCCACATGGTAATGTATCTTGGAATTCACAATGATCAGATGATGTAGACCAATCAAAAGGCACCTCATGGCATCAATGGTCAATACATCCTAAAGACTCTACATAAGCTCCTCATCTCATTTGTGGCATTTTTCTTCTGCTCTCTCTAATCTCACTCAACTCCCCATATTCTTCATTGCATTTGTTTTTTGACACTCTTTTGCAAGAAACAACCTCAGCTCATTGCTTAATGAAGTCTCTTGGTGTGAAATATGAGATATGCATTTATTTTCTTTTTGAAGTGTTTTTCTAAGTTGTTCTTTATGGAGCATTCATTCATATAGCAAGAAATATGAAAATTCTTTGGACCTGACCAATTTAGGCATTTAGGGCCATCAAAGAAGCTTGGATGGATCCAATTACTCAAATTGGTTGTGTCCAAAGAGAACAAGTATATGATCCCTATTTGCTTTTCCTTTTATAAAGAATGTTTTTTCACTGATTATGTAATGAATGTCACATTTCACAAATTTTTTATGGAGAAACAAAAAACAAACAATTCAAGTGATTAGAGCCATTGGAGAACCACATATGGTCCTAATTTCTTGAATCCATCATCTACATTGAAACCCAATGTTTTATGTATATTTGCTTTTTTAGTATTATAAATCTCTCACCATTGGTTTATGTTATGGAATACACATGAAAGCACTTGAGGGATTGCAATGGGAAACCACCAATTCAAGCAATAAGGGTAGTTGGAGTACTTCGCATGGCCTTAATTGCTTGAATCAATCATCTCCATTCATAACTTTCATTTGATGTATATCTTCATATTTGAATGTAAGACATGTATGATCATGGATTTTTTTCATAAAATACACAAGAGATCACTTAATGGCTTACCTTGGACACAACTAATTTAAGTGATATGGGCAATCAGAAAAGTTTGGGTCGACCTTATCGCTTGAATTGGTTGTGTCTTTAATCCCTCCACTTGCTAGATTTTTTTCTTTCATATCTATAATGATTCTTTTTTTCTTTTGCTTTCCTAAAGACAAAAAGATGTGAAGAGTCCTTGATACATCTAGTCTAGATTTTATTTTATAGGGTCCTACTCTAGAAGTGTGAAGAGGTTGTTTCAAGAAAGGTCTTTGTCTTGGATCCACTTGTGACTCATTGTATACTTTTCAAGCATGGAGAAATTGGTCACTTTCTTAGGAATTAAATGAGGATATAGAATATTTTATTTATCCATACCAGGGAAAACATTAAGGGCGAATATTAGCCCAATGGCGAATATTTAGATAAATTCATTATTTTTTGCTATATTTAGTGAATAGAGAACTTTTAAAACTAGCCCAACTTTCTACAAACCCTAGTTCTAACTTTTAGAACTTTAGCCTTTTACTCTATACGTGTGGCTGCTCATCAGTCTTCAGGTTCGCCCCACTGTCGAGTGTCGTGTGGCTGCTCATCAGGCTCAGGTTCGCCCCACTGTCGAGTGTCGACTCTCGAAGTCGTCTGCAGGCGGCCAGGTGCCCGTGGCTACAGGTACGAGAGAGAGAGAGAGGGAGGTGTACAGGTGCTCACTGCTTAGCCTTTGACTGTACAGTGTACAGGTGCTCACTGCATTCTCTTTGCCAGAACTTTGTTCGTAAGTCATGATACATCTCTTTCTTTCCATCTGTATTTGTCCAAGTTGAAAAGGCCAAATGGGTTACCAATGGCTCAAGTTGTGGACTTCTCTACAATGATATCTAAGGCACGGGCAATGCATCGTCTTCCTTTTTGAAGTGAACTTCATTGTATCCTTTTTTGGTCAAAACTTCTCCTATTTTGATTTGATGAAGAAACTGTGCAGAACTCTTTTCTTATTCTTTTGGTCTGTCGGGAAACTCTTGATGGTGTGCAGAGTTCTACTGGTTTTGCTGAAACTTGTATTTTCTCAGTTCTTAGTAATCTCAATTGCATGTCTTGACCGAGTGCTCTTCCAATTGCAATGTGCTAGTCTTCTTTTCTGTATAGATCATTCCATCTCTTGTCCCTCAGGTGAATACACTCCAAGATTTTGAGTCCTGAAGATTATCAATCTCTAGGGAGATTTTCTAGTCTGCATGCAACATGTGTTGGATAGACTTCAAGTGCTGGTAAAGATTGGTTGCATTTCAAAGGCATTGCTTCCCTGTCTAACTTGATCTGGGAGTTGGAATCATCCCACAAAGAGGCTCAGTTCTCACATGAACAAAATTGTGAAGCCGAAAAGTTTGGCTTTATCAGTCTCTGGAAGGAAGGGACCAATTTAACAGAGAAACAAAATCTCTCCTCTTCAAGATCGATATTTACAAGATTTATGATTGGCTTTAATGAGATGTCATCCTCTAGTCTTTGCAAGATTGTGGCATGGAGAACTAGTTGTCTGCTCTCTGATTGGTATTGCTGTCTGACAGGTAATGCTACAGCTCAAGTAAGCTCACTATATCTTCTATGCCTACAAGATTCATTAGGTAAGGCTATCTTTTAAACTCTTATACTTTGTTGTCTCTGCTGATGCTTTAGACTGATCCAGTCCATTTTCACTGGCCATGCTCCAGAGATCTTTTTAATGGAGAACAAACTTTGAATTTTGGAGAGTTCAACACAATCATTAGTGATTGTGAGGAAAAATGGGTAGTCTTCAAAGGGTAGGGGGAATTCAGGCTTATCATTCACTACAGCTTTTTATAATCACGGTAGAGAATTAGCAGCTATTACTTTGCTTGCTTTATCATCATTCAGTATCAAACAAATAGAATAGCGGTAGTAGAACACTACTCTTCATAATAGCTAAAGGATAGGAGTGGAGGAAACGATTTCTTATAGCTGATTGTCTACATAAGTTTGGATTTAATGTTATACTCGGTCATTTGATTTGCAGTTAATGTGCCCTGTCTCATTGTGCCCATGGAATGAAGGCTATAAACAAGTTACAATTGTTTCTGCATATTGGTCAGGGCTCAGCGATTGTAGCATTGGTGCAATAATGAAGAGAATTGAATACTTAGGGTCTGCTTTTGGTTCTGAATTTTGTTCTCAAAGCCTAAAAGCAGAGGTTTATTAAACTTATTTTCTAGAGGCATTATAATAAACAGTGCATTGACTCTGAATGGACATTCTTAATCTTCTTCTCACAGCTTAGAAGCAGAGATTCATTAGACTTATTTTCATATGATTATAACAATAATCAGTGCATTGGCTCAGAACAGTGTGCATTTCTAATTGACAAGGAAAAGGTTGCTGTATTCTAATTAACATCACATGCTACAGATGCTGCAAAGCATGAATAATGCAATTATAACTTTTGAAGATGCAAATTGTAAATCACTGGAGGGACCCAGAAAAGAATGCATGATATGAAATTCTGCTCCTTACTCCATGGATCTTGTTTGCTATTAGTAGAGACTTCTCAGTTTTTGTATTGATATCAACATTGAGAAACAAGTGAGTAGATTATTAGTAGAATAGTGGCCTTCATAGTAATTGAACAAAGGTATTTGAGGACATGATTTGGTACAATTGATTTTCTACATAAAATGGGCTTTAATGTTGACTTCATTAGGTTATGATGGTTAGTTAATGTGCTGGTCTCACTGTGCCTGTGGAATGAAGGTTATAAACAAATCTATACTTGTTTTTGCATATTGGTCAGGGATTAGCAACAGTAGCATTGGTATGTAATGAAGATAATTGAATACTTTTGGTCTGTTTTTGACTCTGAAGAAAGGTCTGCGGAAAATGACATTAATTGGGATGTTGGTCCATAATGTTTATGCTCAAAATTACTGAAGGATTTCAAGAAGGAACTTTGTTTGCATTTCATTCATCCTGCACAACCTTCTAGATATTTTAGTCTTTATCAATTCCATGTTTGAGATAGACAGGATCTCTTTTTAGATGTAGGGTTTCGTGATGCTATTGTATGATACAATGCAGTGGTTGGCATTTTTTTTTCCTTTTGGAATGTTACCCAGACACCCTGCATTGAGGAACCACTTTGTTTTGGACAAAGTATCTTCATAATAGCTAAAGGATAGGAGTGGAGGAAACGATTTCTTATAGCTGATTGTCTACATAAGTTTGGATTTAATGTTATACTCGGTCATTTGATTTGCAGTTAATGTGCCCTGTCTCATTGTGCCCATGGAATGAAGGCTGTAAACAAGTTACAATTGTTTCTGCATATTGGTCAGGGCTCAGCGATTGTAGCATTGGTGCAATAATGAAGAGAATTGAATACTTAGGGTCTGCTTTTGGTTCTGAATTTTGTTCTCAAAGCCTAAAAGCAGAGGTTTATTAAACTTATTTTCTAGAGGCATTATAATAAACAGTGCATTGACTCTGAATGGACATTCTTAATCTTCTTCTCACAGCTTAGAAGCAGAGATTCATTAGACTTATTTTCATATGATTATAACGATAATCAGTGCATTGGCTCAGTACAGTGTGCATTTCTAATTGACAAGGAAAAGGTTGCTGTATTCTAATTAACAGCACATGCTACAGATGCTGCAAAGCATGAATAATGCAATTATAACTTTTGAAGATGCAAATTGTAAATCACTGGAGGGACCCAGAAAAGAATGCATGATATGAAATTCTGCTCCTTACTCCATGGATCTTGTTTGCTATTAGTAGAGACTTCTCAGTTGTTGTATTGATATCAACATTGAGAAACAAGTGAGCAGATTATTAGTAGAATAGTGGCCTTCATAGTAAGGTATTTGAGGACATGATTTGGTACAATTGATTTTCTGCATAAAATGGGCTTTAATGTTGACTTCATTAGGTTATGATGGTTAGTTAATGTGCTGGTCTCACTGTGCCTATGGAATGAAGGTTATAAACAAATTTATACTTGTTTTTGCATATTGGTCAGGGATTAGCAACAGTAGCATTGGTATGTAATGAAGATAATTGAATACTTTTGGTCTGTTTTTGACTCTGAAGAAATGTCTGCGGAAAATGACATTAATTGGGATGTTGGTCCATAACGTTTATGCTCAAAATTAAACTTTTTAACTCTTTCTCCCTCTCTACTACTATTGGGTTGGTGAGATAGGACATGCAAGCTGTTACATTGATCAGGCTCTGGTGATAGTAACAGACTTTTGTCAAGGAATAGCCCTTAGGAAAATGATAGGAGAGAAGATTGCCAAAAGTGGTAATATCAATGCTGTTAGTTCATGTACTATGGCTTAAACAGATTTACTGAATATTAAGTCGATCTCTCAATTAGTGGTGATAGAAGTGGCAGATTCATCTGTAGTGTCAAACTTAGGGTATTAGTGTGGAGTTGTTTGCTAATTCTAATTGATCCAACTAGTCTCTCTACTGGTTTTGTCTCTGTTGTTTTTGTGAATCATCAACATATTGAACGTTTTTTATGTTTGTAATGTTAAGAGCATTTCATCTCTTTTTTTAATTTCTTTTTTCTCAAAGTTTAGGTCAAAGGATGAAATCCCCTTATAAAATTATAGATTTTCTTTCTGTGGATGTAGAAGTATATGTCATGAGGCTAGAGGAAAACTAATGGCCTAAGAAAGGTACATACTGTTTTGAATTTTTTGTTATGTTTTCATAAGGTACATACTGGTTGCATAAAAAAATACCTGACATTGAGACGGAGTTGATTTAGCTTTATTGGGATGAGTATTTAATTGAAGACATGTGAGTTTTATCTTTTTGAGTGTAGCTTGCAGTTGCTGTGGCAATCGATATCATCTTGCTTCAAATGGCTGGGAGTTCGCCGTCCTCTCAATATGTCGTCAGTGTTCTTGATGGGAATAATCATCCATCAGGTATGTACTCAACTCCCTTCAAATAGTCTCTCTCTCACTAAATATATAATATATATAATTTGTATATACTATATATATGTGGTAGATGTAGGGCATGTGTATAGGTTTAATAATTATATATATGTGGTAGGTCTAAATCATGTGTAGTAGAGTTAGGGTTTGTAATATGTATGTATATATAAAAATGGATCTATAGAAAGACATAGGATTAGTGTTGGAAGATTTCAAATGCTTCTCTCATGGGTGTGTTCATGTGTGTGTCTTCTATATATCCAGGAATTGCTAAGATGCAATCAAAGGAAAAAGGAAAGGTTGTAATGGATTCGAGACCTAAGAGAAAATCCATTTCTGATTTTTATTCACTTAAAGGAGGGATTAGTGGCTCGAATGTCATGCGCTCTTCATGTGTAGCAAGCTCATCCCTTGAGCCTACAATTTTACCCCCGATTGCATGCTCTAATATCTCTGTGTCAGAGTCGAAAACCTCAAATGACACTTCTATGTCTAAACGTATGAAGAGAGGGAAGGGTCAATGGGATATAGGAAGGACTTTTAAAATAGATTGGATAACAAAGTTTCCTTTTATTGAGCCTTTGATAATTGAGGGTGAAGAAGAACCAAAATTTGCCACTTGTATACCATGTAGTTGGAAATTAGGTAATGAAGTCAAGTTACAATTGAAATTAGATACCATTGAAAAACATGTGGGTAAAATGTATGAGAAAGTAGAAGTAGAAGGGAAAATGGAAAACATTGTTAGATGGAAAACAAAAGATGAATGTAGGCATCTACAGAATGTAGACGCCTATAATTCTCATTTATTGCTTTTGGAGCAAAGTAATGAGAATAAAAGATCCTTTATGCATCTTTTTGAGAGAAAGCTCAAATCAGATAATGAAGCCATATTAATGCAATTTTCAATTGTGCTACATATCTTGTCCATTGGAAAACCAATGTCTGATTATCCTAAGTGGAGAGTTCCATTGAATTTCATTGGATTACGAATTCAAAGTTTTCCGACACAATATTGGACAGAATCTTCAGGATGGGAATTTGCAAAAGCAATGGGAGAGGTAATCAAATCAAACTTGAAAAAAAGTTTATCGGATGCTACTTTTATTTCTATTTCCCTTGACGAAGTGACAGCAAGGGATTGCACTTCTTGGGTATGTATCCATGCATATATTGTGGAGAATTATGCAAGAAAATCCAAATTTATTGGTGCTTTTCAACTAAAGGGAAGTGCAACTTCTAATTTGTTGGTGCAACTTGTTTTAGATTCCATTTCAAATATAGGAGGGATGTCAATTAGTGATATTAATCAAAAGATAGTATGCATTGGTGTTGATGGATGCTCAGTTATGCATGGGCTTAGAAATGGATTGTGTGTTCAATTGCAACAAAACTATACACCATATGCTTTAGGTATACATTGTATGTCTCATCGTACAAATCTGGCATTTAAAATTGTGTCAGAATTTGTTTTCATACAAAAAGTTGAAGATCTTGTACACCAGGCATATGCTTTCTTTTCAAAAAGTCCTAAGCGTATTAAAGAGTTTAAATGCTTCTCTGATGGGATAAGTAAAGGAAGAAAATTGAAAAAAAATATTGACACCAGATGGATTTCACTTATTGGACCTGTAGAACGTCTTTTTGAAGAATATAAATCAGTCATCGATGTGGTCAATATTATGTCTTTAAGTAAAGGAATACAAAAGGGAAAAGCTCACACTTTGTTGCAAATGCTAAGTGATGTGGAAACTCTTCTCTATCTTGGAGGAATGTTACCATTGTTAAGAGAAATGAATAATTTGATAAAAGTTTCTATGTGTGTGTGTTTCTAGGTAACTCCTGTTGATGAAACAAGCCAACAAAAGCTTCTTAGTCCCTGCCAACTGAGTGAATCTCAAGATGCATATTTTGTAATGCTTTTCAATGGGAGCACCACCCCCAGAGGGTTCAAAATGAGGTAATTGCTTCCACTTTCAAGCTTGTAGATCGTGGCTGATGTTCTGGTGTCCGAATTCTAATCTAATATTATTGACCAAGGAGGGAGACGGGGGAGGGATACGCACAGAGAGGAGGCATGGGTGAGGAGCAGTAGCAGCAGGAGGACGAGTGGAAACTCTACTGATCCATGATCTCTTTATATATGCATCAAGGTTTCCTTGCTTTTTACATCATCTAAAGTTTCATTCCTTGCAAATGGTGAGATGTACATTATGAAATACTATTTACCTATAAGACTTTTGATCCTCTCATTAGTCTGTACATATTTCTAATTTGTATATTTAAATACATGTGTTGAAGTACATCTAGTTGATTATCTTTTGTCTATGCTTGAAGATCAGCATATATCTGCTATTAAAAATCATCAACTGCTGTGTGTATTTTGTCCTGCTGATGCATGTTGTTGCTCTCCGAATTCTCTATTAATCGGATGTTGATCCTGGTAGTTTTCACTTGTTGATTCTTTGTTCAAGTTTGTCCTATCTTTTGTTTGCATTTTGTGCTGATGGTTGTATGATCTTGTGGTTGAATAACATGAGCTTATAGTTGCAGTTTTGTATGAGGGTGAATTTGGGGTTTGCTTAGATTTCTATTATGAAGCAGATGGCTTCCATATACAGGTGACATAGTATAAATAATGCATGTTGAAATAATTCATTTCATCAGCTTCTTTTGATTATTCAAGATGAGCTGTATATGAGGTATATCGGACCAGACCTTACATATGGTAGATGGGGTCTTAAGAAGTTCATCTGATGATAGTGATGTGTCAGGATGTTTTGGTTCTTCATATAAGATGTAGACAGTCTGCTGGTTCTCTTGTGCCATAGTATTTCTGTACAGGAAATTGTGATAAGCATGGCTTTAGGAGGATTGATGGTATAGTCTAGTCCTATGCATTCTTCTCAGTTTCAGCTTATGCTTTTATATTGAAGTGAATCTCTCTTAAGTTGTTCATTACTGGACTTCTGGGTATGATTGCCTACTACCAAATAAATATGCAAAAAGATAGGATACAATATTTTATGCTTTACTTTTATGCTTGTGCCATCTTCAGACCTCACTTGTCTAAGAACTGCTTGTGATTTGATTGATAATGAAAATCTAGGATTATTCTGAAGTGCATCAACCAGAGCAATGCTAAAAACTGCATCATTGTGAAGTAACATTAGCCTTCAAGGCACTGGCATAGGTCCCAGCATCTGTAATGAAGCCTTTACTTTGTATACATTCTAAATAGGCCAAAGCTTTCTCTCCCTAACCTTCTTCAGCATTCAGGGTCACTCAGGGTCCCCAGATCTGCACAATGTAGAGTATAGCAGATGATTCAAGGGGCTACCAAAAGCCATAGTTCTTGATACTAAATATGCAGGAAAACATTCTCTTGGTTCCTGTCAGATGAGGCATCATAGATATCAAAATCCTATGCATTCATCATTCATTTCTCCCATACCATGGAATCTGTCATGATGTTCCATAGTATTCCTAGATCTGCAACCTACAAAGCACAGTCGATGTGTACAAAGAAGCCATAATTTTGTTTGATCTTCTTGTCACTAAACATGCAAACACATCTTTTTGCATATGCAAGTTTGCATAGGCTCTATTCAATCTGTCCTCTACTGCAAATGTTGGAATTTGTACATGTATGCAGGTATGTATATGCTTTGATCGATATATATCAGGTATGTATGTGCACAGGTATGAAAGTCAAATTATTGGCTGCTTACTTACCACATTAAAATGTAGCAAGGTACAATTGATTATGTAGGAAGCCAATACAGTTTCAACTTTTTATAATGGAGCGATCCTCCTCGATATGAGTAGACTATTTGCACCTTTCAATGGGTTAGTAGTATAGTACTTACATAGTATATATATATTGCTTTCTCTCTCTCTCTCTCTCTATATATATATATATATATATATATGTATGTATGTATGTATGTATGTACACACACACACATACCAATATGGGTAGTGAAGTTGAAGAAAAGTATGACCAATGATGGAAGAAGGTAGCAAAAGTGAAGAGGAGTAGAAAGGTAAGATAGGGGAAGAGGTGATTTAGCATAGTGAATGATATCAAATGCTCAAACATTTGTATAGTTTTAAGGGAAGTTATCATCAAAATTCAAATAAACTTTTATATTTCAAATGGAAGGTATCATTAGAATTCTTAAATTTTTTAATTTTCAAGAAGGAAATTATTATCAAAATTCACCAAAATATTTATAATTACACACACACACACACATACACACACATCTCAATATGGGTAGTGAAAGTGAAGAAAAGTGTGACCAACATGGAAGAAGAAGGTAGCAAAAGTGAAGAGGATCACAAAGGTAAGATAGCAGAAGAGGTGATTTAGCATAGTGAATGATATCAAATGATCAAACATTTGTGTAGTTTTAAGAGAAGTTATCATCAAATTTCAAATAAACTTTTATATTTCAAATGGAAGTTATCATTAAAATTTGCCAATTTTTTTATTTTTCAAAAGGAGATTATTATAAAAATTCGCCAAAATATTTATAATTATAATATGAGATGCTTAGAGAAATTCGCCCATGTTTATATACTTTTGAGTGAGGGGGGTGGTCTTATTTTTTACCCTGATCCATACGTTGAAAAGTGATTTTCATGATATAAAATTTAGGTGTAGGAGTGCTCAGTATCGATGTACCAAATTTCAGTCGTGTATAAAATTTAGGTGTAGGAGTGCTCACTATCCATGTACAAAATTTTTGAAGGTAGAAAATGTGCAAAAGCTAACGAACCTGATATTTATGAGGGAAAAGAGATGTTGGAGAACCCATAATGAGAGCATGCCATGTGGCAAGGCCTTGAGAATCCCAATGGTCAAATGACACGAACAATTAAATCTTTGACACATGGTAACTTGCACCTTGAGATCCACAACAGTCAAATGACATGGAAAAATGAAAATGTGCCACATGTTAATGTATCTTGGAATTCACAATGATCAGATGATGTAGACCAATCAAAAGGCACCTCATGGCATCAATGGTCAATACATCCTAAAGACTCTACATAAGCTCCTCATCTCATTTTTGGCATTTTTCTTCTGCTCTCTCTAATATCACTCAACTCCCCATATTCCTCATCGCATTTGTTTTTTGACACTCTTTTGCAAGAAACAACCTCAGCTCATTGCTTAATGAAGTCTCTTGGTGTGAAATATGAGATATGCATTTCTTTTCTTTTTGAAGTGTTTTTCTAAGTTGTTCTTTATGGAGCATTCATTCATATAGCAAGAAATATGAAACTTCTTTGGAACTGACCAATTTAGGCATTTAGGGCCATCAAAGAAGCTTGGATGGATCCAATTACTCAAATTGGTTGTGTCCAAAGAGAACAAGTATATGATCCCTATTTGCTTTTCCTTGTTATAAAGAATGTTTTTTCACTGATTATGTAATGAATGTCACATTTCACAAATTTTTTATGGAGAAACAAAAGACAAACAATTCAAGTGATTAGAGCCATTGGAGAACCACAGATGGTCCTAATTTCTTGAATCCATCATCTACATTGAAACCAAATGTTTTATGTATATTTGCTTTTTTAGTATGATAAATCTCTCACCATTGGTTTATGTTATGGAATACACATGAAAGCACTTGAGGGATTGCAATTGGAAACCACCAATTCAAGCAATAAGGGTAGTTGGAGTACTTTGCATGGCCTCAATTGCTTGAATCGATCATCTCCATTCATAACTTTCATTTGATGTATATTGTCATATTTGAATGTAAGACAGGTATGACCATGGATTTTTTTCATAAAATACACAAGAGATCACTTAATGGCTTACCTTGGACACGACTAATTTAAGAGATATGGGCAATCAAAAAAGTTTGGGTCGACCTTATCGCTTGAATTGGTTGTTTCTTTAATCCCTCCATTTGCTAGCTTTTTTTCTTCCCTATCTATAAGGATTCTTTTTTTCTTTTGCTTTCGTAAAGACAAAAAGATGTGAAGAGTCGTTGATACATCTAGTCTAGATTTATTTTATAGGGTCCTACTCTAGAAGTGTGAAGAGGTTGTTTCAAGAAAGGTCTTTGTCTTGGATCCACTTGTGACTCATTGTATACTTTTCAAGCATGGAGAAATTGGTCACTTTCTTAGGAATTAAATGAGGATATAGAATATTTTATTTATCCATACGTTAAAAAGTGATTTTTCATGATATAAAATTTAGGTGTAGGAGTGCTCAGTATCGATGTACAAATTTTTTGAAGGTAGAAAATGAGCAAAAGCTAACGAACCTGATATTTATGAGGGAAAAGAGATGTTGGAGAACCCATAATGAGAGCATGCCATGTGGCAAGGCCTTGAGAATCCCAATGGTCAAATGACACGAACAATTAAAATTTTGACACATGGTAACTTGCACCTTGAGATCCACAATAGTCAAATGACATGGAAAAATGAAAATGTGCCACATGGTAATGTAACTTGGAATTCACAATGATCATATGATGTAGACCAATCAAAAGGCACCTCATGGCATCAATGGTCCATACATCCTAAAGACTCTACATAAGCTCCTCATCTCATTTGTGGCATTTTTCTTCTGCTCTCTCTAATATCACTCAACTCCCCATATTCTTCATCGCATTTGTTTTTTGACACTCTTTTGCAAGAAACAACCTCAGCTCATTGCTTAATGAAGTCTCTTGGTGTGAAATATGAGATATGCATTTCTTTTCTTTTTGAAGTGTTTTTCTAAGTTGTTCTTTATGGAGCATTCATTCATATAGCAAGAAATATGAAACTTCTTTGGAACTGACCAATTTAGGCATTTAGGGCCATCAAAGAAGCTTGGATGGATCCAATTACTCAAATTGGTTGTGTCCAAAGAGAACAAGTATATGATCCCTATTTGCTTTTCCTTGTTATAAAGAATGGTTTTTCATTGATTATGTAATGAATGTCACATTTCACAAATTTTTTATGGAGAAACAAAAAACAAACAATTCAAGTGATTAGAGCCATTGGAGAACCACAGATGGTCCTGATTTCTTGAATCCATCATCTACATTGAAACCAAATGTTTTATGTATATTTGCTTTTTTAGTATTATAAATCTCTCACCATTGGTTTATGTTATGGAATACACATGAAAGCACTTGAGGGTTTGCAATTGGAAACCACCAATTCAAGCAATAAGGGTAGTTGGAGTACTTCGCATGGCCTTAATTGCTTGAATCGATCATCTCCATTCATAACTTTCATTTGATGTATATTTTCATATTTGAATGTAAGACATGTATGATCATGGATTTTTTTCATAAAATACACAATAGATCACTTAATGGCTTACCTTGAACACGACTAATTTAACACTAGTTCTGTACTAGGACACTTGAGTGTCTTGGGACACTTAAGTGTCCTGCTTTTACACCAAATTGATTGATTTTTCTTGATGACACCCTTGAGGATTTGGTGGCATACTCACTTGGATTTGATAGCCCACATCATGTACTTTTAGAGAAAAATATAATCTTTGACATTTTACAACTTCACATGTGTTATTAAATGAAGAAGAAAATGGGGATTTATGAAAACTCAACTTTTTGCATAACTGAAAAAATAACACAATTCAAACATTTTGAAAAATTGGATATGTTTTAGGAAATGGAAATCTATTCATGGACTTTGGTAGTGTAAAGCAATTGTCTAGGGATCTTTGGAGAAGTTTGAACGCTTACATAAGTGATAAACATGGACTCAAACCTTGTCTTCTCTAGAGCACTGCCATTTAACGCACCTTTTAAAGAATGGCTCACTATAACTTGTGTGTAAGTGAGATTTTTGAGAATTGGCAAGTTATTAATGGATAACCTTCATACTAATTGAATGCATATTTTTATTCAAAGTTAGAAGGCCTCCACTTTGAACTAATATGTATAGACCTTGGTTGATGCCCACACAACAAAAGATTCTTGGTTCTCTCCAAAGACATGAAAATTTTGGTGGATTTAAATAAATTATTTAGCCTCATATATGTAAGCTTTGGTTTATTATATCACACATTTTTTACTTGGTAAGTTGAATGTGTACACCTTGAATGATGTCCAAAAATTCTTTTGAGTCATATATTGGCTTTAGTTTTCTATTTTTGGTGACACGAGTCAAATGAGTTGATTTTATATGTGTATGCCTTGGTTGGCTTCATAACTTGTTTGATTGTTGGCACATTTGTACATTTCTATGGATTCCCATAAGTTTGTTTGAACCATAATTAGAACTAGTTGCTGTTTTTCGTGTACAGAGTCAAAATAATTGATTTTATTTGAATTGAAATGATTTTTCTAAGTGATTTTGAGGCTCATACCATGTGATATATGTTTCAAGGAATGTGTATAATTTTTTCTTTCATATGATGAATTTTTTTCTTTTGATAAAAATACATTTGATCAGGAATTTTCATCCTGTTCACTACCATAGCATGTTGAGAGGCTATTTACATGAACACAAAACATGATTTATTGTGTTTTATATTTTTGCATTAACCTTTGAATTATATTTAATATGTGTGTTAAAGGATTTTTTCAAACTCTTTTTGTAGAAGGTATGTGATTTTTTGGAAAATTGCCAAAAAAGGACACTTAAGTGTCCTGTTTTGGTACCAAACTAGTGTTAAGAGATATGGGCAATCAGAAAAGTTTGGGTCGACCTTATCACTTGAATTGGTTGTGTCTTTAATCCCTCCATTTGCTAGCTTTTTTCTTTCATATCTATAAGGATTCTTCTTTTCTTTTGCTTTCCTAAAGACAAAAAGATGTGAAGAGTCCTTGATACATCTAGTCTAGATTTTATTTTATAGGGTCCTACTCTAGAAGTGTGAAGAGGTTGTTTCAAGAAAGGTCTTTGTCTTGGATCCACTTGTGACTCATTGTATACTTTTCAAGCATGGAGAAATTGGTCACTTTCTTAGGAATTAAATGAGGATATATAATATTTTATTTATCCATACGTTGAAAGGTGATTTTTCATAATATAAAATTTAGGTGTAGGAGTGCTCAGTATCGATGTACAAAATTTCAGTCGTGTATAAAATTTAGGTGTAGCAGTGCTCAATCTCGTTGTACAAAATTTTTTAAGGTAGAAAATGAGCAAAAGCTAACGAACCTGATATTTATGAGGGAAAAGAGATGTTGGAGAACCCATAATGAGAGCATGCCATGTGACAAGGCCTCGAGAATCCCAATGGTCAAATGACACGAACAATTAAAATTTTGACACATGGTAACTTGCACCTTGAGATCCACAATAGTCAAATGACATGGAAAAATGAAAATGTGCCACATGATAATGTATCTTGGAATTCACAATGATCATATGATGTAGACCAATCAAAAGGCATCTCATGGCATCAATGGTCAATACATCCTAAAGACTCTACATAAGCTCCTCATCTCATTTGTGGCATTTTTCTTCTGCTCTCTCTAATATCACTCAACTCCCCATATTCTTCATCGCATTTGTTTTTTGACGCTCTTTTGCAAGAAACAACCTCAGCTCATTGCTTAATGAAGTCTCTTGGTGTGAAATATGAGATATGCATTTCTTTTCTTTTTGAAGTGTTTTTCTAAGTTGTTCTTTATGGAGCATTCATTCATATAGCAAGAAATATGAAACTTCTTTGGACCTGACCAATTTAGGCATTTAGGCCATCAAAGAAGCTTGGATGGATCCAATTACTCAAATTGGTTGTGTCCAAAGAGAACAAGTATATGATCCCTATTTGCTTTTCCTTGTTATAAAGAATGTTTTTTCACTGATTATGTAATGAATGTCACATTTCACAAATTTTGTATGGAGAAACAAAAAACAAACAATTCAAGTGATTAGAGCCATTGGAGAACCACAGATGGTCCTAATTTCTTGAATCCATCATCTACATTGAAACCAAATGTTTTATGTATATTTGCTTTTTTAGTATTATAAATCTCTCACCATTGGTTTATGTTATGGAATACACATGAAAGCACTTGAGGGATTGCAATTGGAAACCACCAATTCAAGCAATAAGGGTAGTTGGAGTACTTCGCATGGCCTTAATTGCTTGAATCGATCATCTCCATTCATAACTTTCATTTGATATATATATTTTCATATTTGAGTGTAAGACATGTATGATGATGGATTTTTTTCATAAAATACACAAGAGATCACTTAATGGCTTACCTTGTACACGACTAATTTAAGAGATATGGGCAATCAAAAAAGTTTGGGTCGACCTTATTTTTTTCTTTTGCTTTCCTAAAGACAAAAAGATGTGAAGAGTCATTGATACATCTAGTCTAGGTTTTATTTTATAGGGTCCTACTCTAGAAGTGTGAAGAGGTTGTTTCAAGAAAGGTCTTTGTCTTGGATCCACTTGTGACTCATTGTATACTTTTCAAGCATGGAGAAATTGGTCACTTTCTTAGGATTTAAATGAGGATATAGAATATTTTATTTATCCATACGTTGAAAAGTGATTTTTCATGATATTTTTCAAATCTATTCATTCCTTTTCTAAGCTTGAAGTTTTATAAACAAGTATGGATTATATTTCCAAGGGTCATTGAAGTTTAATAATAATCGACTTCAATGAGTACCAAGATTTATTTATGAACTCCCTCCAACAAGTATGGATTATATTTCCAAGGGTCATTGAAGTTTAATAATAATTGTCTTCAATGAGTACCAAGCTTTATTTATGAACTCCCTCCAATCACAACATGGCAATTGCAAGCTATAACTGCTAGTGCACTTTTGTATCACCAAATTGCCATGCATTTTGATATTGTTTTAGTTTTGGAGTGTTGCCAAGTTTTTGAAGATGCACATTGATAAAAAATATTGTGGGTTTTCCAAATATCTAGTATGGAGAGTAATTGCCAAATCCATGGGCCCTTTTGGTGAGAGAAAGATCAATTCATAACATCATGAAATATATTATCTATCCATATGATCTAGAATCTCCTCCACGACCTACGGATATGAAGACACAAGATAAGAAGAAAGGTCCTCCTATTTATTCTCCACTTAAGCATGTCCCAAAGAAAAAGCACAAAGGTGAAGGCTTAGAAAAGGAAAAGCATAAAAATACACAGAAGATGTACAGTTTTTGATATCTATGATTAGCTCTAGATAGAAATCCAATGTATTTCCAACATATTTTGGAAAAATATTTATTTCTCTATTTTGTTGTAAATACTAATTATGTATAGAAGGAACCCTTCATAGCATTGTATTTATAGAACAATGTATTAAGGAATGTTGCCATTCTATCTTTATTTGGGAGGTAGTATGTTTGTAATTCATATTTGTGCATAGAGATCAGTATTTTAACTTCTAAATGTTGGTGATCTTTTATTTCTCAAATAGAGGAAGGATTTGTGGTCTTCCCATCATTTTTGGGATCAATTTAGATGATATGTGGTTTAGCATTTACCTCTCCCCATTAATGCTATATCTAGATTTTTTTATCTCTAAATTGTAGTCCTTAGCTTGTATAACTAATAGTCTAAAAAGAAAAAAGGCATCACCGATTCAAGGAAAGAGATCAATTGAGGAACTTTCGATGCCCTAATCTCTTGAATTGTTCATGTCTTGTAATGCATGTAGGATTTATCAGTATGATGTCTCCAATACCTATTATATAAGTAATAATTTTGTAAAGAAAAATCACACAGCCAATTCAAGCAATAAGGGCCATCTGAGGTCTTCGATAGCTCTATTTTCTTGAATTGTTTGTGCCTTTTCACACGTGTTGCATAAAGAGTCTAAAAAAGGGGACATGACCAATTCAAGCAATTAGGGTGGTCAAAGCACCTCCGATGGCCCTTATCATTTGGATTGTTCGTGTCTTGTATCTCCTCCAACTTTTTCCATTTTGTAATATTCCTTCCCTTAACTACTATGTATAGCTTGTTAATAACTCAAATTGAGAATTTCCACATCTTTACATTTATCCTTCACTATCCATCTTTATACATTAGCCTTACGAGTTGTTGTCTAGAGGAAGTCTTTGAACCATAGAAACTTTCCAAGACCAATGATATAAATCATAACAAAGTCAATATGAATATGAAGAGTGCATACATAAAAATAGTTACAAAAATATTTAGCACTCAATGTCTTTTTTTTACTCAAGATAAAATATTATCATTTTTGGTGGAAGAAAAGGGGTAAAAGGGGGTTACATTCATTTTCAATGGTTGGGACTTGATCACTTTGGGTGGTAGACAAGTAATGCAAGATAATGTTTTATCTTATATAATGTTTACCATTGCACCATCAATTGAGAATGTGAACTATGGTGAAACCTCATCAAGGTACTCTATAAGCTCTCTAACATTTTTTAGTTTCTAATTTGCAATGACAGTTATTTTCTTAGGTTAAAAATTTGGATGCATTAGTAATTCTAGCACAAATTGTGGACACCTCCTCTGAATCCAAGGGTATTGAGTCTCCAAACTTCCTCATTCATATCATAATGCTAGAGATTATTGAGATATCTGATATGAAATTGAAAGAGAATCTGGACTAACTTTACATAAAATGATGTCACCTAGTTTTTGAACCTCTTTCTTATCCCACTCCCTACGGGAAATCACCAATCTCTAAAATTGAAACTCTCCTATTCAACTAGATTTTTTTTCTATAATAACATGTATTTAGAACATGCTACAAAAATGTGAAGAGGCATAAACCCTTGAATCTTAATCCTTTGAGAAATTTGGCTTGTTGACATTGCCATTTGAATGTCATCTTTCATCTTGCACAGAAAACTTGTAACTATCAATTGATCAGGAGACTTCCAATCTAATGAAGAAACACAAGCAACAAGAAGATTTACAAGATTTCCATATGCATTCCTTTTTGATGGAACATGATATTATTAAAAATAGAAAAATAATTGAATGTTATAAAAAAATGTAACACATTTGTCTACATAAATAAGTTCTACATAGTCCTCATGAAAAAGCTTTGAATGTTCTTGTTAAACATTCAACATGTTGCCACAATTGAACATTAGAAGGAAAAATATCTACAATATAAAAATAAATATCTTGTAAAACAATAACAACTCAAAATAATTAAAGAGCATTGTAAAACTTCACTTATAGTATGATGGGAAATGTAGATGATTGTTTAGCACCAAATCCTTAGACCTGTACAGATTCTAAACTCTTGCAAGTTATCCATGTCTTCTTACTTTGCATATGAGAATATGACCTTTTGAATGGTTTTTTGTATCATCTCTTTCAGCTCGCTTCACTTTATGGGCACCTCTCCAACTAGGAAGCATAGTCACCCAATCATTTATCTGCACAGAAAGAGGTTTCCATAAGGAATCCTCTTTCCTGTTGTAAACCTAACATGAGGCTACATGATTGGAAGGACATCAAGAAGTAGAATCCATTTGAATACTTAAAGACTCACAAACTTTGGGAGTATTTATAAACAAAAAATTTTGATGTACATGTGGAAAACTCACAAACTCTTGATTTGATGTATTAAGTGTGTTAGAAAAATCATATAATTTTGTGAACCCAAAAATATTTTATATCTTCAAAAATATTTTCTCTCTTGGAAATGTAATTGCATTGTGTGGTGTGCAAAAATATCCATTTTTGTCGTGCTCTTATAAAATTCATCTTGGATTTTGTGGATTAGTGGATGTGTGATTTTTGTTTTTGAATTCTTGAGGATCATTGGTTAGAAAGGAGCTAGGTTTTGTGTAAACTTCCTAGATTAACAATTTAGTTTTTTTGGATTGTTGCCCTTTTATGTTATAATGATTGGAGAGGATAATTCCAAGTAAACATATACTTTTGGCATCGTGGCCATGGAGAAATGCTTTGAACCTTATTGGCTCTGTAAGTGTTTTTGAAATCATAAAAGTTAAAGGAGAAGGAAAAAATGAGTATAACTTTGATCTTTGTAAGCTTTTTTCATTCCTCATATTGATTTTTCGAAAATATGCTCTCCAATAGTTTCTTTTTCAAAAATTATTTGAGTTATCAATTTTCTTACAAGACTTTGAGCTTAAGTTCTCATTTTCTAACATAAAGGAAGAGTGTGATTTCACATAATTTTCAAAGAAATCATTTGTTGAAGTAACCTTTACTTTGAAATTTTTGATTGAAGAAAGCTCTTACAAAAGTCATAAAAGATCATGAAACATTTTAATGGTTAACGTTTTACTTGAAAGGTGTTGAAAAATATTTTCACTGCATAAAAATATTCACAGAATTCCTTGTTTCTCATTGTGCATATTTTCTTCATTATTTTATCCATAAAACCTTCAAAATAGTGGCAAAATTATTGAATTTTAAGGTTTCAATCATAAAAACTGGGTAATCCTATGAAGATATCTTGGAAATTCTTGTTAAAATTGTTGATATGAAGGATTGATTCAAGGTAATGTTTGGGAAACATACTCAAATGTGGCTGCAAAGGTTTGAGAAAGATCAAATAATGTTAGGATTTAGAATATTTTGGTGGAGATATTGTCAAAAAAAAAATCAAACGTTGATTAATTCCAAGTAAATCATCTTCTTTTCTAAATAAGGAGTGCAAACTTAAATTATTCAAAATTGGACAAAATTCCCATCAAAATCCAAAGAAAGTTGAACTACAATTCTTTATAAATTATCAAGATTCTCAATAGAAAAGGTACACACAAAGAAGCCAAATGCAACATGTGAGTGGTTATATAGGTAGCAGTTGTTGAAGTGTCCGATCAATAAGTTGACAAAAAACTAACATACAAAAAAAGGGAGAATCATTTATTGGGGGTTGAGAGAATCATGTTTGGGCAAGAGGTAAAAATACAACACTTAAAAATTTTTCATTCATTGTGAGAGTGAATGAGTGAGAGAGAGAGAGAGAGACAGAGGTTAGCAAGCATGATGCTAACAAATCTTGAGCTTTCAAGCAATTCTTCTTAGCATCTTGCATTAGAGATTGAAGATAACATTCAATAATTTCTTTTCATTGTTGATAAAGTCCTTTGATTGGGTACCATGATTACTAAGAAACAATACAATTTGAAAATTGTGATTTTGACTTATGTAGGAAAAAACCACTGGTAAGTTACTTTTTTTTTTTGCAATCTTCTATTATTGCATGACAATAAATGCATTAGGTGTTGGCAATGGGTAAAAATAATTGGTACAAATTTACATCGAAAGTTTGATGTAAATTGCATATAATCACAATTCTATGATGATTAAGGATCATTTGGCTAAGAAATAGAACCCGAATTGTGTCATTCATGATAGTATTAAAATTAAAGGAAATTAAAAGTTTCTAAAAATTTAATTATTTGAATCTACAATTTATTTGAAATCACAATTGTGTGTCCAAAATCACACTTGAAGACAGAAATGGATTTTCTAGAATCCAAAATTTTTTGAGAAAAAAGAAGAAGAAAACACAAATACATGGACACCATGATTCTATCAGGTGGGAGAAAAAAACATGATCATAATGAACTTACATTTTCTTTTGTAAAAATATTATTTTTTATTCAACACCATGATTGTATGCAAATAGAATATTTTGGAAAACGACTTTATTAAAAAACTTGACTTTGTGAGAGAAGTTGAGCATCAAAATCTTATCATTATAGAGAAGCATGATTCTCTAAAAGAAACATGATAGTTTCAAAGGAATCATGATTCTCTGCAAGTAATCTTGTTTGTTAAGACCATTGTTGTTTTTGTGGAGCATCAAGATTGTAAGGACAGAATCGTGGATGACACATGATGGCCATTGTGATGAAAAATATGCAGTTATCTAAGAGAATCTTGGAATTTCAATGCTTTTAAGAGAATTTAATAAATGCAATTATACACTCAAAATAATATATAAAAATTATTTTCTAAAAACTTACAAAATTCCTCCAACTTATGAAATTGAGAAACATGATTGTGTGAGGCACATAAAATAGAATGATTAAGTTCTAGTGAATAACAAACAGAGGGAATAAAATAATCATGATTGTATCTCAACATCATGATTCTATGTAGGGAATCTTGAAGTTCATATGGAACCAAGACTTGTGAAAATTTTAGGGACCTTCACTTATACTAATATTTGAAGTTAAGTTGATAGAAAAGAAAACTATCAGGTTTTGATGTACAAGGGAGAGAAACCTTATGAATCCTTGATAGGTTTGTTGATATATTTTGATAGTGATGTGTGTGAACACACTTAGGACTATTGGGGAACTTTTCTCTCTCTTTGGAAGGTCTTTTTCCCTTAGCTTGTTTAGACCCAAATAATCTTAATGGGTGACCTATCTTTGTACATAAAAAATTTTGTATTGTGTTGTGTTCCAAGCTTATTCCTCTTCCTTGTGTTGTTTGTGTGCTTCTACAGACCTTGAACTTCAACAATTGGTAACAAAGTAGGTTGTCCCTTCATCCAGGGCATCCTCGACATGCCTATGCTCAGAGCCTTAGAATTGAAGAAAAATTGGTGAGTATATCCAAGGAAATTTGAAGTTAAAAAAAGCTTTAGTGTCTGGCATCAAAATTTTGATCTAAGCTCATTTTGTCTACAAATGCACTATCATAGCCATTCTGTAGGCAATTTGGTCCTCTTTTGCTAGAAATATGTACACATTTCAGTTGGCCAATACAAGTGCCTCAAAGTATGCTACAAGTATAGCAAAGCTCGATAAGGTTTTTTTGTTCAACTTTTTGAGATACATTTAATTTTTTGCATTAGGGCCTTTAGTCACTAGTCATGGATGAAGGCAATGATTTATTCTCTATGTTGGCGATTGAGGATAATTTGGATGGTACTAATTACCCATTGTGAGAATATATGTGTGCATCATGTATTGGTAGTAAAAGGATCTTGGAATACTATGCAAGGTGTTGGATTTGTTGGAAGTGGTAGTGGGCCACAATAACAATATATCACAGGTTTATAGGATCTTTGAACAGATGAACCTTAACACACACACCTTAGGACTCAAAAATAGATGAGTGAGAGATAGAGAGAGAATGGACAAGATTTCAAGTGTAATGGTAAGCTATGAGGCTCAACTACACTATCTATATTCCAATGTCAATTATAATGTGTGAATATGATACAAACAAACAATATCTATATCTAGGCAAAAATAGGAACTAAATACAAGAAATTGTGTGCCTAAGAGGTATGAAGTGTATGTGTGAGAATATGGAGAATATGAACAGTTTAGAACTATTTTACAACAAACCCAAATTCTGGTCAACCTAAATCAGAAACAAGTAACCTAGCAAGTAAGAACGGAAATAAACTTGCTACTCATAGTAACTCAACAACAGATGTTGATGGTAAGCTAGAAGAATATCCTCCAGATAATCACCGATATGTAGACCAAAACTCCTCAAAGTGTATGTGATTACTCTTCCAAGTTAGCCTCCAAGATCTCCTCCAAGTTCTCCTTGAGTAGCTTGAAAAGATTGCTTGTGTGATACTTATGCATTATGCCTAGGCTCTCTTATATAGTGTTTGTTCTTGTGAAAAGCAAATGATTGTTATCTAAAAAACTCAATTTTGAAAAGCTAATCGCCATCGAGTGATGCAAAAAACAAATTAAAAAAGTTCACGTTTTGTATGTTGCCACTTGTGAGGTTCGAACTCGGATGCATTGACTTTGAGAGTATTTTACATAGTTTTAGCTAGACCAAGACGACACTCGTGAGTTATTGAAGAACACATACAAAAATTACTTCTTATTCTAGTTGTTGAACGAGTTGGACATTGCTTTCCAACAATCCCCCCTTCAATGTCACAACGGTACAAGGTTTAACAACCTATAAAACTTCCTATAACTTTCCCTGGTCAATGCTTTGGTAAAAATATCTGCAACATTTTCACTTGTAGGTAAGTAAACTAGCTCAATGTGCTTCTTAGATACATGTTCTTGAATATAGTGGTAATGAACCTCTTTATATTTTGTCCTAGCATGATGAATAGGGTTCTTTGCAATAGCAATAGCACTTTGACTATCTAAAAGTATTTGTCCTGGAAGATGAACGTGGACATCAAGATAATTGAGAATTTTCTATAACCAAACTGATTCAAGTGTAGCTGTAAAGGTTGCCCTGTACTTTGCTTCACTTGAAGATGTAGCAATTGTAGGTTGCTTCTTTGACATCCAAGAGATAAGACAATCTCCTAAAAGGAAACAATAACCACTTGTGCTTCTTCTTGAATCTTTATCACCTGCTCAATCAGAATCTGAAAAACCTTTAAATAAAAAATGTGAAGACTTCAAAAATACCATAGCATAATTTGAAGTTCCCTTCAAATATCTAAAAAAACTCTTAACTGCTTTCCAATGAATTTTGAGTGGACTGTGCATGAACGTGGATACTTGAGAAACTGCAAAATGAATGTTTGATCATGTATTACATAAATATATCAAGCAACTGAATGCTTGACTATATAATGTAGCATCAAATGTTTTTGAATATGCTTTGGATTGTAATAACACATTAACATCCATAGGTGTCTGCATAGGCTTGGAATCTATCATCTCAAACCTTTCCAATAATCTCAATGTATTTCTCCTATGTCATGTAGATACACTCATCTCTTTATTTACACTCAATCCTTAGATAATAATGTAAAATCCCTAATTCATTTACATCAAATCCTTTAAACAAATGAAGATCTGAATCCTTAGGACTGTCATGATCATATCATCAACATATATGATAATAATAATAATCAAAACATCCTTCTTTAGCTTTCACATAAAGAGTGGGAGAGTGCGAGCTGCATCTGAGTTTTCAAAACCAATAGATAGAAGATAAACATGTATCTTCTTATTCCAAGCTATTGGTGCTTGCTTTAGTCCATAGAAAGCTTTGATAAGCTTAGACACTAAGTGCTCTTTACCTATTTCTTCAAAACCTTCTGGCTACTGGACATAAAAATCTTCATGTAGATCACCATTAAGAAACGTAGTTCTGATATCTAATTGGTATAGTTTCCAACTAAAGAATGTAGCTAAAGAAAGTATTGCCCGAACCATTGTCATTCTAGATGTAGGTAAAAAAGTCTCATCATAGTCAATACCTTTCTTTTGTGCATAACCTTTGACAACTTATCTTGCTTTATACATGTCTATAGTACCATCTTCTTTTCTTTTGATTTTGAAGATCCACTTAAAACCAATAGCTTTCTTATCTTTTGGTAACTCGCAAAGCTTCCAAGTTTGATTCTTATGGATAGAATCAATCTCTTCTTGCATAGCTTTCTTCCATATAGGACTACTTAATGCATCTTGAACACTAGTTGGTTCATTTTCAACTGAAGTAAGAGCTAAAACATTATGAATCTCAAAATATTCTGCATAATTTACCTAATCTTTTTGTTGTCTCTTGGTTTGGCTTCAAGTTATTTTGATGTATTCCTTTATACCATTATCCTTCCATGTTTGATATAAAAACTTTGGTGTATTCGTGAAAAGTGGTGGTATCTCTTCTAGTTCTTTAGTACCTCTTTCTTCTAGAACTCTGGAATCAGAACCTTCAATAGATACTGATGATGGACTAGGTACAATTGTAGGTAATGAAACTCTCTCTTCACCTGTATCTCTTAGAATTTGAGTAGTTTCATCATCCCCCTTGTATGGCTGAAAGTAAGAATCCAAATTCCTTCTAAAAAATGCATAGTCATCTACTTTTATGAAATCTAGAGTCTCTTCCTTCTTATCATAAATGTGACTTTCTACAATATATGCATTGCATGAGAGTAGGATATCACCTGTAGCTAGAACATAGAATCTATATTCTTTGCTTTGAATTGCATAACCAATAAAGATGGCTTTAATGGCCTTTACATCAAGCTTACCACAATCCTTCTTCTCAATGTGAACATAGGCTGGGGAACCAAAAACTTTGAGGTAACTCACATCGGGCTTCTTCCCATAATAAGCTTCATAAAGTGTGATGAACTTCAAAGCTTTTGTGGATGACCTATTAAGAATGTGATTAGCTATATGTACTGCATCAAATCAAAACTTGGGAGAAAACCTTTTGGATGACACCATACTATGCATCATCTCAACAAGTATCCTGTTCTTTCTCTCGGCAACACCATTTTGTTCTCGTGTGTAAGTAGTAGTGAGTTGATGAGAAAAACCTTTGTCTTCTAGAAAAGACTTTGAGTCTTTAGACATGTACTCTCCTCCTCTATCACTTCTCAAAATTTGGATCTTTGATTTGAATTTCATTTTCAACCATACCTAAGAACTTCTTGAAAGAAGGAAAAACCTCTAACTTCACTTTAAGACCATAAATCTATGAATATCTTGAGAAATCATCAGTGAACATATAAAAATATGTGAAACCTTGAATATAATTTGTTCTCATCAGACCATTCACATTTAAATGTATGATCTGCAACTTCCTTGTGATTGTGATATAGCCATGCTTCTTGAAAGGAAGTTTGTCTAGCTTTCCTTCAAGACATCCTTCACATGACTTTGCATCATCTCGTAAATCAAAAGTAGGCAAACTCTCAACCATACCTTGATCTTTGATATGCTTGAGAGCTGTGCAATTGATATGACCAAATCTAGCATGCCACAATTTCATGTTCTTTGTAGGTGTTGTAGACCTAGCAACATTAGCATGACTTATTTTGCACAATAAAAACATGCCACTTCTGTTTTCACTTTGAAGTAGACAATGCTCCTCATCAAGTGAGAGGATCTGACATGAATCTTTCTTAAAAACTACTTTATAACCATCTGACAAGAAAGCAGAGATAGAGAGCAAATTCTTCTTCATATCTCGAACTAAAGAACATTAGAAATTGTGAAATCTCCACCATCTCTCGATTTAAGGTTTACTTCTCTAACACCTACAACACCCAAATCATGACCATCTGCAATGGTCACTCTTCTCCCTGAAGAGTTAGAAAGCAAAGAAAATACCTTTCTACAACCTTTCATATGCTTAGTAGCTCTAGAATAAAAAATCCAAGGATTATCTGAGATTGCATTTAATGCGACTTGATCAAAAGCTACTTCTTCAATAATCACACATGCATCTAAATCTACCTTTGAATATTTAGGTTTTAATTCATCTTTAGCATTATAACATGGTGCTTTCTTCTTCTCATTGAAAATCTTTGTTTTGCATTCTGTTATAAAATGACTTGGTTTCTTACAGTAATGGCATACTCCTTTCTTTGAATTAGATGTAGTTGTACAAGATGCATTAGGGCTAGAACTGCAAGACTTAGGATTAGAAGACTTACTTTCCTTCTTGGATTGCTGACTCTTCTGCTCCTTCTTTGTCTCTTTGTTCTTATTTCCCTTCGATGATGATAACATGGCTTCATCATTCTCTTCCATACCTTTTTGTTGATCTTCATCTTGAAGTAACATGAACTGAAGCTCTTCAAATGAAATTTCTCTATCTCTTGTAGAGAGAGATAAAGAAGTAACATAAGCACGGTATGTAGATGGAAGTGAGTTTAGAAGTGTATCTACCATCTCTTCATTCAAAATGTTGACTCCAATATTGAGTAACTAATCTCGTAAATCTTTGAGCTTCAAAATATGTGTCTGAATTCATTCACCAACTTTCATCCTTGTGTTGGCTAGGTATCTCCTTTGATGAGCTTTCCTAGCAAGGTTTTTGATTTGATAGAGATTCTTTAACTCCGATGAGAGGTTTTGCAAGACTTCATCTTGGGTATAATATGCCTCTTGACTCCCATAGCAATATGTGAAAGTGTTAGTGCATCCCTTGAACCCCATCTTGATTGCTCTTCTATAGGACATAATTTGGTAGTAGAACGGACTTCTAATGATGAAAGAGTTTCTTCTTCTTCACTAACCTCCTATTAAGCAAAAATAGGAACAGGGATTCTTCTAGAAGATGAAGCAACATCTTTGCCAACTTGTCTTGGCCTTGGATAAGTGCCAATGACAATATTCCATAAGTCCTTTGACACTAACAGATTCATCATCATAAAAATCCACATTGGATAATTAGACATGCCCTCAACCTTGTCTTCATTCTCAAGTCTGTAGTCACTCATCTTGTTAAGGGTGTATGTCAACTACCCTCGTTGGAAGTGGTAGTGGGCCATAATAACAATATATCACAGGTTTACAGGATCTTCCAATAGATGAACCTTAACATACACACCTTAGGACTCAAAAATAGATGAGTGAGAGATAGAGAGAGAATAGACAAGATTTCAAGTGTAACCGTAAGCTATGAGGCTCACCATCTATATTCCAATGTTGATTACAATGTGTGAATATGATACAAACTGACAATATCTATATCTAGGCAGAAATAGGAACTAAATACAAGAAATTGTGTGCCTAAAAGGTATGAATTATGTGTGTCTGTGTGAGAATATGGAGAATACAAATAGTTTAGAATTGTTTTACAACAAACCCAGATTCTGATCAACCTAAATCAGAAACAAGTGACCTAGAAAGTAAGAACGGAAATAGACTTGCGACTCACAATAACTCAGCAACAGATGTTGATGGTAAGCTGGTAGAATCTCCTCTAGATAATCACCGAGATGTAGACCACAACTCCTACAAGTGTATGTGAACACTCCTCCAAGTTGGCCTCCAAGTTCTCCTTGAGTAGCTTGAAAAGATTGCTTTTGTGATAATTATGAAATATGCCTAGGCTCTCTCATATGTGTTTGTTCTTGAGCAAATGATCGTTAACCAAAACTTCAAAAATCTAATCGACATCGAACGATCCGAAAAACAATTTAAAAAACTTTGCGTTTTGTGTGTTACTGCTTGCGGGGTTTGAACTCGGATGCATTGACTTTGAGAGTATTTTACATAGTTTCAACTAGACCAAGACGGCACCCATGAGTTGTTGAAGAACGCATACAAATATTACTTTTATTCTAGTTGTTGAACCACTTGGACATTGCTTTCCAATAGGATTAACATCCTACTGCACTTGTAAATAGAGTTATTGAAGGTGATTCAGATAACATTGAAGATGATGATCTTCAACTTCCTGTTTGTATTGTGATTCTTAGTGCATCTACTACAGATAAACTCTGTTCGGATGGTGGGGATGCTTAGACATATTGATTTGTTTGTGTGTAAAGCATGCCATTATCCCTTACATTTGCTCTTGCAAGATACGAAAGAATGCTTGGGATACACTTACAACTTTATACGAGGCAAGAAAGGTGGCTTGTTTTGCTTACCTCCAAAAAAAATTTGGAGAGTGGGCATATTAATGAAGGAGATTATATGGATAATCTTTTATTCACAAAGATCAAATATTTGAAGGAAAAGTTGATTTCTCCTAATGAAGTCTTACCAAATAGTTCACTTGTGTAGATTGTTTCGTAACAGTCTTCTAGGTTCATATCAGAGTTTTGCTTCTAATCTTCAATCCATGATGAAAGGAAATCTAAATGCATTAACATCCGAGGAGATTTTCTTTGTTTTTTTGCAGGAAGATCATTCCAAGCAGAACAACTCAACTATGTGTGTTGCAAATCAAGCTTTATTGGCTATTCAAAAGGGCAAAGACAAATGGAGGTTATCTACTAGCAAGCAAAAATTTGGTCAGGCTACATAGTCAAAGAAGCAAGATAGAGATGATAAGAAAATAGAAAATCATAAATAATTTTGCAAATATTGTAAGGCAATTTATCATGTCATAAATAGTTGTCCTTAACTGGTTGTAAAAGAGGCAAATGAGCAAGTGGCTACAATAGTTGTTGTAGTGGCTCTACACCTAAAACAGCTTCAGCTAATCTTTTTCATAATAAAGAATGGGCATTTACTATTTTTTGCAACTATGAACCATCTTCTTATGACCAGTGTATGTCTATGGTTTTGGTACTTTGATAGTGGGGCAACAAAACATATTACCTCGCAGCACAATTTCTTTAGTTCATGTGAGGCTACCCCTATAGGGAATACTATCACATGTGCTAAGAACTCCTCTTATCCTCTAATGGGAGATAGTAAGATCATTCTAACTAATATTGATGGTAGTTCTTTCACATTTTCAGATGCTTTATATATGCCAAGGATCAAGAAAAGTATTTTATTAGCTTCAGCATTAGCTAAGTTTGAACATTTTATTGATGAGATATTTAATTCATGATCTCTCAAATGGTGATGATATTAGTGTTTTTGGGAATTTTATTTCATGGGCTATATAAGATCATAAACTATGTGAAATTTGTGAATGATTCACCATGTGTAATTCAAGATTCTCCAGTTATCTCAGATGCAGAATTTCAGCATGACACTTTGGTCATCTAAATTTTAACTAGTTTGCTTAATCTGAAGAAATCAACTATGGTCTACTCTCTACAAAAGCTTGAAGAACCTTGTAAACATTTTTGTGAATGATTTTTGGGAAAAATGAAACATTTCTCCTTCTCAAAAGATGGTATAGTTTGATTTTCTCATAAATAGGAGCTTGTTCAAAGTGATGTCTATGGTTCTATGCAAACATCTTCATTTGGGAACTACCTTTACTTCTGAATTTTATTGATTTCTTTTCTAGGCATGCATGGATGTATCCATTGATAGAAAATTCTAAATTGTTTATGTGCTTCAAACAATACACGGTTATGCCTAAAAATATATCTACATGTAAATTGGGCACCCTCCATTCTGATCCAGGGTAGCAATACATGTCTTCTTATCTTAATGCATTTCTTGTTGAACATGGGATAAAACATTAGTGTACTTTCTCATATGCACCTAAAAAAAATGGATTCTTGAAGTAACGGACACGTCTCTCATGGAAATGGAAAAGTGTATGGTCAAATGTCAACCTTTACCACACTACTTCTGTCTTGAGGCAGTTATGTGTGCAACAAATGTACTTAACAGGTGTCTATTACTCCATACGAGGCTTGAAATGGTCCCAAGACATCTATTATTCATCTCTGTGTATTTTTTTGTCTCGCATATGCATTAGTGTCTGAATAACAACATAAAAAATTTGATGATAAAGCAATGAAATGTATTGTTGTTGGGTACAATTTTGAAAGGAGAGGCTATTGTCACTATCATCCATAGACTAAATGCATTCTAGTTATTTGTGATGTTTTTTCTAGAAATTTTAGTTCCACCTCAAGTTTCATGTACCAAGGAGACAAGAGTTAGCTCTCAAGATGTGTATGATACTTTGCTCCCTCTTTTTGTAGCCGCACAATCAAGTGTTGGTCCAAATAAGGCAATCTCTCAGCCTCTATAGGTTCAAAATGATGATGCATATCATTCCATTTCTAATGCAAATCTACATGATGAACTCATTGATGAGAGGGCTAACATAGAAGAGGCTTAAACTATCCTAGATGCTTGGTGTAATCTTTGAGAGATAGAAAAATATATACATCTTTGTCATATCATACCCATTATGGCTCTCATAATGCTTCCTTTGCATCAGACTCTTATGCAATGGTTGCTACTAGTTTTCATGATGAGAATGAGACTGTTTCTTTTGATGAAGCACAAAATTCAAAAAAATGGACAATCGCAATCAAAATATGATCTTATCATGAAGACAATACTTGGTTTTTATGTGATTTTCCTCCAGGCAAAAAGACCATTGGCACTAAATGGGTATACAAGATGAAATGTAAGCTTAATGGAGCAATTGATAGGTATACGGCTAGGCTTATTGCAAAATCTCATGCGCAAGAGAGAGGCATTGATTTTGATTAGAGCTTTGCACTCACATGTCGAATGACCAACGTTCATAGCATTTGTGTTTGAAGATCAACATGATTCGAATATACATTAGTTGGACATTAAAACTACATATTTGAATGGTGATCTACATGAAGAAGTGTAAATAACTTGATCAAGAGAGATAAATCAAAATAGAGAGAGATAAGAATTCAATGATGAAAGTGCAAGAGCTTGATGCTACTACATACTACTAATGAAAAATTTCAATTACAATATGTGTGATACAAAAATAGAATGCAAGTTGAATCAAGCAATGCTAGTTACAAAAACTGAGTGAAAATTATGACTAAGAGTTATAGAATGGAGTGAAAATATGCAACAATAAGGATAAATAATATTTCAAATATTCAATATAGTGAACCATCCATAACTAGAACTAGGTCTTCTCTTATGTAAAGCAGCCACAATAGTTACTCCTAGTGTTGAAGTAATAGGCAAGGGCCTGGTACAATAGCAACACAAGTAGAAACCCTAAAGTAGAAGCTACAACTCTCTATAATCAATATGCACACAATGGATTTGTGAAGAATAGCAAGGTCGGCTATCTCCAAAATCCTTTGAATATGCATATACTCATTCTCCTTGAGTCCTCCTTAAGTCCTCCTTGAGTTCTCCTTGAGTCCTCCTAGCTCATCACCCAAGATCTTAGCTAAAATAGCTTTGTAGATTGATGATTATGAGGATGGAAAGTGATCCTCTCTTTAAATAGTTAGGGAAATCCACCAAAGAATCTTGCTTTTGGTAAATGAAAGGCACAAATCCTAGAAAACAAAAAACATACATGAAAAGCGATTTCAAAATTGGGCCCTTAGCTTTTGTTGAAAAGAAGAATTAGGGTTTAGCTTTTGAGGGCCAATCTAGACCAAATGGTATAGTGTTATATATCATTGGAAAGCTATCCATGAGTACTTTCCAATGGTGCAATATAAAATTTCCCATTTTTTACCAAATTTTGACTAAGTCCTAAAATAAGGATTTCTCGAACATTAGAACTTTGGGACATTGTTTTCCAACAATCCCCTCTTCAATGTCATAATGCCATAAGGTTCAATTGTTAGCATAACTTATTATGGCTTTCACTATGGCTCTTAATTACTTTCCAATGGATCTTGATTTGTTTGTGCACAAACCTTGGTCCTTGAGAAACTTTGAACTCAATGTGTAGTCCTATATTACATAGATAGATCAAGCATCCAAATGATTGACTATATAAGGTGAAGGATTCTGATTTTGCATCTTCCTGTAATGAGACATTAACATCCATAAGTGTTTACAAAGGTTTATAATCTATCATCTCAAATGCATCCAAAAAATTTTTTGTGTATTTTTGTTGTGTCATATAGATACCGTCATCCCTAAAATTGAGCTCAATGCCTAAGTAGTAGTTTAGTATCCCAAGGTCATTAACATCAAATGTATGATTGATTTGTGACTTAAAGAATTCAAGGTCTAAATCCATGGGACATGTCATGATCATATCATCCATATAGATAATGATTTTAATCAAGAGTTGTGACTGATATCTTTTCATACCAAGCACTCAATGCCTACTTGAAACCATAAAGTTCTTTGATAAGTTTGCATACTAAGTGTTCTTTACCTATCTCTGCAAAACCTTCTCACTGTTGAATTTAGACATCTTCATGTAGATCACCATTTTGAAAAGTTTTCTTCATATCTAAATGGCATAGTTTCCAATTCAAAAATGTAGCAAATGAAAGTACTATTGTGACTATGGTCATTCTAGAAGTAGGTGCAAATGTTTCATCATAGTCAATTCCTTTCTTTTGTGCATAACCTTTGACTACAAGTCTGGTTTTACCTGTTGATTCTACCATCTTCTTTTCTTTTGATGTTGAAGATCCAAATGACAACATTTGCTTTCTTACCTTTTGGTAACTCACATAGCTTCCAAGTTGGATTCTTATGTATAGAATTAATATACTCCTGCAGTGCTATCTTCCAAAAGAGGATTTTGTAATGCATCTTTGATACTAGCCAATGCATCTTCAAGTGAAGTTAGTGCAATAATATTGTTGATCTCAAAATGTTTTGCATGATTTAGTTGATTTTTCTAATCTTTTTTACTTCTATTTCATTCTATAAATGACTTAATTCCACTATCCCATAGTGTCTTTACATACCATTTTGGAATTATTTGGAATCTACAACTCTTTCTTTAGTTACTCTAGAAGTTTTTCCAACTTCATAAGTTGGTACATCAAGAGGTACTGAAGAAATCGGGGAAGATAGAGCTATAGATGGCTGAATGTAAGCATTCAAATTTATCTTGAAGAATGCATAATAATCTACCTTGATGAAGTCTAGAAAATCTTCATGTCTTTCATAGATGTGACTTTATGCAATGTAAGCATTGCAAGAGAGTAGGATATCACCTGTCTCTAGTACATAGAACTTGTATCCTTTACTTTCAATTAGATAAACAATGCATTTTCTTTAATGTGGTTTGCCGTATGTACTATATCAAACCAAAATTTAGGTGAAACTTTCTTAGAGGATATCCAACTATGCATTATTTCAATAAGTGTCTTATCTTCCTCTCTACAACACCATTCTCTTCTAGAGTATAAGCAATAGTTACCTTATGAGAGATTCCATTATCTTCTAGATAAGACTTGAAGTCTTTTGAAAAATAATATCCTTAGCTCTCACTTGTGAAAATCTAGATATAAGACGAACTTTCATTCCAACCATGGCTAAAAACTTCTTAAATATCAAGAATACTTCTAACTTTTCTTTCTGAAAAAAAAACCATGAATATCTAGATAAATCATCTATGAATGTAACCAAATATCTGAATCCTTGAAAAGAATGTGCCCTCATATTTCCATTCACATTTGAATGTATGATTTGTAATTTCTTAGCAGTTGTGATGTATCCATGCTTCTTGAAAGGTAATGTGTGCATCTTTCTTTCAAGAGATCCTTCACATGCTTCTGTGTCATTTGTTAAATCAAGAGTGGTAAGGCTTTCCACCATACCGTCATTTGCTTTCTTACCTTTTGGTAACTCACATAGCTTCCAAGTTGGATTCTTATGTATAGAATTAATATCCTCCTGCAGTGCTATCTTCCAAAAGAGGATTTTGTAATGCATCTTTGATACTAGCCAATGCATCTTCAAGTGAAGTTAGTGCAATAATATTGTTGATCTCAAAATGTTTTGCATGATTTAGTTGATTTTTCTAATCTTTTTTACTTCTATTTCATTCTATAAATGACTTAATTCCACTATCCCATAGTGTCTTTACATACCATTTTGGAATTATTTGGAATCTACAACTCTTTCTTCAGTTACTCTAGAAGTTTTTCCAACTTCATAAGTTGGTACATCAAGAGGTACTGAAGAAATCGGGGAAGATAGAGCTATAGATGGCTGAATGTAAGCATTCAAATTTATCTTGAAGAATGCATAATAATCTACCTTGATGAAGTCTAGAAAATCTTCATGTCTTTCATAGATGTGACTTTATGCAATGTAAGCATTGCAAGAGAGTAGGATATCACCTGTCTCTAGTACATAGAACTTGTATCCTTTACTTTCAATTAGATAAACAATGCATTTTCTTTAATGTGGTTTGCCGTATGTACTATATCAAACCAAAATTTAGGTGAAACTTTCTTAGAGGATATCCAACTATGCATTATTTCAATAAGTGTCTTATCTTCCTCTCTACAACACCATTCTCTTCTAGAGTATAAGCAATAGTTACCTTATGAGAGATTCCATTATCTTCTAGATAAGACTTGAAGTCTTTTGAAAAATAATATCCTTAGCTCTCACTTGTGAAAATCTAGATATAAGACGAACTTTCATTCCAACCATGGCTAAAAACTTCTTAAATATCAAGAATACTTCTAACTTTTCTTTCTGAAAAAAAAACCATGAATATCTAGATAAATCATCTATGAATGTAACCAAATATCTGAATCCTTGAAAAGAATGTGCCCTCATATTTCCATTCACATTTGAATGTATGATTTCTAATTTCTTAGCAGTTGTGATGTATCCATGCTTCTTGAAAGGTAATGTGTGCATCTTTCTTTCAAGAGATCCTTCACATGCTTCTGCGTCATTTGTTAAATCAAGAGTGGTAAGGCTTTCCACCATACCGTGATCTTTCCTCAAGAGCTATGTAATTGATATGAACAAACCTAGCATGTCATAACTTCATGTTTTCCTTAGGTGTTCATCACCTAGCAACATTTACATGTCTAATTTTGGACAATACAAACATTCAACTTCTCTTTTTTCCTTCCAAAAGGCATTCTTGCTCATTTGGAGTAAGGACCTAGCATGAATCTTGCTTGAAACCTTGTAGCCATCTCACAAGAATGTAGAGATGGATAAAACATTATTCTTCTTGCTACATATATAACATTAGAAATAGTGAAGTGTCCTTGTGCTCTTGATTTTATGTTTACTTCTCCAACACTTACATCATTGCATCTACTATGCTCACCCTTCTTCTTGTAGAACTACTAAGGGTAGAAAACACCTTTTGTAACCTGGTATATGCTAAGTAGCACCAAAAATAAATATCCAAGGATTTTTTGAGATTTCATCTAATTCTTCTTCTACTTTCCTTTAGATAATGGTACCATAGCTTCATCATTCTCTTCCATGCTCTTTTGTTCATCTTCATCTTGAAGCAACAAAAGCTACAACTCATCAAATGATGTTTATCTATCTCTTGTAGAGAGAGAAAGAGAAGTACCAAATGATTTATAAGTAGATGGAAGTGAATTTATGAAGATATTTACCATCTCATATCCTACATTGTGACACTAAGATTAACTATATGATCTATTAAGTCCCTGAGGTTCAAAATATGTGACTCAACTAATTCAACAACTTTCATCCTTGTGTTGAGCTTTCCTAGCATCGTTTTTTCTCTCATAGAGATTCTCTAATTCCAACAAGAATGGTGAGAGGTTTTGCATTTATGGAATAGTATGCCTCTTGTCTTCCATAGAAATAAATGAGAGTGCTAGTGCATTAGTTGAATCCCATCTGGATTGATCTTTTAGAGGTTGAATCTACATACATGTCCTTCTATTTGTGGATGAGGATGTAGTTTCCTCTTCTTCCTCTTTCGCCAGCTAGGTAGAAATTGGAGTAGTATCCTTTTTGGATGAAGATGCCACACCTTCCTTTCCTTGTATTGGTCGAGGGTACTTGCCATTGACAATGTTCCACAATCCTTAAATACTAGCAAATTCATCTCATAAAACTCCACATTGGATAGTTACACCTTCCATCTAATTTATCTTCTTATTCAAGTCTACCTCTATAGTCACTTATCTTGAGTTAAAGTTGTATGCAAACTATGCTCTCATACCAAATGTTGGAAGTGTGGTAGGCCCCATAAATCAATCATAGGTAAATCGAGGATCTTCCAATACTTAAGCTTAGAACATGAAACACCTTAACTTGATCAAAATAGAAATGAGAGGGATTAGAAGTCAATTGTGAAAGTGCCACATCTTGATGTTTGTACACTCTACTAATGAAAAATCGAAGTAAAATATGTGTGATACAAAAAAAGAATGTAGGTTGAATCTAAGGGTGCTAGTTACAAATATTGAGTGAAAATGTGACTAACAAGTATAAAATGTTGTTGATATAGTTTTGTTGTGATGTGTGTGAAACACACTTAGGACCATTGAGGCACTTTTCCCTCTTTAGGAGGTTTTTTCACCCACCTTGTATATACACCTATAACCCTAACGGATCACTTATCTTTGTATATTCACTTGGTAATACATTCAGTATTGTTTGTAGTGATCCAAGCTTCTTCTTCTTCCTTGTGTTGTTTGTGTGCTTCCATAGACCTCAAACTTCAACAACTAGTATCAGAGCAAGTCATCGCTTCATATATGGCATCTTTGACATCCCTCTGGTCACTGTTTTTGAGCTCCTTTTGGCCTCCGAATGCACTATCATCGTGCCTATGTAGACAATTTTGTGCTTTTGTGCAAAACATATATAGAGGTTTTCGTTTGCTAATACAAGTGCCTCAAAGTCTGCTATAGGTATAGTAGAGCCTGAAAAGGTAGTTTTATTCAACTTTTTGAGGTACAGTCATTTTTGCTAGATTAGGGTATTTTAGTCAATGGTCATGGCTGAAACTAATGATGTGTTTCATATTTTTGTTGTTGAGGACAAGTTGGATGGCCCCAATTACCCATTATGGGTATATATGATGTGTCATGTATTGGTAGCAAAAGGACTATAGAAAATTGTGTAGGGTGTTGAAAAATGACCTACTACATGTCTAAATACAATTATTGAAGGTGATCTAGATGGTGTTGAAGATGATGATCTTCAAATTCTTGTTCTTGTTATAGATCCTATTGCACCTATTGTAGAAAAACTTTTGCTAGGATGGTAGAGATGCTCCGGCACATGCATTGATAGCTTTGTCTATCAAACATGCCATTATCCCTCATATTCCCTCTTGCAAAACAACAAAGTATGCTTGGGATACACTTACCACTTTGTACTACGCAAGAAATGAGGCTCGTGTTGCTTAGCTTAAAAAACAATTGGAGAGTGAGAGAAGGAGATTCTATGGATGGTTTATTTTTTAACGAAGATCAGAGATTTGAAAGAGCAATTGATTTCTACAGATGAAGTCTTACTTGATAGTTCACTTGTGTAGAATGTTCTTAATGGTCTTCCTTGTTCATATCAGAGTTTTGCTTCTACTCTTCAATTGATGATGAAAGGAAATCCAAATGCCTTAACATTTGAGGAGTTGGTCTTTGTTTTATTGCAAGAAGATTATTCTATGGAGAATCTGTCCATTATGTGTATTGTAGATCAAGCTTTCTTAGCTAGTTAGAAGGGCAAAGGTAAATGGATCTTACCTACAAGAAAGCAAAAATCTCCTAATTTTTCACAATAAAAAGGGGAAGACAAGGATGTGAAGAAAAAAAAAGTTTTGTAATTATTTTAAAGGAAATTATCATTTCATAAAGAGTTTTCCAAAACTAGCTACACCTCCAAAAATCTCAAATGGTGTCTTCTCTACCCAAACTTGAGGCACCTCATAAACATGTTTTTATGAAGGCTATATTTTGGGAAAAATACGACATTCCTCCTTCCCAAAGGATGGTTTGGTTCGAGCTACTCAAAAATTTTGTCTTGTTCATAGTGACATATGTGGTGATATGCAAACACGTTCTTTGAAAAAACTACCTTTACTTCGTGACTTTGGTTAAGGATTTTTCTAGGCATGCATGGGTATATTGATTGAAAGCAAAGTTTGAAGTGTTTATGTGCTTCGAAAAATTTCTAGTTTTGGCTGAAAATCTATGAGCATGTAAAATGAGCACCCTCCATTTTGATCGAGGGTGGAATACATTTTTTTATTTTTTATGCATTTCAGGTTGAACATGGGATAAAACATCAATGTACAATGTCATATACACCTCAATGGAATGGAGTTGCTAAAAGAAAGGATAGGTCTCAAATGGAGATGGCAAGGTGTATGGTCAAAAGTAAGGCTTTACTCCATAGCTTCTAGCTTGAGGCTATTATGTGTGAAGCATATGTAATTAACAGGTGTCCCACCAAAGCACTATAGTGAACCACTCCATATAAGGCTTGGCATGGTGGCAAGCCATCTATTTCTTTTTTTTCTGTATTGCTAATAATTGTGCAAAACAGATCCCATGATAATGGAAAGGTACATACCAAAAAGACTCCTTTTCATTTCATTATCTATCTTCATTTTTTAGCCTATAATAAAGAGAATATAGCATCAAATTCATTTAGATGAGTATCAAAACTATCTATGTTGTTCATCTAAAGGTCATATAAATTTCTCATTAGATACACTTTATTTGATGTCGTTTCTTTTTAATATGTATTTCATAAATTCTTCCAAAGCTCCTCTTAACTTTCATAGTCCAACACTAGAAAGTAAACATTATCTCCCAAGTGAAATCGAATGGTAGACCTAGCCATTTTGTCAAAATCATCCATAATTTTCGGGGAGCACTAGATTGTGCTCTCTCACTACACTTAGACAAGATTTTGGACATATACTTCTGATTACAAGAACAACCACCTAGGGAAAATAGTACAAGAATGGCTGGTAGGTATGAATAACTCGACTAGAGATGATACACAAGATCCCACAACCCGAGATCATAAGTATGAAACAAGATATCTCAATTACAAGAATTCCCTTTAGGGAGATGAACTAGATACTCGAAATAACTCGACAAAATGTCATACTATTGGATTACAAGAGGAAAAGACAAGATATCCAAGAACTAGACTAGACAAGATTGGAACAAGGAACAATACAAGAACCGGAACTTATACTTGGAGAGTACTTACTTGGCAGTCATGACTCGAGCTCCCAAGATTGGTATTGGCAAGACTGAGTATATATGTGGCAAACCCCTCCTTATATAGATTTTCAAGGGTAATTCATCATGGTGGTAACAAATTGATGATGTCATTGATGATGTCATCCCCAAATTTTGAACCAATCATGAGATATAGAAGTCATATGGAATATAGGGTTCAGGACGATTTCCTTTGTCCATGGCATCACCTCCCCCTCAAGCGATGAGTTCCATGAGGAGCGGTCATGATCTCTAGTCTCAGCTTCATCGGATTTTTCTTATGAAATTCTCGATCCTTGATTGGTGCTTTGCAAAGGTTCTCTACAAGCTCCCAAGTGTGATCATTGATGTCATATCCTTTCCAATGAACAAAATACTCCTATCTTCCTTGAGATATTCTTGAATCTAGGACATGATCGGCCTAAAATTCTTCATGATCATCAATCACTATAGGTGGTGAAGGATGAGGTTTCTGCCCCCGTGAAGTATACCATCTTTGTAAACATATCCACTATAACAAGAATGGCATCATACTTATTTGACTTTGGTAGATCTGTGATGAAATCCATAGACAATGAAGCCCATGTCCTTTCTGGCATAGGTAAAGGTTGCAAGAGGCCATGAGGTTTATGTCATGGTACCTTAGATCTATTGCAAGTTTCACAAGTTTGGATATATTCTTTGACTTCCTTCCACATTTGAGGCCACCAAGAATCCCTTGATATGAGTTCTATTGTTTTATTCACTCCAAAATGTCCTACTGCAAGGGTGTCATGATGTTGTTGAAGTACTCGGATTTCCTGGAGGGACATACAATAGGTTCTTATAGAATAGTAACCCATCCTTTTCTTGAAATTCATTTACTTCTTGGACTTTTCCTAATTGAGTTTTCTGCTTCACATTGTAAAAAAATTCATCTTGTGTAGAGTTTCATAGATCAAATGATTCAAGTCTAAGTCTTGATGATGGTTTGAAGAGATAGTTGCTAATTGGAGATGCTCAAGCTTGAGTAATACCCTCTCTTGTTGATCAAAGGCCTCTTCACCTTTCTTTGGTGCAAGGTAAGATATTCTTGACAAGGCATTTGACTGACATTGATGGCATCCTAGACGGTATGTGATGACAAAGTCAAACTTGGATAAAAAGTTACTCCATCAAGATTTCCTTCTATTGAGGATGCAGGTAGTCATAAAATACTCTAAATTCTTGTGATCTATATACACAGTAACTTTATGAGTTGCTCCTTCTAGATGGTGATGCCAGGTATCATAAATATCCAGTATGGCAAGAAGTTCTTTATCATGGATTTCATAATTAATCTCTCGAGGGGAAGAATTCCTTGAATGATATGCAACTGGATGTAGGTGCCCATCATCTCCAAATTGGGATAGAACGACCTCTAGGACAAAGTCTGATGCATCTGTCTCTAGGAAGAAAGTCTTGCTAGAATTAGGATGAACTGAAATTGGAGAATATTCATGATCCTCTATATTTTTGGAGAATATTAGGATATCATTGAGATAAATTACCACAAAGTCATCTAAATACCCTTGGAAGATATTACTCATCATATTTTGAAAGACATCCGGAGCATTTGTGACACCAAATGCCCATACCTTGTTCGAAATGTTGTCTTCCATTCATCTCCTTCTCTGATCCTAGCAAGATTATAAGCTCATCACAAGTCAATTTTTGTGAAGAACTTTGCTTTTCCGAGGTATTCCAAGAGCTCTGACATAAGTGGTAGAGGGTATTTGTTCTTTATTGTGAATGTATTCAGCCCATGATAGTCTATGCACATTCAGAGAGTCCCATCCTTCTTCTTTACAAATAGGATAGGGGCTCCTGTAGGAGACTTTGATTATTTGATAAATCCCTTGGCTAGATTCTCATCAATATTCTTGCGTAATTCTGTAAGTTATTCTAGGGATAGTCTATAGATTGTTCCAAAGTGTGGTTGTGTTCCCCCTTGAAGTTCTATGGCATAGTCATAAGGTCTATGCTCTCAGAGGATATCTACATTCTTCTTTTCAAAAACATCTTCAAAACCTTGGTATTGGTCAGGTAGCTTTATTGAATTGTCTTTCTTGGGCTCTTAAGTTGGTATGGCATAGATCATATATGTCGGTTTCTTCCTTATTGCATGTATGAAGGCTTTGGCTCTAACATATGTCTAATTCTTCTGGATATCACGATGGGTGATTTTATTCTTTTCCCAATTAGTGTATGGATTATGTTTCTTTAACTGGGGAATTCCAATGATAACCAAATTTATTAGACTTGATATTACATTGAAACATATGTGGGAATCATTGTCACCAAGATGTACTCTTAATGGTGTGGTTTCCATGGTTGTGTTCCCAGATGCTAGAGGGCATCCATCTACTACTTTAGCTACTACTAGTTTGTTCCTCTGACGTACTAGAATTCCATGTTTCTAAAACAATCCTTCATCTATAAAATAGGAGGAGGTTCTTGAATCTACAAGGGCTATAAGGGAAAGGGTCTTCTTAGGCATGATTCACTTGATATGGGCAAGAAATGTTTTTATGGGTGTAGTTGGAATTATGAAACCCTTTCTTATGTCATGGTCCGGTTGTATAGTCTCTTTTACAACTAGACTTCTTGGTTTCCCTGATCGACAAGGGAAGCCAAGAAGTCTAGGGACAACTAACTTGTAGGGACAACTAATTGCAATATGTCTAGGGTTTCCACAATAGAGGCATAACTTGGTTCTCTTGTTGGCATAGCTAAGTGCAATATGTCTAGGGTTTCCACAATAGAGGCATAATTTGTTATCTCTCCTTATCTATTTCTCTTGTGGTGTTGGAGGCTAGAACCTAGTTACATCTATTTGCATAGGTTCACGCATAGACTCATCTATGGGAGTGAGCTGGAAGGGTTCCCGTAGGCGAGGTCTTCCTTCTACTTGTTTTTCTTGTTTCCTTTCAAAAATTTGGTTATCACATCAAATAGCTTGCATGATGTATTCATTCAATGTCTTTACCTCTGGCATCGTGAGCAAAAGGTCATTTACATCATCTCTTAAACCCCATCTAAATTGTCTTATGAAATAATCTTCATGCCAAGTGAGATCACATATCAACTACCTGAATTTTGATGCATAGGTAGAGGCAGGATGGTTACCTTGATGTAGTTTCCAAAGTTTTTTTTTGCCACTCAGCTCGTGTCTGCATCTTCAAATGTGGCACCGAGTTCTCGAAGAAACCCCTCATAGTCCTGAAGTACTGCCATGTTCTTCTCCAAGATTGGGGCAAACCATGATAATGCTTGGCCACAGAGCAAGGTTCCAATAAACCCAACCTTGGATGCCTCGTCATGGTATCTATCAGGCTGCATACAAATGTACAATTTAACTTTCTGGCGAAATCCACAAAACTTTGTGTGATTCCCATCGAACTTTTCTAGCATGCACTTCTTGGGTTCCTTCATGAAGAATGTACTAGGCCATTGATTCACTTGAATACACCCTTGATTTTCTTGAAGATTCCTGATTCATTCTTGTAATTCTTGGAGTGCACCTACATGCATCGGATGTCCCATCTCCACTTGTGTTTGTTGATGAGTTAGGTCCTCAACTTGTTGTTTGAGACTCTAAAGTGATGCTACAATCTATTCATAAGCATTCTCCATGATGTCTGGTCTTGGATAGAAGCTACTCTTGCCAAAATGTCAGGGGATCACTAGATTGTGCTCTGTGACTACACTTAGACAAGATTTTGGAAATATACTTCTGATTATAAGAACACCCACCTAGGGAAATACATACAAGAATTTGTGATTTATACAAGACGTCCCACAACCCATGACTGATAGGTATGAATAACTTGACCAGAGATGATACACAAGATCCCACATTCCAGGATTGTAAGTATGAAACAAGATATCTGAATTACAAGAACTCCCTTCAGGGAGATGAACTAGATACTGGAAATAAATTGACAAGATCTCATACTATGAGATTAGAAGAGGACAAGATAAGATATCCAAGAACTAAACTAGAAAAGATAGGAACAAGGAACAAGACAAGAACTGGAACTAGAACTTGGAGAGTACTTACTTGGTGGTCATGACTCCTTGAGCTCCCAAGACTGGTATTGGCAATACTGAGTATGTATGTGGCCAACCCCTCCTTATATAGGTTTTCAAGGGCGGTTACAAATTGATGATGTCATCAATTCAAAACATGATCTCTGGATGTCAGAATCAAGCAAGAAGATAGTCGATCTTAGGGTTTTGACACGTTTTGGATGCAATGGAAGCATTGGTTTCCCCAAATTGTCAACCAATCATGAGATATAGAAGTCACATGGAATTTGGGGTTGAGGATGGTTTCCTTTGTCCATAACACATATCAACAGGATTCTTTGAGATTCAATTTAAGGGTTTCCATTGTCTACTCTAAATCAACACATATCTAATTTGATTCTTCCATATAGCAAATTTTGTGCCCTCAAATTTTTAGATCTCAAAATGGTCTTTGCCCTACAAGTTATAGCTCCTTCTTGGAACACAGGCACTAGACTAAGATCCACCATATGTGCTTGAGATTTCTGATGTCATGATGATAGAGAATTGACTAGAATGATAATGTAGTTAGAATAGTCCAAACACCACTAAGGCTCAAAAAAGGATTACCAAGTCTCAAATTCTAAGGAAAATTCGATAAGGTCTCCCCAGAAAAATGGATTAATGAATAGCAATGAACAATCAAAAGGATTATGTGAGAATGTATGTGCTCACACCAATAAGTATGTCAAGGAGTAAAATTGACGAATGTATTGTTGAAAAACAAAAACCAAGAAAAACTTTCACCAAAGTCTCCAAGGTAAAATGAGCATATGTCGAGTGTTACAAAAACTCATAAAATTGTGAGTACTGACATGTAAACCTATGTAGTGAATCACTGATCCCACTCCATATAAGCACTTAATCAAAAGAAGCCAACTAGGCTAATGGAGCACCTACAAACAACTAGCATACATATCCTATATCAATGTCAAAAGCAGGTGGAATTCAAGGGGAAGGGGCAGAGGAGGTAAGCAAGGTAGGGGGAGACCTTTCAACTCTTCCCCATGCAATATATGTGGATTGTCTAATCACACAACAGATGAGTGCTATAGGAACTTCAAAGAGGTGTCTACTCACAATCAAGAGGAACCACAATCAAGGATACAACCATGGCTAGAACAATTATCAAGGAGGATACAAATCAAGAAAAGACTTCAACAGTTATATAGAGGATCAAGAGGATTCCCTTCTCATTATGTACAGTTATATAGAGGATCAAGAGGATTCCCTTCTCATTATATAATTTTTCAAAACAAGGTATGAATGATGAGCACCTCTTCTATATTGACTCAGGTTGTTCAAACCATGTAGCAGGCAATGTAGCTCTCCTTTCTGATCTTGAGGAGCCCAAGGGAAAGCACCAAGTGCAAATAGGTGATGATATCAAGCATTCAGTTGTCAAGGTAGGAAATGTCAAAACTTCTAACGGGAATAGGAATTTGTTGAGCAGAGTTCTTTATGTACCTACTATCACAAAGAATTTGATGAGTGTTGGACAGATAGTGGAAAAGGGTTTGCAGGTTAGGTTCAATAAATATGGATCTTTTGTGGAGGACCCCAACATGGATTCAAGAGAATTGCCAAGGGAGAGAAAATAGGTAGATTATTTACATTTGAGTTTGAGGACACTAGAAACATTACACTTTACAATTATAAGGATCAAACCTTCTCTGAGTTAGAGATTTGGCACAAAAGATTAGGGCACATCGGTCAGAGAACCTTGAAGCAGATATGTAGAGATCAATGTGTGCTTGCGATACCTAATGTATCCAAGCAACATATGATCTATAAATGTGGTGCATGTCAGTTTGGTAAATCACACATGTCACCCTTTACAAAGAAAGGCTATATGCATGAGGATTATTTGGAACTTTTCCACACAGATGTGTGGGGACCAAGCAAGGATCCTTCAGTTTTAGGCGCAAGGTACTATGTGTCATTCATTGATGATTTTAGTAGGTGGACTATCTTGTATTTCATGAAACATAAGGATGGTATTCAATTGTTTCAAGAAGTACCTTGCACTTGTGGAAAATCAAATAGGGAAAAGCCTAAAGAGGATAAGGTCAAATGGAGGAGGTGAGTACTTCTCAAATGAATTTGATGCATTTTTGTAGGAGAAAGGTATCAAAAGGGAGATTACTACTAGGTATACTCTTGAGCAAAATGGAGTATCCGAGAGGAGGAACAGGTTGATTGTGGAAGCAACTAGATCAATGCTTAATGAAAAGGAATTTCCTATTTATTTGTGGGTAGAGAGTGTTTCTATTGCCACTTATCTTATTAATAGGTTACCCTCTAATTCACTTGATGGGATGACCCCATATGAGGCATGGTATGGTAGGAGACCATCACTTGATCATTATAGAATATTTGGATGTGTTGCTTATGTGCATGTTCCATCTCAAATCGGAGGTAAGTTAGACCCTAAGGTAGAGAAATGCATCTTCATAAGATATGATTTAAACCAGAAAGGATACAGGTTTTATAATCCATCCAACAAAGGCTTTATGATCAACAGAGATGTTGTATTTGATGAGAATGATTCTTGGTTTGAAAGTGAATGCAGGAAGGTCAAATTGCCATATGACTTGGATGAAGAATTCCCAAGCCTCACCAAGGAGAAGCCTAGCACAATTGAAGACATCAAATCAGATGACGAGGACACCATCAACTTGGAAGAGTTCAAAGCATGGAAATCAAAGGGCAAGGCTAAGATGAAGAGGTTGGAAGACATGCCTGAATCATCCAACCAAGCCTTAAGAAGGTCCCAAAGAGAGAGTAAGAAGCCAATCAGATATGGGTATGATACTTCATTAGTTACTAAGCATTCCATTTATCTTGCTAAGGGTTCATCATTTGAAGAAGCTTCTTCATATGAAGAAGCAAGTACCAGATTAGAATGGAAAGAAGCTATGGATGAAGAAATAGAAGCACTCCAAGAGAATGATACTTGGGAGCTAGTGCCCAAGAAGGCATCAATGAAGGTAATTGAGTCTAGATGGATCCATAAACAGGTATAAAGCTAGACTTGTGGCTAAGGGTTTTGCACAAACCCAATGAGTAGATTATGAAGAGACTTTTTCACCTGTGGGCTAAAATGGCAACCATTAGAATCTTGGTGAGTGTAGCTGCATCTAGAAATTGGAATATGTATCAATTAGATGTGAAAAATAATTTTCTCAATGGCTAGATTTCAGAGGAGGTTTACATGGCACAACCTCCTGGATATGAAGACCCAAACAAGGTGAATCATGTATGCAAATTGAACAAATCTCTTTATGGCTTGAAGCAAGCACCTAGGGCATGGAACCATAGGTTAACAACCTATCTTCAAGACCAAGGATTCATGATGAGCAAGGCAGATTCTTCTATGTTTGTCAAGAGGAGTAATTTAGAAATGATATATTTATGTGTATATGTTGATGACATCATTCTTACAAGTAGTGATGCCAATGGCATCAAACAAATAAAAAACCAGATGATGCAGGAGTTCAAAATCAGTGACCTAGGGTTTCTAAAGTATTTTCTTGGACTTGAGTTAGTATACACTAACTTTGGAATTTACATCACTCAAAGGAAATATGTGTAGGACATGTTGAAGAAGTTCCACTTGGAGAATGCAAAGGTATCCAACACCCCTATGGAGGTAAATCATAAATTGAGGAAGGTGATTTCCCTGAAGACATTGCAGGATATCAAAGCATAGTTGGGAGTCCAAACTATGCAGCATTAACAAGGATAGACATATGTTATGGAGTAAGTGTTTTGAGTCAATTCATGCATAAACCTAGAGCACCTCACTTGGAAGCTGCTAAAAGGATTTTGAGGTATCTCAAAGGTACTCAAAACCAAGGTCTTTACTTCCCATACACATCAGATTTGGACATTAAGTTATACTCAGATGCAGATTGGGCAGGTTGTAAGGATGATAGAAGAAGTACTTCTGGATACTTGTCTTTTACAGGTGATAAACCTATTTCATGGTCTTCAACAAAGCAACCAATTGTTGCTCTATCTTCAACAGAGGCTGAATAGAGGGGATTAGCAAATGCTACACAAGAAGCTAATTAGATTAGATTGCTCTACTCAAATTTGGGACTTCACACTCATTCAGTTATTTCAAGGCTGATTTGCATGCCTCATTTGAGATGTCTGATTTGGGGCATTTGCATCACTATTTGGGCATTCAGTTTATGCAAGTTGATGGTGGAATGGCTTTGTGTCAAACGAAATATATTGACACATTATTGCAGCATTTTGGCCTTGAAGACTGTAAGCCTATTGCCACTCCTTTGGAGATAGGTTTACGATTGAGTCTTCATGATGTTGGAGATGCATTTGATGCTGTTCTCTATCAGCAGGTTGTTGGGTGCTTGATTTACTTATGCATTACTGGGCCAGATATTCAGTTTGATGTCTCACAGATGAGCATGTTTATGCATTACCCAGGAGTCACGCATTGGAAGGCGGTTAAGCACATCTTTCGCTACTATAGTCGGCTACTTGGGTTGTTTTATCCCAAGGGGGGATCACTATTTTCTGACTCAGATTGGGCTGGTTGCTATGACACTCATGTGTCCATCAGTGGTTTTTGCTTCATGCTTGGTAGCTCATGTATATCTCGGTTGAGCAAGAAGCAGCCTACTGTGGCCACTTCGAGTTGTGAGGCTGAGTATAGGGCAGCTTTCACAGCGACTGTTGAGTGTGTGTGGCTCAGACGCCTTATGGCTGATTTGGGTGTTGGCCAGTCTTCTGCGACCACCATCTTCACTGATAGTCAGAGCACATTGGCAGTTGTGAGGAACCCTGTGTACCATGCTCGCACTAAGCACATTGAGGTGCATTATCACTATGTCAAGGAGAGGTTCTCTGCTGGGGAGATCAGCTTGGCATATGTGCCCACGCAGGAGAACATTGCAGACCTTTTCACGAAGGCTCTGCCTAGGGAGAAGTTTGAAGCTTTCCGCAAAGCTTTGGTCTTACTTCCTTTTGTGGAGTGATTTCCACATAGCTTGGCACTTCCTTATACATGAGTGCCAGCTCCTTGTTCACCGCATCACTCCCAGGGGGGATTTGTTCATATATTTAGGTAGTGATGTGTGTGAACACACTAGGACCGCCGGGGCACCTTTTTCCCTCTTTAGGAGGTTTTTTTCCCCCGGCTTGTATATACGCCTATTGCCCTAATGAGCTACTTATCTTTGTACATTCTCTAGTAATACATTCAGTATTGTGTGTTGTGCTCCAAGCTTCTTCTTCTTCCTTGTGTTGTTCGCGTGCTTCTGCAGACATCTATCTCCAACAAGTATGGTAGCAAAGATGTGTTATAGGTTGATGATGCATATGAAGTCGAGAAGAAGTTCAAAGAGCAACAAAAAAGCATGGAGATGAGTGGTCCAACCACTTTAACCACACCATCAGAGGAGAGTACTAAATCAGCTTGGCATGCAAGGGCAAGGAATGAAGTTCATTCCAAAGGAAAAGGTAAATGATGAAGACCATCGATGGGTAGACATGGAATCTACAAGTGACAAAGATATGGAAAAATTAGAAACTCTAGGACTTAAAGCATCTAAAACAAGGAGGAGGAAATTCCTACCACCTAATGGTGAGGTGAGGTCACCCAATAGGGTTAAATACCTTGTTCAAAGTTTAACTTAGGATTCATTCATTGCAAGACACTATGCCTACATGAGTCAAGTTATAGCTTGTGAAGAAGCTAAATTTTTCAAGAAGAAAATAAGCATAGGGAATGGATTGAAGCCATGGAGGAGGAACTCAAGGCACTTGAAGAAAGTGATACTTGTTCATTGGTGCCAACAACAAAGTACATGAAAGTCATTGGCAACAAATGGGTGTACAAGGTAAAGAGGCATGCAGATGGGAGCACCTCTAGGTATAAAGCAAGGTTGTTTGTAAAAGGTTTTGCTCAAATCTATCGCATAGACTTTGAGAAAACATTCAGTCTAGTATCTAAGATGTCCACCATAAGAAGTTTGATTGCAATTTCAACCTCAAAAGTTTGGCATGCAAACTTGCAAAGGCTGAAATTGATGCAGTCAAAGGAGATTGTCCATGAACTACCAAATTTCAAGGTTCCAGAGATATAAACAATATGTGCAGCATGTCAATTTGGAAAGCAGTCAAGAGCATCATTTCCACATGACAAGCATGTTAGTGAGAACATACTAGAAATAGTACATATAGATGTTTGGGGTCTTGCAAAGACCACATTTATGGGTGGTTGTAGGTTTTATGTTACTTTCATTGATGAGCATACACGAAAAGTGTGGGTATATTTCATGAAAGAGAAGAGTGAGGTGTTCAATCACTTCCAGATTTTTTAAGCTATGGTGGAAAAGAAGACAAGGAAGTATATTTAGACATTAAGATCTTATGGAGGAGGTGAATACATGTCAAATGAGTTCAACAATTTTCCAAAAAATCATGGAATTCGGCATCAATTTTCATGCATTGAATGGAAGTCTTGCTTGATTCGGTAGTTGACAAGATTCACATAAATGCTTCATATCTTGCCCTTGGAAGCTGGGAAGCCCTTCAACCAGCCTCTTGAATTGCATTTCCTTCATTCTTTGTATGTTGATGTGACCTATCCTCTTGTGCCACAAGTCCAACTCCAAAATCTTCTTATTTCCATTTGTGAAGTAGACATGTTGAGTGGAATGAGAATTTACCTCCAAAGTGAAGATTGTTCCTTGCTTTCTTCCTCATGTTATGAACTTGTATGCTTGCTTAGGGCTCTCCACAAAACATCCACCTTTTTTGAACCTTAGTTGATAGCCTCTTTCAACCATTTGCTCTAAGGACACCAATTTCTTTGTGATTGTAGGTACATGCAAGACATCCTTGAGATGCCTTCCTTCCTCCTTGTCATCCAAAGCTACATCTTCAACATGGGAGTTCTCATGGGTTGTATCATCACTTGTTTCTAGATGTCCTTTACCTTTGGGAGCATGTAGATTAGTAAACCAAGAAGCATTGCAACTCATATGGTTGCTACATCCACTATCAATATACCAAGCGTTATCTATTTTGCTTCAATACCCATCCATGTGCATCATCAAGATATTTTCATTCTATGAACTTGTAGAAGCATAATTACATTTTCCTTTGTATGAAGAACCTTGATTATAGCTCCTCTGGTTTCCTCCTTGGTAGCAATCTCTAGCATAGTGGTCAAACTTGCCACATATGTAACATCCTTTACCGTCTTGATTTCTGTTTTGTTGATGCCTTCCTCCTCTTCCTCTTGTTGTTCCTCTACCATTTGTGATGAGGTTTCTTGGTCATGACCTAGATTTCTTGAGTAGCCTTGGCTTCCACCAAACCATTCTTTTGCCTTGCTTTTTCCTTGTCTTCCTTTGCCCATTTGATTACCTGCATAAAACATTTCTGCATCCTTACTTTTCGTGAACTCCCACCTATGTTCATCTCCTCTGTGACCATGAGAGCAACCAAGTGCTCAAAATCAAGAAGATTATCCCTTACACATACTAAAGTGGTAAATGGTTTCCACTTTTCATCATCCCTCAAACCATTGAGAGTATAAGCCATAAGATCATCAGATACTATTGTATACATCATGAATAGAACTCTGACTACTGTTGTACATCAAGTTACACCTGAAGAGAAGTTTACACGTAAAAAATCCAAACTTATCACGTCTGAAAGTTTTTGGCTGTATTGCATATGTACATGTTCGAGATGAATTGAGGATGAAGCTTGATCCAAAAGCAGAAAAGTGTGTCTTCATTGGATACTCCCTTGAGAAAAAGGGATATAAATGTTATAACCCACTCACATGACAAGTGAAGGTGAGCAGAGATGTGATATTTGATGAAATGTCAAGCTTCTATGCAGATGCCAAAGAAGGATTGAATCTTAAACCAAATGACAAACAAAATGCTAAAAAATCAAGTGCAAAATTTCAAGATTTTAGTGGACCGGTTGCATCACCAAGCAATAGTCCCACCTCAAATCCATGGATTGGAAGAGTGCGTGGAAATTTTAGTCCACCGAATTCATCAAATACATCCAAGAAAGGTAAAGAAAAGCTTTCTATTGGTCATAAAACATGTGCATGTTTTGAAGATGTTGATGGAGATTCAAGCGGTTCAGAAAAGAGTCTTGATGAGGAACTTGGATTGCCCTTTGTGAATACTCTAGGAGTAAGAAAGGCACATGCAGATGATACAAGGAGAAGTGACCTAGGACCAAGAAGATCTGGGAGGATACAGAAATCAGTGCAACGATTGACATATGATAGTTACATGGCTCATCATTGTGTCTACATGAAAAAGGTAGTACAAGATGTTGAACCTTCTTGTTTTTGAAGATGCCATTGGAAATGCAGATTGGGAAAAACCTATGTATGAGGAGATGGCTGCACTTTATGGAAACAATACATGGAAGGTGGTTCCATTGCCACAAGGAAAGAAACCCATAGGCTGCAAGTGGGTTTAAAAGGTAAAGCACAATGCTGATGGTAACATAAGCAGGTATAAAGCATGTTTGGTAGCAAAAGGATATGCATAAATTATGGCATTGATTATGAGGAAACATTCAGCCCTGTAGCTAAAATGTCTACTATTAGAACACTTGTTGCATTAGCTACATGCAAAAAGGATGGACATTGCATCAGATGGATGTGAAGAGTTCTTTTCTACATGGTGAGTTACAGGAAGAAGTATACATGGACCAGCCACCAGGATATGAAGATTCAAAGCATCCAGAATATGTTGCAAGTTGCAAAATTCTTTGTATGGGCTGAAGCAAGTACCTCGTGCATGGCATGCAAGGATTGTTGATTACTTGACCACCATTGGATTTTCTATGTGTGATGTAGATCATTCACTATATGCAAGGAAGGGTGATGATGGCATCACAATTGTGGCTATCTATGTTGATGACTTGATTGTAGGTGGTGATAATGAAGAAAGCATCAAAGAGGTAAAGCAAGTTCTTATGCAAGAGTTTGACATGAAAGATCTTGGTGAGTTGTGCTATTTCTTGGGCATTGAATTTATACATACAAAGAAAGAGGTATATGGACATTGCAAAGGCAATATGCCTTGATTATGCTGCAAAAATATGGCATGGCTGATTGTAAGCTCATTGCTATGCCATTAGATCAGAATTTGAAGTTAGATACTACATCAGGTGAAGCATTGGAAAATGCTACAATGTACAGGAAAATTGTGGCAAGTTTGCTATATCTCACAATCACGAGGCTTGATCTAAGCTACACTATTGGACTTGAAAGTCAATTTATGCAGGTTCCCCAAGGCCACAATTTGATGTTTTGAGGTGCACTCTATGTTATGTGAGTGCTACTTTGGATTATGCATTGTTTTATGAAGCTGGTGTAGATTTGAAGGTTCATGGATACACTGATGCAGATTGGGCTGGTAGTACTTAACATAGAAGATCTACTAGTGGCTTTATATTTTCACTTGGAGGTGCAGCTATTACGTGGAGCAGCAACAAGCAAACCACTGTTGCTTTGTCAAATATAGAGGCTGAGTATAGAGGTGCTGCAATGGCGACATGTGAGGCATCATGGCTAGAGATGCTACTCGCAGATTTAGGTGTGGAAGTGCAAAAGCCTATCACCATCTATTGTGATAATCTTAGCAGCATAAAGTTAGCACAAAGCCCTATTTTTTATGCTAGAACAAAGCATATCAAGGTACATTATCACTTCATCAGAGAGAAGGTATTAGAAGGTGATATTGATCTTGTTTATGTGAGAACAGAGAAGCAAGTTGTTGATAATTTTTAGTAAAGCACTTGGAGGAGAGAAGCTGAAGAAGTTTCGGAAGATGCTTATATTAGAGGACATGGCATTGAGCTTGAGGCGGAGTGTTGAGATATCAAGCTCAACATATGATGATCCAGGATGACACATATCTTTTTTTCATTTCTCTAACATGTATAGTGGTCACACTGATTTATGTCAGTGACACTTCATTGAGCTTTATTAGATTTATCTATCGAGAGTGATGGCACATTTGTTTCTTGCCAGCTCACTCATTTGCGGACATTAGGTTTTTCCTTATGTACTGGTCTTTATATATTGCAGTAGTTGTACTCTTGTTTTTAGGTCATTCTTGTACATTCCTTTTTATGTAATACAAGAAGGAGAATAAGATCATTCTTCCTTGCCTCAATCTGAGTGTGTGCTTCTCTTTGATTGTGAGTGTGTGTGTGTGTGTATGTGTGTGTGAGCTCTCTTCCTTATCTCCTTCCTCATAACAAAGATCATGTCAAAGGATGTCAAGGTGGAGCATGTCAATACAAAGGACCAATATGCATATATGTAAGCTTTGGATGGAGTAAAGCTACAACACTTCAAGGCATGCATTGGAGTGAAGGACCTAGGAATTAAGACTTGAGGAGGAGTGCTGAAAATCATGTCTCAACCATGCAAAAGGACTCTTCCACGAGTTTTTCAAGTGGACCAATAAAAAAGGAGGACCCAAAGTTTTGGAATTAAGTTAAAAGCTTCACCAAACTCAATCAAATTCAAATCTCATCAATCAGCCACCAAAAAGTGCACCCACACTGATTGGTGGGTGGTTAGCTAGATTGTGTGAACTATATAAGCACCATCCCACCTTTTGTTATTGCGTTTTATGCATTCCACGAGTTTCCCACTTATTTTAGTGAAGTACTTAACTCTAGCAAGCATCCCCCTTGCTTTTTACCTCATTTTCTCATTATTTTGCTCCTCTCTATCTAGAGGTGTAGGTAGGCTTTTCCAAATCTGGTTGTACCAAATTGTAGAGCATTATTTGATATTTCATTATACTCACTTGCATTGTTTTTGAGCTTCACTTAGCCTCGCATATAGTTCCCTAAAGTCTTCCAATGCTTCAAGTTCTTTGAAATTGCCAAGTTTGTGAAGCTATATCTCTGCACATAGGCAGAGAGTGTTGCAAATAGGTAGCCTATTTTGCATAGGATAGTTCTCCCAGATGGAATATCAATTTGGGATTATTAAAATGTTTTTAGATAGCTCTTAGATTCTAGTTGAACGTTTTAAAATTTTAATTCACTTCTTTGTATAGATTAAGAGAAAAGATGAGTGGGCACATATCACTACTTGTGGAACTAGTGGAGGGAAGCCATCTTCCATTGTTGCATTAGGGTATTAGAATCATCCCCCAATACCATGGATGGTACACATATATGCTTTTATACAAAGCCAAACGGCGATTCATATCCCAAACAATACATATGTAGACATGGATTCCTTATTATTCTCATTCAAGGCATTGTGGACTCAAGGAATCTTTTTTGGAGTATTGTGTGTAGAGATCAAGTTGGAATGCATGATTCCACACATTTCAAAGAGTCTTATTTGTACCAGTAATTAAAACAAGAATTGGTTCTTAAATAAAAAACATTGGAAGTTCAAGGTGAGACAATAGGACCTTTTATCTTAGGTGATGTTGTAACATCAAGCTTATAGTATGATTGAGGAAGATTATCTCTACATCATCTTTGGATTATGTGAAAGGCATCCATTAAAGAGTTCTTCATTTATGCTCATTTTTTGTAATTTTTCTAAGGATCTTTTATGATCATTTTCCCAATTTAAAAGCCTAGAGCTTTACACTTGTAAGAGGATAAATAGAAGACTCAAGTTCCATGTATGTGAGGTAGTTGAAGCCAATTACTCAATCACCAAAAAGTAGATCAAATTAAATTTTCACTTTTCCTAGATTGTGAGAAATTATATTAATTCATCCCAACAAACTATCCCACCTTGAATTTTAATTCTATTGGGGGAAGTATCTAAACCCCTATGGAATGGTGAAGTGCAAATGAGCTCCATAGGTATCCTTCTTTGGCCTCTACACAAAGAAAATGCTCTTTCTCAAAGCATATACAGAGAACTCCAATGAGCTTTTGTGAACTTATAGTACACAAAGTTCTTTCCAAAAAAACAAAATTCACTCCAAATGGATGCTTACACAAAGAGAAACAATGTCCACAAGATGAGCTAGTTGAATGCTCATAGCTATTAGTCAAACAGAGTCCTCACTTCACTCTAGCAAGCTTTTCTCAGAGAATATACAGAGAATGAATCTCAAAATTAGTTTAACTTTAGATCACTTTATAGGCTACCCAATGAAACCACAATCATAGAAAATTAATAAATAAAGAAGTAGAAATAGCCCTTAAGTCTTAGAGAAAAATAGTTCCAATAGAGCCTACACACAAAGAGAGATATCAATCATCCAACTTCACTGAAATAAAGGTTTCTCCCAAAATACTCAGATAATGCTTTAGAGAATTGGTGAGCTTAAAATAGAGTCGAATATTGGTCCAATGAGACAAGATTTACATCAAATAAAAACATAAGAAGGGAGAACTAATGCTAACAAGTCAGGGGTGGAGAGTTGCAACATTGCCTATGCACACACATAGATATGGCTTGGTTCTAGCATGATACATAGGATTTGATGCTAGATGAATGCTACTCATATTGCCACAAAAGATTTGATATGTATCAACTTCAAAATTAAGCTCCATAAATAGCTTCTTTATCCACATTAGCTCACATGTGACTTGATCCAAAGCTCTATACTCAGCCTCAGTGGAAGATAGTGCCACTGTGTGTTGCTTCTTTGAAATCCATGAGATGATCTTGATACCTAATATGACTAGGTAACCACTTGTACTCCTTCTATCTTCCTTCAAACTAGCCCAATCTGCATCGGAGTAAGCTTTCACCTGCATATCACCATCAAATGAGTAGAACAATCCTTCATTTATAGTATCCTTGAGATATCGTAATATTCTTCTTGTAGCTTGCAAGTGTGTAGTCCTTGGACTACACATAAATTGTGATAACACTCTAACTCCATATGCTATGTCAAGCCTAGTTATTGTGGCATAATTGAAAGATCCTATAATCAATCCATACAAAGTTACATCCTCTAATGGTCCTCCATCAATTGAGCTTAGATTTACATTAACTTCCATGGGATTTGAAATAGGCTTGCAATGTAGCATCACTTCCTTCATATGAGCATAATATTGTCCTCTTTATATGCAACTTCAATGCCAAGAAAATACCTAAGATCTTGAAGATCAGCAATCCTAAACTCCTTTCCAAGTGTTTCCTTGATCTCTTCAATGTCTTTTCTATATTTACCTGTAATGATAAGATCATCTAAATACACACACATGTACACTACAAGTTCTCCTCTTTGCTTGACGAAGAGAGATGGATCTGCCTTGCATTGCTTATAACCACATTTGATAAAACAGTCCACCAATCTTAGGTTCCAAGCCCTTGGAGCTTGCTTCAGGTTGTAAAGTTCTTTCTTTAGCTTACAAACATGATGTGGAAACTTTTTTATGAACAAAACCTAGTGGTTGCTCCATGTATAACTCTTCCTCCAAGTCTCCACTGAGAAATGCATTCTTGATATCAGATTGGAAGAGCTTCCATCCTTTGCTTGCAACAATTTCAATGAGTGTCCCAATTGTGCTCATCTTTTTCATGGGGTTGAATGTCTCTTCAAAGTCCACTCCATAAGTTTTTGCAAAACCCTTGTCCACCAATCTTGCTTTGAACCTAGATATAGATCCATGTGAATTCCTCTTTACTTTATACACCCACTTATTACCTTTTATCTTCATGTTCTCCTTCTTGGGCACTAGATTCCATGTTTGATCCTCCTCAAACGCATCAATCTCTTGTTGCATAGTCTCTTTCCATTCCATGTACTTGCTTGCATCTTCATAACAATCATGCTCATGATTTACTACTACTTTTTCATATATGCATGATGAGTTTCCATGTAAGAATCATAAGTAAAACTCTGAGTTGGATACTTAACCCTAGAATACTTCTTTTCTTCACCTTTTGCAGACATAAACCTCCTTTGCCTTGGGTACTTGATCTCTTTCTTTGATGTGGCTTCTTTCTCCATCATGTTTCCATCATCTTCTTTCTCCAAGTCCACCAATTTGGCTTTGCCTTTGTTGATTGATTGTGCTTCATAGCTTGATGAAGACCTCCCCCTCCATGGTGATTTCATGATTGAACTATCTTCATTGATGGAAATCCTTGGGCCACTTAGCTCTAAGTCAATTTCTTCTTCATCATGTCCATGCTTTTCTTCTTTATATTCTTGCATACAATCATACTTCTTATACCAAATAGCTCATCAAATGCTACATCCCTTGATATCCTCAAGTCCTTTGTGTTTGGGTTGAAGCACCTGTAACCTTTATCATCTTTGAATATCCCAGAAACACACACTTTTTCACCTTTGGTTGTAGCTTGTGCCTCAATTCCCTTGGCCCATGTACATAACAAGTACATCCAAATATCTTCAAGTGGGAAAGATTATGTTTCTTACCATAATAAGTTTGATATTGTGTCAAGCCATGGATCCCTGAGGTAGGAGACCTATTCATAAGATACATGGTGGTATTTGCTGCATCACTTCAAAACATGTTAACTAATTGATCACATTAAGCATTTCTCTAGCGATCTCCACAATGTATCTATTCTTTCTCTCTCCTACCTCACTTTGTTGGGTTGTCTATGTGCATGTTACTTGCCTCTTAATGCCTTGATCCCATAAGAAATCAGAAAATGCATTGGAGAAATATTCTCCCCCTCCATTAGAGCTTAGCTTCTTGATATATGTATCAATTTCCTTCTCTACCATTCCCTTGAATGCTTTGAAACATGTAAACACATGTGATTTGTTTTCAATGAATTAAACCCAAACCATCCTTTTGTAGTCATCTATAAAATTTACAAAGTACTTTTTACCTCCAATGGATTGCTCTTTGGTTGGCCCCCACACATTTGTATGTATCAACTCCAATGGATGTTGGCTTATGTACCCACAAAATGCTCTTTCTCATATCATATGCAAAGAGCTCAAGTGAGCTTTTGTGGATCTGAAATGAAGGTTTCCCCCAAAATAATTACATAAGAGGGGAGAACCAATGCTAACAAATCAAGGGTAGATAGCTGCTACATTGCTTGCACACAAACATAGATATGCCTAGTCAAAGAAAACAAGCAAGCAAGCAAGGGGCTTTCTTATTACAACTCCATTACTTAGTGCTCACTCTACATGAACTGAAACTACAGGTAGATCACTCAAGAAGCTTAGATCTAATGAAGGAAGAGAATACTTCTCCAAAGAGTTTGATGAGTTCTTGTAGGATAAAGGTATCAAAAGGGAAGTGACTATGAGGTCCTCTCCTCAACTGAATGGAATTCTAGAGAGGAGAAACAAGACATTGGTTGGATCAGCTAGGACAATGCTTGAAGAGAAGATGTTTCCACATTATCTATGGGTGGAGGCTATTTCAACTGTTGTGTACCTTGTCAATAGACTACCATCCAAGTCACTTCAAGGTATGAGTCCTTATGAAGCATGGCATGGAAGAAAACCTAGTCTTGGACATTGCAAGGTGTTTGGTTGTTTAGTTTATGTTCATGTACCATCACAAATAAGAGGTAAGCTAGATGAAGGGGCAACAAAGGTAGTGTTTATTGGGTATGTCTCAACTTAGATGGGTTACATGTTCTATAATCCTTCAACCAAGCAATTCACTACAGGTTCTAATGTCACCCAATCAAAAGGTAATTGGTTAGAGATGGGTATATAAAGTTAAAAGAAACTCAGATGGATGAATTTATAGGTACAAGCCAAGGTTAGTTGCAAAAGGATGCTCACAAACTCATGGTATAGACAGTTAGAAAACATTCTCACCAGTTGCAAAGATGAAAATAATCAGAACATTGATAAATGTAGCTACTGTAAGAAATTGGAGACTCCTCCAACCTGATGTGAAAAATGCATTCCTAAATGGTTCGATAAGTGAAGAGGTATACATGTCACAACCACCAGGTTCTTATGAGGAAGTGGTGTCTGAATTGGTCGAGCATCATATGGGATTTTAACTTCCTAGCCGTAGCTCCTCCATATGAGAGTAGAGCATGATCTTGTCACGTGTTTGGCATGTAAGATGACATTGTGGTATACTCTTTTTTGAGGTTTATGTCATCATGAGTTCGATCATGGATGTATAGTAGCATTGTGGTCTATATCTTGCTTATGCCACTTGATTATGGATTTAGTTACTGATTTCATACAATTTTGTGAGAGTTGATTGTGGATCTTGGTTCGTACTTCTATCTTTGTTTTCTTTGCAGGTACATGATCCAGATTAGAGCCTCAGTTACACATTCGTTTGTCACCATTATTAGCATTTGGTCATTGATTGATATGTATTTGCCAGTGTGATTCTTGACATATGTGGATGGTGATTCCCACATGGTTTATTTGGTTCAAAGTCCACTTTACAGAGGAGATGCTGCCAAAATTTTGTCAGCTTTTATGCTAGATAGATAATCTAGTAGATCCTTTATGCTTGTGAATTTATCTCCATTCACTTGGAATTGATCATAGGTTGTTCATGACAGGTTGGACCATCTTACATGATTCATTCTTCAGTGGGAGATGCATCACCATTGTATTGGCGTGTATTGCCATTAGTTTTTTGGCATGTGTATTTGCCATTATCTTGGATTGGATTAGGTGGTGATAGATTACTCATTGTTCTTTTGCTATTGATTATCTTGTTTGATTACTCAGTTTACAAGGGATACTCTGTCGAAATTTTCCTAGGATTCTTTCACATCTACTTGGTCACTTTGGAGACTTGGTGAGCAGGCTTATGCTCTTGGTTTTATGTGCATGCTAGATGCATGGTCATGTGACAAGTGGTTCACATGGTTTTCTTCTCCAGCGAGGTAGTTATGATGTGAGTTATGTATATGGATATGTAAGTGTGATCCTATTGAGGATAGATTATTGTTTCTAGTCTCTTATTACATTCCGAGATGGAAAGCTCAGATGTGGCATACATTGGTTCATGCAGGGTTACACATGTATGTGCATAGAGATGCACAGAGGCCTTGTGACATGTCGGACCACGTATAGATGGATATGGATGCATTGGTGAGGTCCACTATTCGATTACCGCTTCTAGATTCTATATATGAGTCTGTTATGTATGAGGAGATGAGTAGTGCATTATGGCAAAGGTTACATGATATGTATGCGAGTCCATTGACTCATGTGAGACACAGATCACATCAAAGACTTCAATGTTGGCACTGTGGTTGTGAGGGCCATAGCCAACGATGTTGTTATAGATGGATGCGACGACGACGTAAGAGATATGCATGTGATGCAGGTCAAGTAGTGGTTTCAGGAGATTCTTAGGTAGTTGATTATACTAGTGATGGTGATATCACTTTCTCATATGGTTCATTTCATGATTCCTCTTGTTCATTGGATAGCACACATATGGCTTGGTTGCTTGATGTATTAGCCAGTTTTCATGTTACTCCACATCGTGAGTGGTTTTGTCGATTCTTAGGTGAGAGTTGTGGATGTGTGCAGTTGCCTGATGGTACGACATATGACATTGAGGTTGCATGAGATGTATGCCTTATGCTACCTAGTGGAGCATCACTTATGCTTAGACATGTACGTTTTGTGCCTTCATTCCATATGAGCTTGATTTCAGTTAGCCAGTTACAAGAGAGCAGATGTTATGCATTCCTTAGTGAGCATGATTTTCAGTTGTAGATGGGACAACTTATGCTTGTCAGAGGTGCCAGGATTGGGCACATGTATCCACTACAGGTACTTCATATGAGAGAGAGTCTTGTCTCAGTGGGAGTTCAGCCTTATGTGCGATGTTAGACTCATCATGTCTCATTTTGTCTACCTACAGATAGGTTTCTTGACATTCATGATGCACATGTATGGTAGGATTCAGATGCTCTGATGGATGCACATGTAGAGCATGTTTTGGATGCTCATGATGCTTATGTAGAGCATGATTGTTTTGATCATATGGATGCTCTTGTGGAGCACACTTTGGACGATCAGCTGGATGCTTTAGAGCAGGGTGTGGATGCTCATGTAGAGCATTATGATGATACTTAGTTAGAGTGTGATCATCACTTTGACCTTGGTGTTGATGTAGTGCAGTTAGCTCATGTGGAGCATGATGATACACTTAGTGTGGTAGAGGAGGGTTGCTCTCATGGTACAAAGTGTATGTCAGAGCATACTAGCTCTCAGGATGCACAACTGGATACATCCTTGGTTGCAAGCATGGCTGATTTAGACACTGAGGAGTCAATAGTTATGTAGTCATTCTTGGATTCGCTCATGCCTGATGTTGATACAGATATGTTAGGACATGTTGTTCTTGATGATGGTGTTTTTGATGCCTTGGATACAGGCATGGCTGACATACTTAGGTTAGCCAAGATAGCACATGTTTCGTCAGCATTCAGGAGTCTGATGTACGAGTTGTTATGCTCGAGACCAGATATTGCGGTCGCTATTAGAGCATTTGCACTTGGAGTTGTGAGTTGTTTGATGATTGGCACATGCATAGAGCGAGTGGGAGCTTTGCAGGAACTTCATCAGTTCTTGTGTTAGTTAGATATGAGCTCGACTCTTATCGATATGAGTCTAGAGCAGTTTGAGGTGCATCGATACACCTTGTTCGAGGCAATTGGTGTAGGCTGATCTATATGGGTTGAGATCCAGAATCTTCCTGTACATTCATATATAGTCCTACATCATTCTTTGTATATTTTACCACTTATGGTCACATTGACCCTTAAGTGGGAGATTGTTGGGGATGTAAGGGTCATGTGACCTTACCCCCATATTCATATATATACATCATATATAGAGCATTGCCTCAAGAGAGATCATTATGTGGGTTTTGAGGCTCCCATGCATGTCCCCACATCTCTCCTCTCTTCTCTCTCCCTCCATCTGCTCCTTGCTCCTCTTCTTCTGCACACCAAAGCCGGTCATCGAGTGTTCGACCCTTCCAGTAAAATGGTTATAAAACTCTGAGTAAATATCCAAATCAAGTGATTTTTGTGCCTAACAAAAAGCTACAAAATTCTCGAAAATTTCATAGATTTTGGATGAGTAAAATTTAGTTAAAATTAAGATTTACTTTGCTGCTATTGGAAATTGTTCATGCAGGAGACATTGTTGAAAGGAAAAGACTTTTCACATGTGTTTTTATGATATTTTTTTATATGGTGTGATCACCAAGGGCTAGCTATGCCCTAGATCCTTGTTTATTGAGCTTTGGTTTATGGTGAAATCTCTTAGTAGGACAGAGGGACTCTATCAAAATTTTCAAAAATATATATAATGCCATGAGAGCATGGAACAAGAGAACTTTCCTAGTTGTTCTCATTTCATATAATTGGATTCATACAAGTTGTATAAATTCCAATTTATGGTGAGTTAATATTTGATTCAAGTTGCATGAATTGATATTTGATGCAAGCCACATCCTTCACAGCTCTAGTTGAGTTGATTTATTAAATAGGTTTTCAGTTCTCAACTCAAGATGAGTTGATGTTACAGATAGTTATGAGTGATAGAGTCATAGGAATGACTCTGTTCTTTCGATCGAGGGAAGGAAACACTTCATGATTTCATTTATTAATATTCATGCTTGTGAGTACTCACCGATCTATTCTTGTATTTTTTTTGAGAGAAGTGTTTGACTTTAATCTCATACATGCATCTATGTGGGGTAAAAAGTTTGGTGGTATGGGACATCAAACTTTGTATTCTACTTGGGTGTAGGATAGATGTTATGGGAGAGAAGTTTTAGAGATTATATTTTGATAGGATTTGGAGTTCATTTATATGATCTTTTGGTATCATCTTATTATTAGACAACAAAGGGGCAGTTGAGACAGTCACTCTGTATGTGATCGCAAACAAGGCAAGTCCGTAGGCAAGTAGCCTAGAAGTGGAAAGGCAAGGTTTGCACATAAGAAGTATGAATACACAATTGGATTAAGAAGGAATTCATAGAGTACGTACTATTTTATTTGATATGTCTGACAATAGGCCATGGTTCATACATAGTGTGTATGAGGTGAGCTAGATGCTTAGCCTAGTGGGCTATGAGTGTGCACACATCTATTTACCATTTTTTCAGTGTATTTAGTGGACTTACATTATGGTTCTCATTATATCAGAGTGCCACATTATTACATTAGTTTACCAGATACACCTCATTCCTCGTTGGGAATGATTTGATCATAGTGATGATCAGATGGTGGTAAAAAATAAAGCAAGTTTCATCCACTTGGAACATCTTGCATGTTATTATTGACAAGGTGGTGGTAGTTCCACTAGTTGATATACTTTCTTAGCACGTCTTCGCTTGGCATGATGGAATTAGTTCTAGAGAGTGGATTGGGATTAACTTTGTATGGGAAATATTTTGATCCATAGTTTGGATGTGATTGATTGAGATCTTAGTCCATAGTTTGGATGTGACATATTGAGATCTTGGTTTATAAGTTGGATCATTGAAATATTGATATCTTGGTCCATAGTCTAGATCATTAACACATTGTCATCTTGGATTCATAGTTTGGATCATGATGAGACTTTCTTGAGTTTCATTTTCATTAAAATGAGTTAATCAAGTGGATTTACTCGAGCATAGAGATTAAACAATATTTGAAAAATATTTCCATTTATCTTTAGTATTTTTTCCATAGAGATTGGGACATAATCACATTGTTTTGAATCAGCATAGTAGTTTTCAGTACTCTAGTGGAGTAAGTGGTTTTACATCATTATACCATATGACAAGCTGTCTATGGGTATTTCAGGTAGGCAAGGGCAAGCTCCTTCTACAGGTGACAAGCTATCACAAGTTAGTGGTCAAGGTCTAGGCGTAGGGAGTCTGAGGATCTTCCAAGTACTTATGCTACGCACATATGGACTCATTGGGCTTCAGAGGGATTCCTACAGTATGCCCAAGGTAAGGACTACTATTTATGGATGGAAATGCTAGATAGGAAGCAGAGAGACAAGTCATCCACTTTTTTATTATCTAGTATTTTAGACATCTAGTACACTCTACTTTTATTACTTGGAATCACAGATTTTGATTCCCAGGTTTGTAACTCCTTCTATATTATTGAGGACAATGATCTTTAGAAGGGGGAGAGAGTGGTATATTCCAGAGATGTACATGCTTGGAGGAATGAGAAGTTCCTTGCTCAGGGGATAGCCAAGGCCAAAAGCCAGAGAGTTCATACGAGGTACCTACTCATGATGGCCAGATGAGTAGAGGAACCTTAGAGAGAACTCTAGATGGTGACTAAGCAAGGGCATGTGATTCTCCACTTCTCACACATACATACATACATACATACATACATACATACATACATACATACATACATACATACATACAAACATACATACATATGTATGTATGTATGTATGTATGTATGTACATATGTATGTATGTATGTACATACGTAAGTATGTATGTACATGTACATATGCATGTACATATGTACACATGTATGTACATATGTACATACATACATACATATGTTTATATGTATGTACATACATACATACATACATACATATGTTTATATGTATGTACATACATACATATGTACGTATGTATGTTCATACATATGCATGAATGTAAGTATATACATACATACACACATTTCTTTTACGTGCATACATACATACAGTTTTTTATACATATTAACATACATACATATATATCTGCATATGTACATACACACATTCATTCATACATGAATGCATGCATACATACATGGATTCATACATAGATGCATACATACATGCATGCATATGTGCACTGATTTATTATTTTTAGTTATGAACAATGGACACCCGTAGTCCACAGTACATTTATGGAAACACATACTTGCGCATGTATATCTTGTGCGTGATGAATCACTCATATTTTAGAATTTGTATAATGATCCTCACATTTATCGAAAATAGATCTAAAATAGATGATCCATCATAGTCTACACCTTGTCCTTTGCCTAGCGCTTTAACCTCTTATGTTGCATATAATATTTTGTTCTAAGAATGTGTGATCGGAATGAACCATAATTTTCTTGATTTGATGCTCTCCATAGTACCACCATTTTGGGAAGAAGTGGTGTTCCATTGTTTTCGGTTTTCTGTTAGGTTGTTAAGATACCTAGTATTATCCTCTACTAGTTGCATATGGTATCTATTGTGTTTAATCGTTTAACATACACACATTCATTCATAGATGAATACATGCATACATACATGCATGCATACATACATGCATGCATGCGTATGTGCATTCGTTTAGTAATTTTAATTATGAATAATGGACACCCTTAGTCCACAATTCATGTATGGAAAAACGTATTTATGCATGTATGGATGATGAATCACTTTTGCATAAGGATCTTTGCTATTAGGTACACATAACCGTCTAATATATTAGCTGTTTTGTAAAACATTTTGAATTATATGCCTACTTATAAATTTATGCAATGCTGAGAGGCTAGTTGGATTTTAGATATAAGTGAAAACGGTTTTTTTTTTAATCTTTGGAACAAGAATATACTTTATTTTCCTAACATACATACACATATACATGCACGTGCACACCTCTGCTCCTATTCAATCAGTTAAAGCATCTTTTGGGATTTTGGATATTTTTTTCCACAAGAAATAATAATGTACCACTTTTTTTCCACATTACAGATACCACTTTTGTATTTCATTTATAATTTGAATAATAATGTACCTAAGCTCATTGGAAGTCAGATATTACGTTATCTTTGTATATGAATTGTAATATAAATAGAATTTATGTGAACGTGAGTACATGATAACCAAAATGTAATATTAGGAGTTACATGTGTGTGCACACTAAGATAGTATGGCTTTTGGAGATAAGGTGCGGTTAACTAAATAAAACATTTGGTAATTCATCTTACGAAACACATACGAACAAGCATGATTTTCTAGCAAGTAAAAATCCGGTTCTTCTTGCCTCTCAAAATACAAATGGAAAAGTCTGAGATGTCACAGTTCATAGGTAAAGTTAGAAGGCTCTCACTTGTTGTTTTGGGAACAAAGTTTGGGAACCACTTGTCCGTATCACCCCGATAATCACAATCCTTGTAAGAGTAATATCACCATATAGTTCCTTGTAGAGATTCTTGAAGAGTTTTATCACTTTGATGGTACACTATAGATACCTTTTCTTATCCCCAAAGAAAGCCTACTTTATCCTTTATTAGACTCTAAGGGAGAGATTTATTGTTGCTGCTGCAAACACTTGCAAAAGAAAAATTGTCACCATGTGCACATACATGTGTGTGTGTGTGTGAGAGAGAGAGAGAGAGAGAGTCTTGTTGTTCTCAAACATAAACACGCTATGGTGTATGAAGGGAGGGAGTTTCTTAAAATTACAAATTCTTCTATCTAATAGTATGAGGGATTTTTCAATTGACCACTAATTTGGAGGGTTAAATTAGGATGCACATCTATCTTTCTATATCTTTGAGAGAGCTTCCTCCTTGACTGCATACCACAAGGCAATAGAGCAACTGATTAGTTCTCCAAGTAAAGATTGTTTTTGCTTTATTTGGATCTATAAAGGCAAAAGTCTCCCCATGGCCAGCCAAACCAATATTTTTCTTAGGCACGGAAAGAAGAGGTGCCCTAAGTCTTTGCTACCATTGAGGCAATGCTTTTCTACAAAGGAGCCTCACAAATTTTGTTAGCTTTAACATTAGTCTAAGTTACCTAGTGGAGACTTGCCACATTTGAAATGCTTTTTTATTCTTTAAGAGGGGATGATCATACATGTACAATGCCTTGAAGCTCTGAAAATAAGATCCAACACACCAAAAATTCTCTCTCGAAGAAGTTCCAAAGCACATTCAACCTCCAAGAGCAATTAGGGTTCTTATGGAAAAAATGTGCTGCTCTATGTTTTGCTGTTTCAGAGGTGATAACCTCTAAATATCAATTTTTGCTCTTCTAAAAACTTCAAGATCTGATTCTTAGCTACGTAACGAGATAAAGAACACCTCAATCGGAGATGCGTAGCTCAAGATGTGCATAAAACAAGCACCTGCTATCAATTTCACTTTCACCTGCAACACTGCTGCTCTGTATTTTGCAGTTTCTATGACTTTACACTGAGAATCTGAATCTAACTTCTTCTACAAATTTTTAGTATCTTTTCAAACGCACAACAAGTTGAATCATCGCATTCCGAGCTGTAGAACTCAAGTTATGATCCAAAAACTCACCTGTTGTCCTATTGAATATAGATTCATCTTCTGCATTTTTTGAATTTTCGGCAGTCTAAAACTCCAAAACAGGTTGTACATCTTTCTGTGAAGTTGTAGCTCTCTCTGTTAGCTATGCTGAGAACTTTAAAACGCATCAATCCAAGCTTTGTAGCTCGAGTTATGACAAAAATAATGAAAAGCTATCAAGAGATGGCAATCTGCACTTCTACCCCTTTTGACCTAAGCTTCCATTGAAACTTCTTGCACACAAGCCTTCAACATGCTCTGATACCAATGAAGGGCTTCGGTGTGCAGAAGAAGGAGGAGCAATGAGGAGATGGAGGGAGAGAGAAGAGAGGAGAGACGCGCGGACATACGTGGGAGCCTCGAAACCCCCATAATGATCTCTCTTGAAGCGATGCTCTATATATGATGTATATGTATGAATATGGGGGTAAGGTCACATGACCCTTACATCCCCAACATGACCAACTCTGAAAATGTACAGGGTCATCTTCTTGAAGCCCTTAGACTCACCGAACAAATTTCAAATTTCATTTTCTTTGTGCCCAAATCTAGATCGACTTATCTACTTTTGTCTCACAAAATTAAATTTAAAATTCAATCAAATACTCATTCAAAAGTATAATTATATCTCTACTACACTTGCGCTTAGGTGAGCCTAGAAACAATGTTGCTACACTTTTATAATATCTTCTAACTATGAAGATAAATTCCAAAATCCTTGAATTTTGGGTACGTCATAGGGTCTATACTGTAGTAGCTTCTCCAACAGAAAATTTTGAAATTGGAGTTTCCAATATGAAAATATCATGTGCTCATCAGACACATGTATCACTCTTTGGAAAATCCTTGCTAGAGATTGGCCTGAGAAGAATAGGTCACTTGACCTACCACTTGATATCCAATTTCCTCCAAATTCTAACAACATATAGCTATTATTATCTAATTTTATTGGTATAAGTTTCATAGTATTTGGACATTTTGATCTTCCACAATGACCAAAATACTAAGCCTCTATACCTGCAATATTTTAAAACTTTGTAGAGGCTAACTTTTACTCTTTTCTTTATATCTCCTAAATGGAGAAAATCTTGAAATTTTGTACACACCATCAGGAGTGTTTAGCTAATGTTAGAATCAAAAAGTATTCAATTTGAGTAAATGAGCTAAGAGAACCAATCATCTCTAGGTGACATAGTCTCTGATCATTTAATAAATTCCAAAGGCTACACTTTCATGTTCAGAGATTACTTGACCTATTAAATGATCTCTACAAATAATGAAAATTCAAATCCACAAGTGCATCTAGCAAGCTTTCATTTACAACAAAAATCATTCCATTTGGATCTACCAATTAAGAGAAATGCCCTTTGTAACATGCCTATGTCACTTGTTTCAGGCCTCTACCTCTATTAGCAGCACTTTCAGTGCATAGGTCATTTGACCTATCAAAAATTCTCCAAATTACTTGAAAATTGGTCAGCTTAAGGACGCACCTAGGAGCTACTTGCTCTCCAAATTTCAATAAAATTTGAGAATTCTCTCAAAGAGTAGCATCCAAATGTCTATGAGGGTGCTACCTCACTAACTATTTGCTCGATCATTTTTTTTAAACTTAAAAATGATGAGACATGTTAATCCTTATGATTAAACAAACTCATTCATTATCTTGGATGGAATATGACATGGAGATATATCCATGCATATAATGATCATCTAGATCAATGCAACCTAATTAACCTTCCAAATCGTCTCATTGAAAAATCTACTCTTTACATAGTATCCATCTTTCAGTGAAAGTGAATATCTATGGATGTCATTCTATTCATTATGCTTCTTGCACATTCATTAACCTCATCACAACCAATCATATACAAGCACTAATACTTGTATTGATGATCATTATCATAGCACTATTGTGCAGACTCGAGATAAATGTCTGTATCAAGTACATAGACTCATATGAAGAACAATTCATGTGCTCATGCGTTACTAGACGAAAACACGTATTAGTTGTTCTTGATGTATATATCTTGTCTTTTACTCTCTAAAGGCACAATTAGCCTATGCATGGTACCTTTATCACATACCTCATTGTGGTGATACATAAAGCGATCTTCTATAAACAAAAATGCATCATGCATTTCAACTTTCCAACAATCATATCGTTTATGTATGCATGCATCCACTCATGCATTTTCTTCTCTACTTCAATCAATTTGTATACTTTTATCTATGCAGACATAAGACTTCCTCTCTCACACAATACAGCATAACACCATGTGGCTACAAAATTTCCGGTAGCATTTCGCCAGGAAAATGAAGCATGAAAAAAAAAAAATAATAACCATTACAATGACAGGCATCATCCTAGTGGTTGGAAAACCACTTTCTTTACTCCAGAAACCTACAAATAAGGAACTTTTTCAGAATGTGTTGTTGGCCACTACACGCCCTCATTGCAATGTATTTTTCTGCCTTCAACACTTGCAAAAGATTCTAAAACACACAAATAAGATTTGTGCAAGCTTTTATGAATGAACATAAGTTAGTGTAACTTCATGTGCATAGATAAATTCATGTAAAAAACTAGATTTCATGCACATTCCAATATTGATTTCATAAAACTGGAAGAGAATACAATGCAAAATTGTAAACTTTGATGCGAAAATATTTAAACGAATATATTCAAGACCAAAAATATAATGAAAATGTATGAAAATTACTTCATTCATATCCAAAATGGTTAAAAATATTATTAGAAGCTTCGAGTTATCATAGTTGGACACTCAAATCACTCAAAAAAGAGTTTCTCATCAGTCAACAGCCATCTAAAAGCTTGTGCAGAGATGGCTTTCAATGGTCAAAATATGAATTCTCACCAATCAAAAGAAAGAGCTTGAATTGTAGAATCTATATCAAGTTGAATTTCTTGATTTGGATATTCTATGAGGAAGTTATGGTCAAAACAATGGAGCTAGGTGAGTGGGCAACATGCCTCTTCGAGGAGATGTTTCCTTTGTCCATGACATCCTCCTCCTCAAGCGATGAGTTCCATGAGGAGCGGTCATGTTCTCTAGTCTCGGCTTCATTGGATTTTTTTTAATGGAATTCTTGAACCTTGATTGGTGCTCTCTGAAGGTTTTCTACTCGTGAATGGATTAATCTTGGCCAAGATGGTGATCTTTGATGGTCTAGCTTTGCACGCCCTTGAAGTTAGAAATTATTTCTGAGTAACCACACTTTATCCCGAGTTTATAGGATGGATTATGAACATGATGCTAATCTACATAATACTTATATTCTTGATCCTTATGGATCTCTTTCTTGAGTTCTTTGTGAATGTCCATGACGTATTGGGTCTTATCTCTGGCAGCTAGGTTCTTGACATGATTTCAGAGTTTTATATCCATCCTTAGATGTTATCCATAAATTGCAAAGAAGGGAGTCTGCTTGGTAGATGTATGAACTCTATTGTTATAGGAAAACTCTGCAAAGGGTAAAAGCTCAAACCAATAATTTTAATGATAGTTTATGGTGCAATGGAGATATTGTTCTAAGACTTGATTCACCTATTCTATTTGTCCATCAATCTGTGGATGACTGGCTATAGACAATTTGACTTGAACACCAAGGAGCTTGCATAGATTGTTCCAAAAGCTAGATATGAACTATGGACCTCAATAACACATTGATATCAGGAAATCCATGAAGCCTAAATATGTATCACAGAAATATTCTTGCAGTGGATGGACCTTTGATTGTGTCAAGGGGATTCTTGTGAAGAAAGAGATTTGAGTGTCTCAAAGAGTGCACAAACAACAAGGTTACAAAATACCCAAGGTTCTTGCTGCCGTCGACCTTCTTTGCACCAGACCTCCACCTTCTCCAAGCTTGCACTTGTGCACACCTTGCACTCAAGCTTCCAATAGGGGGAGGGATGGACACCTTCTGTCGACGTGCGCATAGCTTCAATGGGACCTTGTGACCTTTGGTTGCATGGATTAACACTTCTCTACACACTTCTAAGTCACTCTTCTTGCCCACCTTGCACTTCATTTCTCTGCGTCGCACACTCACTGTATGTCTCTTGCTCTTCCCTTAGTGTAGACTATCTTCACCTTGCTTAGTCTAACCAAGAATAATGCATTGCCTTGATTTGAGTGTCAGTTCACGTACACTCCTAACTGCTAAAGTATCTTGGTGCTCACTTTGATGTCCCAAGATTGTCTTCAAAAGTGGGTAGCCAATGAATCCCTGTTTTGTCCTCTAGTGACTTTCGACTACAACAAAAATTTTAATTGGGGGGCCATACTTTCACTTCCGTGTACGCTGTTGCTTCACATACCTTCACATTTTGCCTTTTAATTCTTCAAATGTGCACCTAAGAGAGGGTTCACCTGAACCTTCCAAACACTTTAAAAACACTTTTAACTTTACACTCTACAACCTGCAACTAACTTTCTATAAAACATGACCTTTGTGAACAATTGCTTGTGCACTACCTGTGCACCTTGACATCTGAACTTTGAATGCTTTGACATTGCCCATGTTGACTTTGACCTTGAACATGGTGACTTTGACCTTGAACATGTTGACTTTGACTAGTTTAACTTTGACCTTTTCACTTTGACTATGATTGACTTTGACCAATATGACTTTTATGGGCTCAACAGTTGCCCACCACCTAATGGGCATTCCGTCCAGGACAGCTATAGACAAAACTCGGAGCAGACATGACACCATGATTTTTGTGCTGCAAAAACTTCAAAAGGATACTTGAGCAGCTACCAAGTCCACCAGGAGCAATAGAGAACAAACACCAGAGAAAAACCAAAAGTGGAAATTTTGATAAAGAAGCAAGGGATGGCAAATGGAGGGTAGAAAGGAGGGGGAAGGGAGGGGTGAGGGGCGGAGATGGATAGGGCATGGAGGGGTAAGGATGGGGCTGGGTAGAAGGGTAAAGGGAGGGTGAGGGAGTAGGATTATGGGCTTTGGAGAGGGCCGGAATGATAAAACAATAAAGCTACAGAATATGAGAGAATGGGAAACATATGGTAAAATAAGGTGAGAATAAACCATGTGGACCATGTGCCTAATGAAAAACACATGATAAATGTGCTCAAAATATGTGGGTTTTGACCAAAAGTCATAGAAAAATTTGGATTTTGAAAAAACTAAGTCAGAAAATGAGTTCAGAGGTGTCAAAAGACATGAAAATGACCCCAAGTTTGAAAAAAAGGCCATCTGAGGTGCAATCTAGAGCCAAACGTATTGGACCATGGAAAATAAAAAAAATTGTATATATCTTTTTTTTTTTAATGTTATCTGTGGGGTTGTTGGCAAAAAAAAAAGAAAAGAAATTTAAAAATGGGAGGGGAGGGAAGGGAGTCCACTTGGGGGGGAGGAGGGGAAGGGGGGTCCACTTGGGGGGAGCGGGGGGAAAACTAGCCACCAGGGGGCGTTTTTATTTTTTTTCCTTCTTTCTTTGAAAAATACCAAAAAAAAAAAGATAGAAATTACAAATAAAATCCAAAAAAATGCAAAAAAATCAAAAAATTCTCAAAAGATTCCCTACAATTGTAGGCCACTTTTCTCCCTCAAAACCACAAAGATCTTCCTTTTTTTTTCTCCATTTTATCAAGAAATTGACCTTAAAATTTTCAAAAACTCTAGAAGAAAATCTTAAAAAAATTCTAAAAATGCTTTAAAAATTCAAAAACAAATCTAAAAAAATTACTCATGCAAAGGGCTATGAAATGCTTTTAATATTCATAAAAATGCAAAGAACAACTATCAAAATGTATAAAAACTACTAAAACTTAAGCAAAAGTGGAATAAGAAAGCTATGTACAACCTGGACAGATTTTGTCAGTTCCAGGTGATCCATAAATCTTCAGTTGTTTTGATGATAGGCCTTGAGCCATGATATGATGACTAAGAGAAACCCCTCCATAATCTCCAATTGTACTGAACTTCATTTGTTTTGTCTTCTTTTTTGGCATATTGATATCTAATAGGGACACCCTAATTGCTTCATTAGAATATTATATCCTCCGTACTACATCTTTTGTATCTTTGTTTCATCTACTTTATAACTTAATTTGCAAAATTTCATTTTTACTATTCCAGCTTCTTCATCCAATGGAACCCTCTGTTTCCAAAGACTTGCAGGTACTCCTTCCACATCCTTGTAAAGCCCTGCACTTACTATCATAAAGATTGCCATAACAGATGATATCCATACCAGTATCCATAACAAACTAGCCATTGATATAGGATTTGAAGTAGCTTCATCACTGCTGCACTTAAGGGCTTTTCTTTTCTTCTCTCTTCTATGGCCTTTGACTGAGACTGTCTCACTCAAATCCGTAACCTGAATGATGTCCTCTTTTTCTTCATAGGCTTCCTCTCTACTTGATTTTGGGAAAATCCCATAGCAAGAAGATGGGTTTTGCATGGAGCCAAGCTAACATGTTTTCTTCTTCATGTAAATTTGCTTCTTCAATTAGGTCTGCTTCTGGGTTGTCCAACAATTCTTCTTCCATACAAATACCAATTGTCTACATCATGCTAGTATGTCTTTGATTGTCTAGTCCTTCTTCTAAAACTGTCTACTACAACTCTTTTACCTCTTGCTTTACCCACATTGTGTCCTTACCCTAGTCATGCAGCACATTGGCATGCCTTAACCAAGGTCGCCCAATCGACAAGGGGAAACTTCCTTCTACCTGTGGTAGCCTTAGAACAACAAAGTCCAAGTTAAAGATGGTACCTTATATCTCAACTGGGACTCCAGGGATCACTCCCATAGGCTTTACTATGCTTTGGTCTGGCAGTGTTATAGTGAAGTTGGTAGGACTTGAAGGGTGTACTCCAATTTTTTTCATGGTATGTTCAGGCATCAAGTTAATGCCAGAACCGCCATCCATAATAACTCCTTGGAACTCATGACCTTTGATAGAGATTGTTAACCGAGGGCTCTTATAATCTGTGAGGGGTGCTTCCCCTACAATTTTATCTTTATGCATAATAGAGACCTTTGCCACTAAACTTGTTGTGGAAGCCTCATCAATTATCTGCAAGAGCTCTGACCTAAATTTCATATCCATCTTTATTAAATCATAAATACTGACCTCCTTTTTCATGGACTTGAGTAGACTTGAAGCTTCTAATTCCTTAAGAGCATGGGCTCAAATTGACTTATCAAACTCCTCATGAGCCCTATTGAATGCATTTCCAATGGCATCACTAGTACCTATGAAATTTTCTTTTTGCCTTGTATCTGCACATGTGGTGGCTTTGTCTTCAGATGTCCCTTTGTCTTTGTTCAATCCATTAATCCTTGATTCTTAGCTTATTTCTACTTGAGCCTTCCCTTTGCTTCTTGTTTGCACTGTAAAAGATTCAATTTCTTCTAACTGCACCACCTTGGTAGATGGCGATGGCACTTTGACTTGATCTACCATTTCTTCTTTGCGCACAAAAATCATTTGAATGTGGGGCCCAGATGAAGATGCTTGGTTCTTAGGACAACAATTAGTATAGTGGTCTCTAGCCTCAGGGTAGTTCCTGCAAGGAGGGGCATTTTCTAGTAGAGTGCACCTACTTTAGTAATGCCCACATTCTCCACATCTGAAACAAATAACTCCTTCCTTCGCCCATTTCCAAAGTTATCCCTATGTCTAGGGTTGTAATTGTTGGAGATAGACGTATGTGGAAGCACGCAAAGAGCACAAGGAAGGAGAAGAAGCTTGGAGCACAACACACAATACTGAATGTATTACTAGAGAATGTACAAAGATAAGTAGCCCATTAGGGCAATAGGCGTATACACAAGCTGGGGAAAAAAACCTCCTAAAGAGGGAAAAAAGTGCCCTAGTGGTCCTAGTATGTTCACACACATTACTACCTAAATATATCAACAAATCCCCCATAGGAGTGATGCGATGAACAAGGAGCTGGTACTCATGTATAAGGAAGTGCCAAGCTATGTGGAAATCACTCCACAAAAGGAAGTAAGCCCAAAACTTTGCTGAAAGCTTCAAACTTCTCCCTAGCAGAGCCTTCATTAAAAGGTCTGCAATGTTCTCCTGCGTGGGCACATATGCCAAGCTGATCTCCCTAGCAGAGAACCTCTCCTTGACATAGTGATAATGCACCTCAATGTGCTTAGTGCGAGCATGGAACACAACTTCCTCGCAATTGCCAATGCGCTCTAACTGTCAGTGAAGATGGTGGTTGCAGAAGACTGACCAACAAACAAATCAGCCATGAGGCATCTAAGCCACACACACTCAACAGTTGTTGTGAAAGTTGCCCTATACTCAGCCTCACAACTGGAAGTGGCCATAGTAGGTTGCTTCTTGCTCAACCAAGATATACATGAGCTACCAAGCATAAAGCAAACATCACTAGTGGACATATGAGTGTCATAGCAACCAACCCAATCAGAGTAAAAAAAAGCATCCAAATCTGGCGGTAGTGATTCCCCCTTGGGATAAAACAACCCAAGTAGCCAAGTACCACTCAAGTAGCGAAAGATGCGCTTAACCACTGCCAATGCTTGACTCTTGGGCAATGCATAAACCTACTCATCTATGAGACAACAAAGTGAATATCTAGCCAAGTAATGCATAAGTAAATCAAGCATCCAACAGCCTGCTGATAGAGAACAACATCAAATGCATCTCCAGCATCATGAAGACTCAATCGTAAACCTGTCTCCATAGGAGTGACAATAGGCTTACAGTCGTCAAGGCCAAAACGCTGCAATAATGTGTCAATATATTTCATTTGATACAAAGCCATTCCACCATCAACTTGCATAAACTAAATGCCCGAATAGTGATGCAAATTCTCCAAATCAGACATCTCAAATGAGGCATGCAAATCAGCCTTAAAATTGGCAATATGCTTCTCAATAGGTCCAGTGAGTAGCATGTCATCAACATAGACAACAATGGCCAGAAGCACATCATTTGCACGCTTAACATATAAGGTGCTTTTAGTTGGACTGTTCTCAGAACCATGTGCAATCAGATAGGCATGTATCTTCTCATACCAAGCACGTGGTGCTTGCTTTAAACCATATAATGCCTTCTTTAACCTGCACACCTGGTTTTTATGCCCTTTTTGCACAAATCCATGGGGCTGAAAAACATACACTTCTTCATGCAAGTCACCATTCAAAAATGTTGTTTTAATGTCCAACTCATGTACATTCCAACCATGATGAGCTACAAGTGCACAGATGCTACGAACTGTAGTCATTCGGCAAGTAGGTGCAAAGGTCTCATCAAAATCAATGCCTCTTTCCTGTGCATAACCCTTTGCAACAAGTCTAGCCTTATACCTGTCAATTGTACCATCAGGCTTACACTTTAGCTTGTATACCCACTTAGTCCCAATGGCCTTCTTGCCAGGAGGAAAGTCACATAAAGACCAAGTACCATTCTTCATTATAGCATCATATTCAGATTGCATTTCAGCCATCCAATTTTCTAAATTTTGTGCTTCATCAAATGAAACAGGCTCATTCTCATCACAGAGACTAGATGCAGCCATAGCATAGCAATCTGATGCAAAAGAGGAACTATGAGAGCTTGAACGAGTACGATATGATAGAGGTGCATCTAATTTGCTGTCATGCAAAGTCTGCACCAGCCATTTTGGCATAGTTTTTGCGTGCTCAATATCAGCTTTCTCATCAACTAGTGCATCGTGTAAATCTACAGCAAAAATGGAATGATCTGCATCATCACATGAAACCTGCAAAGGCTTAGAAGTTGCCTTATTGGGACCAACACTAGAGTGTCCACCTGTAAAAAGAGGCAGCAAAGTATCATACATGGCTTTGGAGCTAACAGATGTCTCCTTAGTGCATGAAAGGAATGGCTGGATAGCATCTTCCACAAAAACAACGTCACGACTAACCAAAATTCATTTAGTTTATGGATGATATAGACGATAGCCTTTACTTTCAGAACTGTACCCAACAAAAATACATTGTACTGCTTTATCATCCAATTTTCTGCGATGTTGTTCAAGCACTAATGCATATGCCAAACAACCAAAAACACAAAGATGAGAAACACATGGCTTGCGATCATGCCAAGCCTCATATGGAGTGATAGACCGTAGCGCTTTAGTGGGACACATGTTAAGTACATGTGTTGCACACATGAGAGCCTCAAGCCAAAAACTATGTGGTAAAGCTAGACTCTTGACCATACACCTCACCATCTCCATGAGTGACATGTTCTTTCATTCAGCAACTCCATTCTATTGAGGTGTATACAACATTGTACACTAGTGTTTTATCCCATGTTTAGCGAAAATGCATTAAAATCAGAAGACATATATTCCCCCCCTCGATTTGAACGGAGGGTGCCCATTTTACATGTTGAAAGATTTTTAGCCAAAACCAAAAACTGTTTGAAGCACATGAACACTTCGGGCTTTGCCTTCAATGGATATACCCATGCATGCCTGGAAAAATCATCAATGAAAGTCACGAAGTAAAGATAATTTCCAAAAGAAGGTGTTTGCATAGGACCACAGACATTAGTATGTACAAGCTGCAACTTCTGAGTAGCGCGAACTAAAACATCTTTTGGAAATGAGGAACGCTGCATTTTGCCCAAAAACAGCCTTCACAAACATGTTTTCTAGGTGCCTCAAGTTTGGGCAAAGAGGACACCATTTCAGATTTCTACAAGCGTAGCAAACTAGCAAAATCTAGATGACCAAAGCATGCATGCCAAAGCTTTGCATCTGACATAGCCTGAGAATCATGTACTGCACATGTCGAACCATTCTGAGATCTTTCTATCTACGAGCTTATATAGCCACGACATAAAATGCCAGAAGCAATAATCACATGGCCATTTGACAGATCATGAACTGTATACCTTTCATCAACAAATTTCACAACCAAGCCAATCTTGGCTAATGCAGAAACTGATAACAGGTTCTTCTTGATCCTTGGCACAAATAAAGCATCTGACGAAGTGATAGAACAACCATCAGCAGTAGTCAAAATGATCTTACCAACTCCCATAATAGGATAAGAGGAGTTGTTGGCACATGTAACAGTATTCCCTCTAGGGGCAGGCTCGAGTGAAGAGAAGAAACTGCACTGCGAGGTAATATGTTTGGTCACCCCACTGTCAAAAATACCAAACATCTGAGTCTACTGCAGACATGCACTACTCATGAGGATGGGTCAAAACTGCAGACAGTAGTAAACGCCCATTCTTCTTCCTGCACAAGTTTAGCAGACTCTATTTTTGGTTTAGAGGCCTCTGCAACAACCATTCCAGCCTCTTTAGCGGCCAATTTCGGACAGTTCTTTATGATATAATCATTCCCTTTATAGTACTTGCAAAACACTTTCTTCTTTTCTGATTTCTTCTCATCTTTATCTTCCTTCTTCAAATGTGCAGCATTTGCAAATTTCTGCTTACTAGTTGAAGAGCTCCATTTTCCTTTGCCCTTATGACTAGCCAAGAAAGCTTGATCTGCAACACGCATAATGGACCTGTTCTGCTTGGACTGATCTTCTTGCAACAAAATAGAGACTAACTCCTCAAATGACAAGGCATTTGGATTTCCTTTCATCATTAACCAAAGAGTATAAGTAAAACTCTGATATGAATCAAAAGAACCATTCACAACGATCTACACAAGTGAGCTATCTAGTATAACCTCATCAACAGAAATCAATTGTTCCTTCAAGTATTTGATCTTTGTTAGAAAACTGTCCATAGAATCACCTTCATTCATGTGCTCACTCTCCAACTATTTTCGGAGGTAAGCAACACGAGCCTCATTCCTAGCTTGGTACAATGTGGTAAGTGTATCCCAAGCATCCTTAGCTATTCTGCAAGAGCGAATATGAGGAATAATGGCACGTTTGACAGACAAAGCTATCAATGCATGTGTCTGGGCATCTATTCCATCCCAATGGATTTGCTCTATAGTAGGTGCAGTAGAAACCGCAGCACGAACAAGAATATGCAGAATATCATCATCTTCGGCACCTTTTGCCTCAACTTCTGAACCTGTAGTTGTAACAATTGTAGGTGTGATAGGACATTTTTCAAAACCTTGCACAATGTTCCACAATCCTTTTGCAACCAATACATGTTGCATCATATAAGCCCATAATGGGTAGTTGGTACCATCCAAGTTATCCTCTATAGCCAACATACAGAATACATCAATGCTTTCAGCCATGGCCGGTGACTAAAATACCTTCATGCAGAAAATTGAATGTATCTCAAAAAGTTGAATAGAACTGCTTAGACGAATTCTGCTAGACCTGTAGCAGACTTTGAGGCACTTATACTGGTGAACAGAAACTGGTATATATCTTTGGCACAGAAAGACAAAATAGCCTACACAAGCATTGCGATAGTGCGTTCAGATGTTGAAATGAGCTCAAATTGCAATTTTGGCACCACACAACAAAGCTGTTTTGATATCGAAAACATGTTGAGTATGATCACCAAAATTCGTGCGATTTTGAGAGTCCAATCAGAGGAGTGTCGATGGCGCCCTTGATGAAGTGACAACGTGCTCTAATACCAATTGTTGGAGATAGATGTCTACGGAAGCACGTGAAAAACACAAGGAAGGAGAAGAAGCTTGGAGCACAATACACAATACTGAATGTATTGCTAGAGAATGTACAAAGTTAAGTAGCCTATTAGGGCGATAGGCATATATAACAGTCGGGGGAAAAAACATCCTAAAGAGGGAAAAAAGTGCCCCAGTGGTCCTAGTGTGTTCACACACATCACTACCTAAATATACCAACAGTAATTATTACCTTGATTCGGTGCTGCTGCCATTACATTGGTTGGTGGTAGGGCTCCTCCTTGTGTCCAATATGTTGTTGCAGGCATTCCTCTGGACATACATTCATAGGCCTCATGACCAGCTTTCGTGCATAGCTGGCAAGTTACACTTAAAAATGGACATTCATTCACTTACCACATGACCCTGCTTGGTGCACATGGTGCACCATAGCCCACTTTTGATGCCACCCCCTTTGATTTTTTGCAACTCCTATTGAAGTTGAGCTCGTTCTTCTGCTTGGGCTTCCTCTTCCTTTTGTAGCTTCAATGCTTCAATTTCCCTCCTCAACTGAGTCACAACACTCTCCAGGATATGATAAATTGGAAGAGCTTGCCCCATAATGCTATCTAATTTGTTCCAATCTTATAGATGTATTGATAAATTCTTCCATTGTTGCTATCGGTAAAACTAACTCCTTTATTTTACATTGCTGATATGGGAAGTGGTTTAGCCAACCACTTCTTCGTAAAAGAATCATGGGGAGGGTCTGGCAGTTCGGCCATTAATGCCTTAGCTCTGGTAACAAATTTTGGGAAGGTCTCCCTAGGATGTAGTCTTAAATTTTCTAATTCTTGAATAATGTTTTCCGTCATTTTTCCTTGTTGGAACTGTGTCCTAAATGCTTCCTTCATCAAGTCCCATGTGGTGAAATGGTTGTAAGCAAACTGACTAAACCATTTGTCTGCTAGCCCTTCTAATGTTGCAGGGAAAAGAATTAGAAATGCATCCTCTCTTCCCATTAGACCCCTTGTTTTCCATAATGCTAAGAATCTCCTAATGTGCTCATCTGCGTCTTCTTGTGCTAGCCCTCTAAAGGGCGGAAATTTGATATTCAATCTAGAAAGTAAAGTTTTCAAATCTACTTGGGCTGCCATATTCTTTACTGATGATGTCCATGACAATGGACTCATTGATCTTTGAATAACCTTCCTTCTTGTTGCTTTGCAAGGGACCCTCAAGCTTTGAGACGGGTTGCGGTCATGAGTTGTTCATACTCCTCTTAGTTTAAGAGATTTCCAATGGAAGGAAGATTACCTCTTAAGTCAGTACAATACTATCAGTATCCTTGAACTCTTCTACACGTTGCAATTTGATTCTCCTATGTTAAAATCTCCTTGTGGTCCCATCCAACGTGCCAAATTTTGTTGGGGGATTCTTGTGTAGAAAGGGATTTGAGTGTTTGTAGGAGAAGGGAGAAAAATAAGAAGAAAGATACAGACACTGGAAGCTTCTGTAGATTGACTATAAGGAGAAAAGTAGAATGGTGATGTACAATACAATCCAAACGCTCTCTGTGAAAAACCCCAAAGAGTGCAGAATCAGCAAGGTTACTAAATACCCAAGGTTCTTACTGTCGCTGACTTTCTCTACATGAGATCTCCACCTTCTCCAAGCTTGCACTTCTGCACACCTTGCACTCAAGCTTCCAATAGGAGGAGGGATGGACACCTTTTGTCGACGCATGCACAGTTTCAATGGGACCTTGTGACCTTTGATTGCATACTTGAGGCCACCAAAAATCTCTTGATATGAGTTCTATTATTTCATTCACTCCAAAATGTCTTGCTATGATGTTATCATGACGTTGCTGAAGTACTTGGATCCTAGGCTTTCCAAGAGAGATGTACAATAGGTTCTTTTCGAATATCAACCCATAATTTTCCTAGAATCTCTTGATATTACGAAACAATTCATCATGTGATAGAGTCTCACGAATCAAATGATTCAAGGATGAATTGATGGATACTAACTAAAGATGTTTTGCCTTGAGCAATACACTCTCCTATTGATCAAAAGCCTCTTCACCTTTCTTCGATGCAAGGTAAGAGCTTCTTGAAAAAGCATTTGGCTAGCATTGTTGGTGTCTTGAACGATACGTGATAGCAAGATCAAACCTAAATAGAAAGTTACTCCATCAAGATTGTCTTCTATTGAGGATGCGGGTAGTCATAAAGTACTCTAAATTCTTATGATATGTGTACACTGTAACTTTATGAGCTTCTCCTTCTAGATGGTGATGTTAGGTATCAAATGAATCCACTATGGCATGAAGTCCTTTATCATGGATTTCATAATTAATCTCTAGAGGAGAGAATTTTCTTGAATGATATGCAACTGGACGTAGGTGCCCATCATCCCCATGTTGGGATAGGATTGCTCCCAAGGCAAATTTTGATGCATATATCTCTAGGAAAAAAGTCTTGGAAGAATTAGAGTGAACTAGCATTGGGGCAATGGAAGGCTTTCTCTGCATCTTCATTCCATGAGAAATTCGGGTTTCTTGTAAGCTTTGTAAGAGGTGTCACTATCTTGGAGTAATCTTTGATGAATATCCTATAAAAATTGGCAAATCTTAGAAAACATTGTACATCTTGAACACATGAAGGTGGCTCCCAATCAAGGATTGTCTCGATCTTCTTAGGGTCCATAAAGATTCCTTTATCTAATACATTGTACCCTAAAAAAACTCCACTTATTCTTGATGGAAAGAGAACTTCTCAAATTTTGCATATAAACCTTTTTGTCTTACTCTCTCTGAGACTATCTTTACATGAGATTCATGATCCTATAGATTTTTGGAGAATATCAAGATATCATCAAGGTATATTACCAAAGAATCATCTAAATACTCTCAAAAGATATCATTTATCATATGATGAAAGATACTTGTAGCATTTACGAGATCGAATGGCATAACTAAATATTCAAAATGTCCATACCTTGTTCGAAATGTTGTCTTCCATTCATCTCCTTCTCTGATCCTAGCAAGATTGTAAGATCCTTGAAGGTCAATATTCATGAAGAACTTTGCTTTTCCAAGGTGTCCCAAGAGCTTTGATATGAGTGGTAGAGGATACCTATTCTTTATAGTGACTTTATTCAACCCATGATAGTCTACACACATTCAGAGAGTCCCATCCTTCTTCTTTACAAAAAGGATAGGGGCTCCTACAAGAGACTTTGAGTGTCTGATAAATCCCTTGGCTAGATTCTCATCAATATTCTTACGTAATTCTGTAAGTTCCTCTAGGAATAGTCTATAGATTGGTCCGAAGTGTGGTGGTACTCCCAGTTCTATGGCACAATCATAAGGTCTATGCTCTGGAAGGATATCCACATTCTTCTTCTCAAAGATATCTTGAAAATCTTAATACTGATTGGGTAGCTTTATTGGATCATATTTCTTGGACTCTTGAGCTGGTATGGCGTAGATCATATATGTCGATTCCTTCCTTACTGCATGCATGAAGGCTTTGGCTCCTAAATATTTCGGGTTCTTCTGGATATCTCAATGAGTGATTTTGTTCTTCTCCCAATCGATGTCTAGATTATGTTTCTTTAGCCAGGGCATTCTAATGATAATAGGGTTTACTAGAATTGACATTACATTGAACCATATGTGGAAATCATGATCACCAAGGTGTACTCTTAACGGTGTGGTTTCCATGGTAACATTCCTAGATGCTAGAGGTTGTCCATCGAGTACTTCAACTACTATTGGTTTGTTCTTCTTAAGTATTGAAATCCTATGTTTTGTAACCAATCCTTCATCAATAAAACATGAAGAGGCTCTTGAATCTACTAGGGATGTAAGTTAAAGGGTCTTCTTAGGCATAATTCACTTGAAAGGGGCAAGACATGTATCTATGGGTCTTGTTGGAATTATGAGACCCTTTCTTATATCATGGTCCGACTGTATGGTTTGCTTTACAATTGTACTTCCTCGTTTCCCTACTCTACAAGGGTGATTGCAACTATGTAGTTTGTTCTCTTGTTGGGACAATCAATTGCAATATGGCCAGGGTTTCCACAATAGAGGCATGACTTATTATCTCTCCCTCTCTTTTTCTCTTGTGAGGATAGAGGTTGGAACTTAGTCGTGTATATCTGCATAGGTTCAGGAATAGGCTCTTCTCTAGGAGTGGGCTAGAAGGTTTTCCATTCATGAAGTCTTCCTTCTACTTGCTTTTCTTGTTTCCTTTCAAAAAGGAAGTTATCACATTGAATGACTTGAGTGATGTATTCATTCAATGTCTTATCCTCCGGCATCATGAGTAGAAGGTCCTTCACATCATCTCTTAAACCCCATCTACATTGTCTTATGAAATAATCCTCATGTTAAGTGAGATCATATAGCAATTGCCTGAATTCTAATGCATAGGTAGAGGTAGGGCGGTTACCTTGACATAACTTCCAAAGCTTTCTTTTTGCCACTCGACTCATGTCTGCATCTCCAAACATGGTGGTGAGCTCTCAAAGAAACCCCTTGTTGTGTGAGAGCTCCATAGCCTTCACACAAGGCTAACTCGCAAGGCCACACACTCGGAAGAGAGATGTGTTTCCACCCAACCAACCCCTCCAATATATAGATGGTGAAAACCTCTTCTATATTGACTCAAGTTGTTCAAACCATGTAGCAGGCAATGTAATTCTACTTTCTGATCTTGAGGATCCCAAGGAAATAGAAAATGTCAAAATTTTTTATGGGAATAGAAATCTGTTGAGCAAGGTTCTTTATCCACCTACAATCACCAAGAATTTGATGAGTGTGGGACAAATAGTGGGAAAGGATTTTCAGGTTAGGTTCAACAAATATGGATCCTTTGTGGAGGATCCGGAAGATGGATACAAGAGAATTGCCAAGGGAGAGAAAATGGGTAGACTATTTACATTTGAGCTTGAAGATACAAGGAATATTGCACTTTATAGCTACAAAGATCAAACATTGTTAGAGCTTGAGATTTGGCATAAGAGATTAGGGCACATTGGAAAGAAAACATTGAAGGAAATATGTAGAGATAAATGTGTGCTTGGGATACCTAATGTATCCAAGCAACACATGATCTATAAATGTGGTGCATGACAGTTTGGTAAATCACACAGGTTACCCTTCACAAAGAAAGGCTACATACATGAGGATTACTTAGAACTTGTCCACACAGATGTGTGGGGACCAATCAAGGACCCTTCACTTTCAGGCTCAAGGTACTATGTGTCCTTTATTGATGATTTTAGTAGGTGGACTATCTTCTATTTTATGAAGCATAAAGATGAAGTGTTCAGTTGCTTTAAGAAGTATCTTGCACTTGTGGAAAACCAAACAGGAAGAAGTCTAAAGAGACTAAGGTCAGATGGAGGAGAAGAGTACTTCTCAAATGAATTTGATGCATTCTTGCAAGATAGAGGTATCAAAATGGAGATCTCTACAAGGTATACCCCTGAGAAAAATGGGGTAGCAGAGAGGAGAAAGAGGTTAATTGTGGAAATAGCTGGATCAATGTTAAATGAGAAAAGATTACCTAATTACTTATGGACAGAAAGTGTATCTACTGCCACTTATCTTATTAACATGTTGCCATCCAAATCCATTGATGGGATGACCCCATATGAAGCTTGGTGTGGTAGGAGGCCATCACTTGATCATTGAAGAATCTTTGGATGTGTTACATATGTGCATGTTCCATCTCAGATCAGAGGTAAGCTAGACCCTAAGGCAGAGAAGTGCATCTTCATAGGGTATGATTTAAATTAGAAAGGATATAGATTTTATAATCCATCCAACAAGGGCTTTATGATCAGTAGAGATGTTGTGTTTGATGAGAATGACTCTTGGTTTGAAAGTGAATGCAGGAAGGTCAAGTTGCCATATGACTTGGAAGAAGAGTTTCCAAACCTCACCAAGGAGGAGCCAAGACAAATTGAAGACATCAAATTAGATGATGAAGAAATTGTCAACCTTTCAAGGCATGGAAGTCAAAGGGCAAGGCCAAGATCAAGAGGTTGGGAGACTTACCTGAATCATCCAACCAAGCTCTAAGGAGATCACAAAGGGAGAGCAAGAAGCCAATCAGATATGGGTATGACACTTCATTAGTTACTAAGCATTCCATTTATCTTGCTAAGGATTTAGCACTTGAAGAACCAACCTCATATGAAGAGGCAAAGACCAAGGTAGAATGGAAGGAAGCTATGGATGAAGAAATAGAAGGACTCCAAGAGAATGATACTTGGGAGCTAGTACTAAGGAAGGCATCAATGAAGGTAATTGGCTCTAGATGGATTTACAAAATCAAGAGAAACTCAGATGGATGCATAAACATGTATAAAGCTATACTTGTGGCTAAGGGTTTTGCACAAACCCAAGGAGTTGATTATGAAGAGACTTTCTCACGTGTGGCCAAAATGCCAACTATCAGAGTATTAGTAAGTGTGGATGCATCAAGGAATTGGAATATGTACCAATTGGATGTATAAGATGCTTTCCTTAATGTTTGGATTTCAGAGGAGGTTTACATGGCTCAACCTCCTGGCTATGAAGACCCAAGCAAGGTAAATTATGTGTGCAAATTGAACGAAGCTCTTTATGGTTTGAAGCAGGCACCTAGGGCATGGAATCATAGGTTAACTACCTATGTTCAAGATCCATGATTCATCATGAGCAAGGCAGATTCTTCTCTGTTTGTAAAGAGAAGCAACTCTGAATTGATATATTTATTTGTGTATGTTGATGACATCATCTTGATAGGTAATGATGCCAATGGCATCAAACATATCAAGAACCAAATGATGCAGGAGTTCAAAATCAATGACCTAGGGTTTCTAAAGTATTTTCATGGACTTGAATTGGTCTATACAAACTCTGGAATTTACATTACTCAAAGGAATTATGTGCAGGACATGTTGAAGAAGTTCCACTTGGAGAATGCAAAAGTTGCTAGTACCAATGTGGAAGTAAATCATAAGCTAAGTGCTCATGAAGGTGATTTTCGTGAAGACATTGCAGGATATCAAAGCATAGTAGGAAGCCTAAACTATGCAACATTGATAAGGATTGATTTTGCTTATGGAGTAAGTGTTTTAAGTCAATTCATGCATAAACCTAGAGCACCTCACTTGGAAGCTGCCAAAAGGATTTCTAAGTACCTCAAGGGTACTCAAAATCAAGGTTTATACTTTCCATACACATCAAGTTTGGACATCAAACTTTATTCAGATGCAAATTGGGCAGGTTGTAAGGATGATAGGAGGAGCACCTCTGCTTATCTCTCTTTTGTTGGTGATAAGCCCATTTCATGGTCTTCCAAGAAGCAACCTACTGTTGCTTTATCTTCAATAGAGGCTGAATACAAGGGATTAGCCAATGCTACTCAAGAAACAATTTGGATTAGATTGCTATGTTCAGATTTGGGACTACACTCTAAATCACCTATGATTTTTGGTGACAATACAAGTTCCTTGCATCTTGTAGCAAATCCTATCTATCATGCAAGGACCAAGCATATAGAAGTTCACTACCACTATGTAAGAGAGAAGTTATTGAGCAATGAAATTCAACTAGCATATGTGTCCACAAATATGCAATGTGCAAATTTATTGACCAAAGCACTTGATGGTACTAAACTTTGCAGGTTTGAAGCTATGGTTGGATTGTAGGACATTCAAGAGGATTGATGAAGAAGAGAAAGCCAAGATGTTTTGGCTTGATGGTAAGTTATTGGTGCAAATCCAAGCCTTCACATTTGGCTAGCCGTGTAAGAAGATATGTGAGACCATTTGATCGATCACATGAACCATTGCTTGTAGAGCTAGATCATTTACTTCTTGTAAAAGATAAATTTCTTGAAAGACTATTGTAATCCCATACATCTCATTGAGGTTGGAGAACTAAAAGCTACGAGTCTTATTAGGTTTTATCACTCCTAATTTGAAGAAATACTTTTAGGTACATCCAAGTTTGAGTTCAAATTCAAACATTGGAGGTAAATCACTTATAAAAGGAGGTTGTAATCTTGCGGCCTAGTGCCCCCCTTAGTGAACCTATTGTTGATCATTTGTTGAAGTTGAGAGGCTTACACTACACCCTACCCTTACCACCATCATTGGGCATCATATTTGTGCCAATGATCATGTATAACATTGTTACATAATACATTCCATTATTGATCACATCTGTCTTCATCTCTGCTATGTTCACTCAGAACAGTATACTTTGAATGCTCATATCTCACCCCTTTCTCGATCATTTTTTACGTTCTATCACTTGTTGGAACCAACTCAAAGTCTACTAAAAGCTATGAGAATTTGAAGCATTTTGATTCAGTCGATTGGGAGAAATCCGCATCTAAGTGGTCACTAGTCATTCTCTACATAGTTCCTAAAACATTGGGGGTAAGCATTCACTTGCTAAGTTGATTGCTCAGTTTATAGCTTATCATTTTATGTGATTCCACTTGGACTCATTAGCTCTCTAAGCTAAAAGCTATGTTCCTAATTGCTACTATACTGTGAGCAGTGAGGAAAACTTCCAATAGGTGTCAAGACCAAATTAGCAATTTCTGGTCACTAGCTATTTGCAAAGTTACCTGTTTTGATCTAATTGTTTGAAACATCATTTCCAAAGTACATAGAAACGTATTTTGTGTCATTAGCAAGATAAAGGAGCCTACAACACAACTCTGAAGTGAAAGAGGGTAGGTAGAAAGTAGGAATTAGTAGTACCAACTCATCCTCTTGTGGTATCCATCCATCTTTCCCAACATATGTGTGTATGCATGTGTATGTATGCATGTGAGTGTATATGTGTGTGTCTATGTGCAAGTATCTATATGTGTGTGTATGTGTGTATGAATATGTGTGTGTATGTGTATGTGTGTATATGTTTCTATGTATGTGTGTGTATATGTATGCATGTATGTGTGTGCATATGTGTATATGTGTGTATGTATGTGTGCATATATATGTGTATGTATGTGTCTGTATATATGTATGTATATATATGTGTGTATATGTGTGTATGAACATGTGTGTATGTATATATGTGTGTATATATGTGTGTGCATATAAGTCTATGTGTGTGTATATGTGTGTATGTTTGTTTATATGCTTGCAATATGTGAGAAGATAGAGATGATCTACAGGTGAGTTCCATGCTGTTTTGTTCATTATATCATCTCTAGCTTTTATTAATGCTTCTATTGAATAATTTTTGGTTTCATTTGAGGTTTCATCATCTAGATCACTCTCATCGAATTCTAATCTAACCCCAGATGAGCTTCTTTGTGCTTCAGATATATTTTCATATAGTTTTTGCATTCCACCCAATTTACAGTTAGTGGGAGGTGGGTGTGGTAATCACATAGTTTTTTATCAATATCAATTACTAGTTTTCTTTCTTTTGCCTCTTTTAGAGATTCACAGGCCTAAGACATATGTTCTGTGGAGTCGCACCAAACACATCGTCGGGTTGCGCCTCTTCATTCATTATTCTGAGCTACTGGTTGATTCATTAAATATGCTATAGGTATAGGATTTATTGGTGGGGCATGAGTAAACTGAGGACCTAAAATTGTCCTATCTTGACTAGTTAAAGAATGAACTGTGTTTTGAAGTGTAGCCACTTCCTTAGATATATTCATATGCATCTGCATCATATTATCTAATTTATCAAATAGTATTTCAAACTGTAACTCACTAGGAATTTTAGATGTAGATGCTTGCTCAGTTGTACTAGAATTTATATTAATTTTAGGATTTTGAGTAGTTGGTCCTACTGTTGGAAAACTTAAATTCATATCATATAGTAATGACTGCCTTTGTTTCATTTGTGCTACTACTTCTACTATTTGTTTTAGTACTCCCCAGTCCTCCGTTAAACCATATCTTTTCCTTGGTTCCTCTAGTCTCGTTTCTACTTCACTTCTAATGTCTGTAGGTAATACTTTTAGAAAATAGAGAACTATATCTGGTGTAAGTGCAGTCCTACCTTGCTCAGGCAATTGTGAAAATCTCTTCATAAATTCACCATGTAGTTGTGTAAGGGATATTTGGGACTTAGGAGTGTTAAGCCATTTCATAAATCCTTCCCTACTGTGTTGACTATAATCTTCTAAGTAAAATTCTTTATGCATTTGTTTTTTAAATTCTTCCCACTCAAGTGCACTATGAGGTTCTATTACACTAATGGCTGAACCTATTGCAAGTCTTACTAAAAATGTTACCCATTTGGTTACAGGCAAACCATGTAGTTTTGCTAGGTCTTCAAATGTGTCTAAATAATTAGTTGCATTAACTCCAGTGAATTTCCCTTTTTCTTTTAACATTGCTTCAACTACTTTCTGTCCTTGGGTTTCTGACATCATAGTTTTAAATAATTCATCCATTTTATTATGTATGTTAGAACTAGACAAGTTTTTTATTATAATCTTTAATTTCTTCTTGTACTTTAGTTTTTTGTTCTCTTACCAAACTAATTAAATTGTTTGGTTCCAGTTTTACGTAAGTTTAAAACCTTTAAACAATTCTTGAAAAATAGATACTAACTTTCAAATGAAAATTCTTGTTGAATTTTCAAACTAAAATCGTGCTAATCTAACAATCCTTAAAAAATTAATGAAAAATAGATACTAACTTTTCAAATGAAAATTCTTTTTGAATTTTTAAACTAAAATCGTGCTAATCTAACAATCCTTAAAAATTTAATGAAAAATAGATACTAACTTTTCAAATAAATTTCTTTTTGAATTTTTAAACTAAAATAGTAGTAATCAAAGAATCCTAAATAGATACTAACTTCCAAATGAAAATTCTTGTTGAATTTTAAATCTACCAATTCATAATCTTTTAAGTTCGTCTAAAGTCCTACTTAAATAGTAACAAACAGATTCAAGTTTAGAAAATATACCTGACAGTTGATGCAGAAGCTAGAGTGCATGTGAAATTTTCAAATATATATTTGTTGAGCAATAAATGCCTAATACAAAGAATCTTAGTGCTGTGTGTGCAAATGTATTTCTTCAAGTACTTGATGGTAAGGGTGAAGAGTGGGGGTTCACTACTTGTCTATTCCCATGGAGGCGCTCAGAGCATAAGCCCAGCCCTCAACATCCAAGGAATTACAAGGTTTGTGAATTCTACCTGTGCAAGATGACCACCTCAAGCTGCTGCAACCACGTAGCCTAAACCAAGCTATTGCATATGCAAGAAAGGGAAAAGAGTTTATACATGTCCTATTGTGCCGTTGTTCACGTCGGGTTCAAATGTGGGAGCGATTCATGATGCCTGGTGGATCAAATCAATCGTCTCGCAAACGGCGCACACAGGGTGAGTATGTAGAATAAGTATTTTTTTTGCTAAGGTCCGTAAAGCAAAGCATTTCTATATCTTTCAACTGCGTCTAAATAGGATGGTAAGATTAATTCCTCAGTAACTACTTTATCTTTAATGATTTCTGTTATGTTTAAATCTAATTGAGAATTATTAATGTTTCTAGCTACGGATGGTGGAAAAAGATCTTCACTATTTTCAGTACTAGGTGGAACAATGGAAATTAAGGTAAAGTTCTAAGTAATCTACATTCAAACTCTCTTGAATGCAAAGTTTCTTCTGAAATTTTATCTTTAACTAGTTCTTGAATCTCTATATTTTGAGTTTCATTAACTTCAGCTGGTCTAGGAAATAATAATTCAAATGTAGATGGAAGTAAAAAGGTACTACTAGATGAAGCCTCTTCAGACATAAAAGATGAAATATAAATTGATTAATGATAGATTTCCTATACAAAGTTATAAGATACTGTTTATAAAAATGATATCCTATACAAACTACTCAATAGAATTCTAGCTAAATAAATTATTTTTCACACTTCAAATCTTCAGTTCATCTTCAACAGGGCTGCATATCATCTGAAAAATAACATGAGAAATATAAGTGTGCTTTTATAAAAGATTAAACACTCATTTAAAACTTAACATATTTAAAACTCAGGTTATTATAAGATAATTAACTTTTCTAATTCATATATATCATAAGTACATACATTTATTTTAATATACACATTGCAATAAAAAATATTGCATTCATACATTACTTAAGTATACATCTTATAATTCATATACATACATAGGATTCATACACTTTAACATACATATACATACATACTACAATACTGACATACTTCACATGCATACTAACATGCATACACATAAATGAACATGCATACATAACATGCATTATCATACAAACATGATATGCAAACAAGGTAGCCTAGGGCTGGAGTGTGATATAGACTATGACAAGAGTATAGTATATATGAAACATGGATAGGAGTTCAATTGAAGAATGAGAGCTTTAAGGGACTCATATCTACGTTCTGTTCACTTGATATGGAAGTAAGTAAAAATCTTAATATAAATTAAGATAAATATTTAATGTTTTACTAATCTGGTTCTTTCTTTCTTTTTGCAGTGAGTTTGATGAGAGAGATAAAAAACATGTTCTTAATTCATTGGAGACAGAGTTTGGCACTGAGTGTTCCCATAAATGGTGCCTGAAAGAGATGCGCATACTTATGGAACATCGTCCTTATATATATATATATATATATATATATATATATATATATATATATATATATATATATATATATATATATATATATATATATATATATATATATATAAAGTTCTAGAGATACACACACACATACACACACACACACACACACACACACACACACACACACACACACACATATATATATATATATATATATATATATATATATATATATATATATATATATATATATATATATATATATATATATATATATATATATATATATATATATATATATATATATATGTGTGTGTGTGTGTGTGTGTGTGTGTATGTGTGTGTGTATCTCTAGAACTTTATATATATATATATATATATAAAGTTCTAGAGATACACACACACATACACACACACACACACATATATATATGTATATATGTATATATATATATATATATATATATATATATATATATATATGTATATATATATATATATATATATGTATATATATATATATATATATATATATATATATTATCGATCTATCTATCTATCTATCTCTCTCTCTCTCTCTCTCTCTATATATATATATATAGATATATATATATATATATATATATATATATATATATATATATATATATATATATATATATATATATATATATATATATATATATATATATATATATATAGATAGGTAGATAATATATATATATATATATATACACACACACATACATACATATACATACATATATATATATATATATATATATATATATATATATATATATATATATATATATATATATATATATATATATATATATATATAATCTATCTATCTATCTATGTATGTGTCGTGTATGTATCTACATGTGTTATATATGTTTTAAGTGAGAAGATGAAGCTCAAGGTTATGCCTAAAATTTTGTATATAGCTTTATTTTTTAGGACACAATATCTCTCATGTATATATGCATATATTAAATATATGTGTATTCATGTGTCTTATATGTATATATATGTTAGTATGCACATATGTGTGTTTCATTTATATATATATATATATATATATATGAAACACACATATGTGCATACTAACATATATATACATATAAGACACATGAATACACATATATTTACACACATATATGCATATATACATGAGAGATATTGTGTCCTAAAAAATAAAGCTATATACAAAATTTTAGGCATAACCTTGAGCTTCATCTTCTAACTTAAAACATATATAACACGTGTAGATACATACACGGCACATACATATAGACATACATACAAACATATACATACATACACAACTATAAACACACTTGCATATATCACACAAATGGCTGCATACATCACACATACATGCCTACATATGTCACACATACATGCCTACATATATCACACATATAGGCCTACATACACACATATGTATACATGCGTACACAATTATAAACACACTTGCATACATATATCACACATGCACACACATATACACATGAAACACACATAAGTGCATACTAAAATATATATACATATAACACACATGAATACACATTTATTTACACACATATACGCATATGTACATGAGATATATTTTTTCCTAAAAGATAAAGCTATATTCAAAATTTTAGGCATAACCTCGAGCTTCATCTCTAACTTAAAAGAACATCTTTTCATCTCTGTATTGGGATTTACCTATATTTTAGTTGAATAAAGAAGAACCTATTGTCTGATATTCATTCAAATGATTCAAGTTAACGATCAATAACAGGAATAGGATCTACTATCTAATCTACTCATGTGTTTTCATTATTACCATCATTTTGGTAAGACATCAATATAGTCTCATCTTCATTATCCTTATTGATTTCTATTATTTCTTCTATTGCTAAATCTATGTTCTCAAAAGTGACATCATCTATTGATGGACTAATATCGATTTCTAGTAATTCTTAAATCTCTATAACAATAAAGTGTTCAAACAATGACCGACCTCTAGACCGAACATGATTGACTTGCCACCAAGGATGAGCATCACGGTTTCTATAAAAAAATGCTTGTTCAATGGGCGTAGGAAGAATATATGGTTCTCTAGTTAATTGCATTATTTTCAAAGAATCAGTTGGCCAAAACCCAGATAATTCCCATCTCAATATGGAATTACTACCTTTATACTCAGCACAAAACCAATCAATCTTCAAAATAACCCATCCAATATCAAAAAGGAAAAATTCATTATCATGTGCTAAAAAACATAATAAACTATATCATAAAAAATAAAAACTTATTTTTACCTATTTGAATATATGAAACGATATTTCGTAGATACCAACAACTGCTTCTATGTAGCCAAGTTTGCTGTCTATAAGGTTTGTAGTTTTTGAGCTAGCACATGAAAGGTTCTTGAAAGAAGCAAAAATCCCAAAATCCTTTGTTTTATGTAAAGAATCAATCAGTTTGATTCTTAACTCATCCAATATGCTGTCCAAAAGCCCACATATTTGTGAACATGAAGTCTGCAATAAAAATCAAATTGTTAAAGAGAAACTAGTATACATATATGTGAACAAATAGAATATTATTAAAATTAAGTTACGTTTCTTTCACAACCTATCATTAGCTCCCTCTCCTCATCTGAAATTTGTTCGTAGTGGCTCATTGAATACAAGTATAGAGCCAATCTGTGAAAGAAAATATATTTATATTCTTATTACCATCGAATTACATCTATATCTTTTGTCTTTCCATCTTTTATTTAGAGATTTTGAAGTTCCTGTTCATGTTCGCTAACGAATGCTTGCATGCATTCACTATTATATGCTACAAAAGTAGAAACATCACTTTTTTCTTGTAATGTAAATTGAAATGGAACTCCCTTGCCTGATAATACCTCATCTGTTATTTTTGAAGAAGACTCATTGGTCCATGCACGTGGAGCTTCTTCATGAACTCTTTCAAGGTATTCACGAACATAATACATGAACTCTTCAAGCACACATCCTTTTGCCATAGATCCTTTTGGCTTTGCTCTTTGTTGCACATAAACTTTTTATGTTTCCATAAATCACTCCACCCAAAAAATCCATCGAAAGCTTACAACACCTACAATGTCTATCACATCCACAAGATGGACTAATAAATGAACCTGAATATCAAAAAGTGATGTTGGAAGCTCTTTCTCCATCAAACATAGTAGCTGCTTCCATTCACATTTCTTTTGTGGGATCGAGTCTTTGTCAATCTCTTTTGATGTAATCCACCTGTTATTATCATAAGTCAAATATTAAAGAAATTATTTAATAAATAAAACATAACAAATAATCTTATATATTAATTATAAAAGTATAACAATTACCTTATAAGCAATCCAAGGTGATAAATTATGTCCCGTACTCCTTTCTATGTACATCCATCGATAATGAGAGGTAGCATGTGCTTCAAAAATTTATGCCAATCATGTGTCTTTAACCCAGATAAGCTTCTATCATCCATAGTAAACATGTTTTGGAGCGATGCTCCATATCCTATAGGTGTTCGAATCGATTGAATCCTATTGTTGATAGTTTGTATCTCTTTTGTTGTAAGTATCCAAGAAGCAGGTGCATAAGTTGTTTCTTGTGGAGTTCTATCGAAAATTGGTCATAACTTTAATTTTACATTTTGCTCCTATAAATCATTTATTGATGCTATTGTGTCTTTCAATCCAAAAAGATGTTGCCATAATGAATAACTAATTTTCTTGAATATATGCATAGGATCAAGAAGATGAAAGACTTTTAACTCCTTCCAATACTCCAAAGAATACCATATCAACCTATTCTCTGCTAGTGCTAGTTATTCTTTACCTCTATTCTTTATATTCTCATTATCTTCATCATCACTGAAGATTTCAGATTCTGAATCTATAAGATGCCCATCTATCCATTTTGGATACCAATCCATAAGTGTCATTGGTTTTGGAGACTAACCTATTTCAATCTTTCCATTAAAATGTAATGCTTCTCTTTTGTATCTTGATGGATGATCATTAGGCAAGAACCCTTGATCTCGAAGATAAATATTTTTATTAAGATTCTTAGTGTAAATTGATCTCAACCAATCATCACAATAAGGAAAAGCCTTATATCCTTTAGTACATATTCTTGCATCATGAAAACCATAAAAATATTATTAGATTCTCACATATTAAATGAAAAAAATTAGATCATTACCTTAACGGACATCATATCCTGAAAAATGGTGTATGGTCTAAGCCACAATTCCACGAACCATAAAGTTTCTTTGATTAATGTGTTTTGATACATCAATTACATTAATACCTCTCCATAAGTCTTGGAGATTGTCAATGAGAGGAACAAGATATATATTTATGTCTTTAACTTTTCTTTGGATTAAAAGTGAAGGCATTAAATGTTCCTTTTTAATGCTAAGGCATGGTCCGAGTTTGTAGTTAATGACTACCACATGCCATGTTGACCATTTACTAGATTTCACCGAAAATGGATTAACCCCATCTAATGCAACTCCTAACTTTAGATTGCATGACTCTTGTATAAAATCAGGCCATCTAGAGTCAATATGTTGAAAAGTTGCACTATCTTCTAGAATTCTCAATATTCCATTATTACTTTTATGATCTAATCCCCATGTCAAAAGCTTTGATAATTCAGGGCTTTGAAACATATGTTTAATTCATGGAGCCAATGGAAAATTTCTCAATACCTGTTTTTAGATTTTACCCTCTTTCTCCTTATATCGAGGAGGTTGGTATTTTGGACATGTCAAAGAGTCTGCATATTCACCTCTATATAAAAGACATTTGTTAGGACATGCATGTATACACTAATAATCTATACCAAGATTGTTGATTATCTTCTTCATTTCATCATGTGATGTAGGAAGAATATTCTTGTGTCGGATGTTGTTCCCGATGAAAACCCTCACTTTTGGGGGGGATATCCTGCACAGTCCACGAGGACTTCTTCTCTGAGTTCGCGCGCTCAGTCCTTAATGTCGGATGTTGTTCCCGATGAAAACCCTCACTTTTGGGGGGGATATCTTGCACAGTCCATGAGGACTTCTTCTCTGAGTTCGCACGCTCAGTCCTACACACGGAGTTCTTCGATATTCTGCCCAGCCGCGTACCCCCCTCTTGACTTATACTCCTTAATTGGAGTAGGTACTGTGGCATCTCACATGAGTGCCACATGGCACTCATGTGTGTGCCCTTCTAATGGAGCCCAAGAGATGGTTCACACCATCTCTTCTATAGGGACTCCCTTCATAACATTTCCTTCCCCTTAACTCCATTTTGTCCTCAAAAATGGTATTGGAAGGTCTAGAAATCAAGAGGGTGGTACTCCCACTATATCAGAGAATTTAGAAGAGAAAGAGCCTTCACAGGAAGAATACACATATGAAGAACTTATAGATGAATTTGTCACTCGTGACCAATTCATAGACTTGAAAGAACAAACCCTTAAATTAGAGAAAGATCTGGATAGCATCACATCTCTTATACAACAAGTCAAGTCTCAAATGATCTCACTTGAGACTAGTGTCACCTCTTTCCTAGCTAGGAAGGAAAGAGAGCCCCCTCCTATTCCTTTGGAGCTCACTAGGAAAGATACTTCTCTTCCTAGTAAGCATAAAGGAGAGAGCTCTAGGGAAGCTCCCCTCGTGAAAGACTTGAAGCCACCTACCTTTACGGGGATGACCGAGACACGAATAAGGATGCAGTCTACACTTTTTTACAAAAGTGGCATGATTTGCATCAATTGAAGGGTGCCCCACCTGAATATCGTGTGCTAGAGGTGAGTCTCCTTCCTCCGCCCACGTGCTTATAAGTGGTGGATGAGTCTTAAGGAGGCGAACTCTATCCCTATTGACTGGACTCAGTTTGAAACTCTTTTTCTTAAAGAGTTTCTTCCTGAGAACAAGGAGGAGAGGAATTGGGATGAGTGGGATAGGATTACTCAGAGAGGTAGGCCTCTTTCGGTCTATCTATCCCACTATAGAGAGATCATTTTGAAACTTAAGGGCTTAGACGATTTTCAAAAGACCAGAGGGTTTGTTAGGGGCTTGGATAAAGCCATAAAGAGGGAAGTCAGAAGGAATGCACCTAAGACATTTGAGGAGGCGATCAAATATGCACAGATTTATGAGGACCATAACCGTCCTCAATATACTCCTATGGAGACGGATCAGCCCCTCAAGCCTCTTAGTACAATTAAATTCAAGAAAAAGTTGCCTTTTGGGAAAAACAAAGTTTTTATTAAAAAAAAAAGATCACAAGGGCCTAAATTATCCACAGACCAGTTTGAGAAGGCCAAAAGGGAGAACATGTGTTTTAGGTGCCTATCTCCTAGCCATTCACAGTGGAGCTGTCCACTCAAGAAGGGGGAAGAAAGGAAAAAGGGACCACAGTCTAGTACGGCCCCTGAAAAGGGCAAAAAGGCGGTCCACCTAGTGGAGACCTTTCCTATTCATGGCAGCTCTAACTGCAAGGGAGTGGAGGTGATGCACGAGGATATAGAGCACACTTGTTGTTTGAGTCAGTCATTGTGGTCACTGCAGTTTGGACCACATGACCTAGTTAAACTGCATGGTAGTGTATATGGGACCAAGGTGCGGGTCATGATAGGTGACTCGGCTACTCATAATTTTATTAACTATGCTTTGGTCAAGAAATTAAAGATTCCCCGGCAGCCTAGTGCACATAAATACATTGTATCTATCATGCAAGGGCAAGATAAAAGGATATGGGATACTATGGTATCCAATTTGGAAGTCAAGATGCATAATTATATAGATTATATGGACTTCCAAATTATAAACATGGAGAGGACAGATCTAATCTTAGGAAGAGAGTGGCTATGGGGGTTAGGAGATACACTTAAACGCCGCTATCAAAATAACACACTCGAATTTGAAAAGAATGGAAGTAAAGTTTGTATTCAGGGAGAGAGAGATGTACCTAGTGCACCTCTCATTTCATCACTAGAGTTGTATAGTCTCTGTTATTCTCAGCATGTACAGGACATGTTTTTGTTGTATAGTCATGATATGGAGCATTGTACAGACAGACTCATCTGATGTATATTTCATGCTATGAATGTAAATATGAACAGGACTTTCTACTATTCTTTTTTGCAAGAGTGTGTGGTTAAAAGTTTTAAGGATCTTATGTTTGAGTACAGAGATGTTTTTCCCACTGACTTACCTAGAGGGCTACCACCTGAGAGAGGGGACATTGACCATGCCATAGAGGTTGTTACTAACACTAACCCTATTTGTAGACCACCTTATAGGCTTTGTGTTTCTCAGCATGAGGAGGTTGAGAAGCAATTGCAAGATTATCTAGATAAGGGCTTCATCAAACCTAGTAACTCACCATGGGCATCGCCAATGCTCCTAGTTAAAAAGAAAGATGGCTCTATGAGATTATGTATAGACTATAGAGCACTTAATAAGGTAACTATCAAAAATAGATTTCCAATGCCTAGGTTGGAAGATCTATTTGATCAGTTACATCAAGCTAGGTATTTTACCAAGCTTGATCTTAGATCAAGATATCATCAAATCAGGATTAGGGCAGAGGATGTCCCTAAGACTGCATTTAGGACTAGATATGGGCACTATGAGTTTTTGGTGATGCCTTTTGGTCTCACCAATGCTCCTGCCACTTTCATGAAACTCATGAATAGTGTTTTACGGCCTGATCTAGGACACTTTGTGGTAGATTTTTTGGATGACATTTTGATCTATAGTGTATCAGAAGAATAGCACTTGGAACACCTGAGGAAAGTATTTCAAGTGCTAAGGGAAAATTCACTCTTTGCTAAGGAATCAAAGTGTGAATTTTTCAAGACAGAGGTTAGATACCTTGGGCATATAGTCTCCCAGGATGGAATCCAGATGGATCCTGAAAAAGTAAGGGCTATTATGGAATGGCCACATCCAAGGAACCTGGAAGAGTTGTAGATCTTCCTAGGTTTATGAGGTTTCTATCGAAGATTCATTAAGAACTATGCCAAGATTGCTGTCCCGATGACGGAGCAGCTTAAAGGGAAAGGGAAAGCCTTTCATTGGGGAGACGAACAGAAGCAAAGTATGGAAAAGTTGAAAGTAGCAATTGCTACAGCTCCACTTTTACACATAGCAGATCCCAACAAACCTTTTGTGGTTGAGACTGACGCGAGTGACTTTGCTATAGGAGGGGTTTTAGTACAGGATGGTCGACCAGTAGCTTTTGAGAGCAAGAAACTAGAACCGGCTCATAAGAATTACTCCCTCTATGAGAAGGAGTTGTATGCAATAGTCCATGCTTTGAAGAAGTGGCGACATTATTTATATGGTGCCAAAGTCACGATAGTGTTTGATCAAGAGAGCATTAAGTGGTTCTCTAATCAAACAGACCTTAAAGGTCCTAAGGCCCGATGGAGAGAGACCCTTCAGGAGTTTGATTATGAGCTTAGGTATAGGAAGGGAAAGTTTAATATAGTGGCTGATTCACTTAGCCGCATGCCTATGCTCAATGGACTGAGTTTTACTCAGATCACTAGTGAGCTACTTGAGTCCATTAGAGGAACATGTAGGCTTGATCCTGCATATTCCGAGATTTGGAAAGCCACTGAGAATGGGGATCGTGATATATGGGTTTCTAGTGAGGATGGAGTATCGACGGGTACTCAAGAAGGATTCAAGTGGAAGAATTACAGTGTCCATGATGGATATCTGTTATATAAAGGTAAGGTGTGTGTCCCTAGAGATACTGAGATGAGACAACATATTTTATATGAGTGTCATGACACACCTAGTGCGGGACACCCAGGAGTTAACAAGACTTATGATCTTGTTAAGAGGCAGTTTTATCGGCCCGGACTTCATAAGGACGTCCTAGAGTATGTGCTTAAGTGCAATAAATGCCAGGTCAACAAAGCTGAGAGGTTGAGGATTGGAGGACTACTCCACCCATTGGATATTCCTAATGGGAAGTGGGAGAGTATCTCCATGGACTTTATAGTCAGATTACCTAAGACACAGGGAGGGCACGACTCAGTCTGGGTAATTGTGGATAGGTTAACCAAAATGGCTAGGTTTATTCCGACACGTACTACATTGAAGACACTAGAGTTGGCTAGACTCTTTGTAGAGAACCTATACCGATTATATGGTCTTCCTTTAGACATAGTTTCTGATCAGGATAGAAAGTTTACTAGCCACTTTTGGAGAGCGGTCTTCAAAAGGTTGGATATGAAACTTAGCATGAGTACGGCCGAGCATCCACAGTCGGATGGGCAAACAGAGAGGGTTAACCAAATCCTAGAGGATATGCTTCGAGCATATGTGAATGAAAGGCAAACTAATTGGGAAGAGTACTTACCTATAGTAGAGTTTGCATATAATAGTGCCAAGCACTCTTCCACTGGGCATAGTCCATTTATGCTTATGTATGGGTTAGCCAAGAGCTCCTTATGCAGTAGGTTTGCAGAATGAGAAAGTTCAAGCTGCAAAGGACTTCTTGGAAGAGATGAATGATATGCTTAGACTTGCTAAGGACAGCATTAGGAGAGCTCAGGATAGAGCAATGGCCTATGCTGACCCTCAAAGGAGAGAGATCAACTTTGAGGTAGGAGAGCAGGTCTATCTTAGAGTTCCATCTAGGTCTGAAACCATGAAGATGAGACCTTGTCCAAAACTATCTCCTAGGTATTGTGGACCTTTCCAAATACTTAGGAGAATAGGAAAAATTGCTTATCAGGTCCAACTTCCAGAGAATAGTCAAATCCATCCAGTTTTTCATGTTAGCCGGCTTAAGAAAAGGCTGGGTGAATCTGAAAACCTCATTCCAGATAGTGAGGTAGTAGAGCCTATCTCTGTTCAATCAATTCCACATGAGCTTGAGAGCATACTATGCACTCGAGAGAAACAGACGAGAATTCACTTGTATAAAGAGTGTCTACTAAAGTGGAAAGATAGTTCAGAAGATAGTGCCACATGGGAGAAGGTTAGCACTCTTCAAAGACGGTTTCCCAGTTTTAGTTTACCTTCCCAAGAGTCTTCTTAAGGGGAAGGATATGGGAAACAACACAGAGACATGACCATGTATTTCTATACATGGGGATATAGTGGGAGTGCCACCCTCTTGATTTATTACTCCTTAATTGGAGTAGGTACTGTGGCATCTCACATGAGTGCCACATGGCACTCATGTGTGTGCCCTTCTAATGGAGCCCAAGAGATGGTTCACACCATCTCTTCTATAGGGACTCCCTTCATAACATCTTTCTTGGTAAAAATTTCCAAATAGTAACCTATAAGTTCATGAAAAAAGATGATATGAATAAAAACAAATAAAAAACTAAATCTATAAATAGATAAATAAATAAAGAAATAAATAAATAAATAGAAAAGTATAAATTATACCTTAAAAGTGCCGAAACAGATATGTTAATCCATCCAAAATGATTTTGAAGTTTGAGAAATAATTCAAAAAATTAATGAGAATGATTTTAGATTAGATATACCTTCTCATTGGAATATACATAATTCTTTTCATATCAGTTTATTGAAATCATTTAAAGGAACTCTACCACTCACTCCTATTTTAGATGATCCTCCTTTGTTAGAAGAGGATCCTGAAATTTTAATTCCAAAGAAAATAGTTGATTATGATGTTACTACTACACACACATGTAACCAATATCATAGATATTTGGTTAAATATAAAAATCATTCACTTGAAGAATCTCAGTGGATTCATAAAACATCACTAACTCCACATTACAATAATTTGATTTCTGCTTATCATTCATTATCACATTGAATTCCAATTTTCTAGTTCCATGCATGTGTTTTTACATGGAACATGCTTATGATTGTTTAGTGATGGGACATGTGACTTGCTATCCATGTCTATTTTATTTTTATCAACTAAGGTCAATTGCTTGTCAATTGGGAGGCATGTTATAGTTTATGGAATATTGGAATGTTAAATGGATTTTAATGCCTTGAGGTTTTTAATGTGTTTTTTCTTATTTAGTAGGTGAAGATCCATGAGGGTATGAACCTGCCTGGAATTATTCAAATATTTTTGGAGATTTAGAAGAATATTTAGAAGATAGTATTTTTTAGCTATTTTTATAAAAATAATAGATTGTTTTAGAAAATGATGTTTTGTAAAAATAGAAAATTATGATTTTTTCAATAAAGGAAAAGAACACTTTTCGAGGTGCTGCCCTCATGTATCTTTTATTTAGGATGTAATAAGAAATACCTATAAATACACATGCTCTGATAGACTCATCCATCATAGTATGTGTAATAAAATAAGTCTATAATCTAAGGGTCTGGCTTGTTCAGAGAGATCTAAAATCGGACACCATTTGGTCACTCATGTGTATGGCCAAAGATCTTGAGACTAGGCTCAACCATTTGAGCTACATAACCAACATAACTTTCAACTGAAGGTTGTAGAACTTATTTAATGATGCTTTCATAGTCATGTTGCCACATTGGCTTTCAATGTAAATACTACACAGCGGAATTGTTCAAACGGTCTTAGAAATAAGGAAGGAAAAAAGTCTATATTCTTATCTCTACCACACATAGAAGCCCCATGGATCGAATCATGAACTGTTCTATCATGCTTCTCATAGTCTATCCATGATTACTCAAACTTCTTCCTGTAATCATCAACGATCATCAAAGTTGAAGATCAAGACAAAAGAGAGGATATGAAGAAGCAAAGGTTTTCAGAATGGTGGAAGGCTCTTCCTGAAGATCAATGGAAGGACGTAGCTAATTGGGAGATAAGTATTTTCAAAGTTGATGTTTTCATTTCAATACTTTCTTTATTCATTTCTTATGATTGCAAACTCTACGAACTCGATGAGAGCTAAACGGATATAGAAGTATTGCATAATACATCAAGCACTTGCATGCATCTAGAAGTTCATGCCCAAAAAAAATGATTGTTGGTGCATCTCTCCTTTCAAAAGAATTTTTTCATGCACAATACACATTTTCTTCTTGCTTGCAAAAGGAATAGGATGCAGTCAAGTCTATGCACATGTATATTTATAACCTTTTGTAAGGTAGAAGATAGATTGTTTGTGCATGGATGATTGGACATAGATGATTGGATGCACACATGCCAAGCTCAAGAACTGCTTGATTTAAGTTTGGAGCATGAAAAGGAAAACACATGCAAATGCATGAATGCACTCACATGCATTTGCATGGAAGATCATGCATTGGCATATAATGAGGCATGGATTTTTGATGTTTTTGTGCTAAGTAGTTGAAAAAATATACTTTTCTAATTGTTACCTATGCTTTCTAACTTGACTTAGATACCTAGGAAAAATAGCAAACTAGGTAGTTGCAAGGCTCTTGGTTGCCATGCAACTCAAGTAGCTAGTTTGTTTTTTCCAATCTTGATAGTTAGGTATCACAAATTAGAAGTCTTGATTAGGAAAAGTAGGCCCTTTAAAAGTCCAGTGTTCAATTTTCTTGATCAGCGGAAAGACAAGAAAATAGGGCTACGTGAAATTTTCCATGATGATTCTAAGTTAAGGAGAAAACTTAGGGAATCCTAACGACAAACCTAGATGTAGTCGTTAGCTTGGATTTAAGAAATCTTACATCCAAGTAGGATGATAAGAGTTTTCTTAGATATTTGAGCACTTCTCATGAACGCTCTTATTTGATTTTATCCCAAGCTGTGATCAAAATCAAAATAAAGTTAAATGGAACTTACATTAGTTGAACTTTTAAAGTTTACAAGATAGTTTTTCTATTCCAAAAGTAGCGTCCCCCATAAGGATGCAAAGTGCCAAGAAAAAACTATGAAACTTTTGTAAGTTCTCATTTGATTCGATTCCAAGGAGTGATGGAAATCAAGGGTTGAATCTTCACATCAATTGAACTTTGATATTCAATAGGAGGATGTTAGGTTCCATGATGATTGCATCTCTGGTAATGATGCAACTTGCTAAGCAAACATGGAAACTTGAAAGAACTCTTCTTTTCAAAAGGATTCGAGAATTAAGTTTTGGTTTCATTTAAACTGCAGCTTCAAGAGGAAACCACAATAAGTAATCTTTAGGAAATAAGATAAATTCCTAAAGACTTGAATCAAACTATGAAATTTTCATTTCAGAATACAAAGTTCCAGGAAATGGATCTCCAATCCATGAACTTTTCCTAAACAAGTTACAAAGTTTTGGTTCACACAAATGCCCTCCCTTTATTTTGAGCACATCCCTCGCATTGGGATAACTAGTCCAAAGGAATTTTTTTTAACATAAAGGGAGTTCGACAATGCCTAATCTCCCTGAATTTAATCAAATAAAAGAAAAATACAAGTGAATAGGACTAGTGCCCTCGGGACCCCCCAAGTCCCACAACCCGGGGGCAACACAAACATGTCAGGAAGTCATACCTTCATGTGAGACCATACAAAGATTACATGGAGTTATAGAGGAGGTTGATAAACCTCGCATCCCCATCATGCGGGGCCCACTTGGTTTTAAGCTTATTGTTGAAATATTGTAGCTCTTTGTGATGTCTGAAGGGGGGGGGGTTTCTTACAGTTAGCAATTCTTTTGCCGAGAAGGAATAGGGACTTCTCGATTGACCATTCCTTGGGGGTATTGCCAAAGTTGTGAGCGCATCTTTCTCGCCAAATTTTCCAAAGGATCTCTCCCCTAATCGCATTCCACAACGTCGAATGGGACTATATTTTACAATAGCTAAAAGACCTTGGGTGTAGTCAGAGATTCCTCAGGGTCATTGGTGAGTCCAAAGGAAATTTCTACAATTTCTTTCCAGCTTCATTAATTCTCTGTCTTTCGGTCTATAGCAAGCCAAAAAAGAGAGAATCGATAAAAGGAGAAAAATTTTGATCACCATGGCACTCCTTGCCAACTTGAGCTACATTCCCTTCCAATAAGCTAAGTTATTATCAAGCATGGCTACAACCTAATTCTAGCACTCACCCATTGCAACATCAAAAACCATTCGGATTTTTAGTAGCTAAAAGATTTTCCCACTAGGGACCTCCTAACATCCCAAATTAGTCAAGAATTGTGGAGGGAGACCAAAAATGGCCTTGAAATCAATTTTTGAATGATTTATTTCAGATCCAAACACAATGTAGAAATTGTTCAGATATTCCCAAAAGGTGATGATACTATAAGGATCATTATGCACAAAAATGTTAGTGTGATTAGTGAATAGTCACATTAGCATCTTTTTCTACCTATCTAGAAGCCGTAGATGATGGATGTGTCCAAGATGGGCATGATGGTTAACTAAGGAGTTGAGGCCATCAATGGAAATTCAATAACGAAGTGGAGACATGAGGTAACCATGTCTAATAGAGCATTTTAATATCCTTGGTTGAGAGACTTGATCATTGATATTAATTCCGTGACTTGAGGCATTTCCCATAAATTTTGAGATCATCTTGATCAGTTTAGAGCCATAATTGATATCTTTAGATTGAAGAATGAAGTTTCACTCAAGGCAATTGTAAGATTTGTCGAAATCAATTCAAATGAAGAGGACATATTGTGAATTCTCCTTGGTACTACCTTAGTTTTCACTCAAGGTAGGATGAAGGAAAAATATCACAAAGAACGTCAATAGTTTTCATGAAATCTTAGCAATTATTGTTGCAATAAACTACCATCCAATCTTCCATGTGTTTACATCATTATTTTGTATGCAAGTGACCACTCAGAAATATGCAAGAACATCCAATCTAACAACAAGAATAGAGAAAAGGTACAACTCATTTCTAGAGCTAAACTTGCGTTAATGTGCACATCCATACATGACACAAATGCTGCACATCATGGATGGCGCAAATCGTATGTTACTAAATTTAAGTCTAACTAGTGAAGAAAGCGAATGAAAAATTAGGGCTTACAACAAGACATCTTGAGTTTAAGGACATTACATGCACTATTGACAATTGATAGACGATTGTGTAGGCAAGTGGATGCAGAGAGGCAAGAGAAGTATAAGAAAATTCAATAGGACTACAAAAGCAAAGGGACCAACATATTATCTCTAAAGTAAAAATAGAGCAAGTGAAAAAGTCACTCACATGGCTCCTATGATAATAAGAAGCTTCAAAAAACAACAAAATTTTATTAACATGTCTAAAAAGTGATGTTCCAATATCATTGAACCTCTAGCATGTAGATCATCGAAGTTCGGAAGAAGTAAGAGAGGTGAGAGCATGAATAGAAAAAGGGATCCATGTTAAAAATGAATTGATGGTCCAATTCAAAGAATATTAAGACTAATCAAATCTTATTATTACTAGAGAGAGTTGCCCAACCTCCAATATTTGGAGAAATAGAAAGGAAAAACTAAAAAGTACCAAAGATCATCTAAATGGCTTGTGCTTTTCATAATGAACAACCTATATTACACATGGATATACTCTACTACACAAGGATAGAGATATTTATATGTAGCACTTCTTATAGTGGAAGAAAAGCTCAGGCTAGACAATTTATCTCTCCACATTTTCTCTAGTTTCAATTCGGATATCATAGACCTCTCATGATCATCCTCCATCTTCGCCACCTAATAAAGGCAACTTACCTCCATTAATTGTTAAGTTAGAGAAGTGAAAATATTTGTAGAGGAATGTTAGACTAGGGAACAAGCCATGATTGATAAGGTTCTAGAAGTATGATATCAATTGATACAAGATCTATACATTGAAATTGAACAAATGTTCATTGACTCAAACTTGGTCAACATGGTAAGGGGGAGGTTACCAATAGAATTTACCACCCATACCCATCTCCCTATGTTTCCATTAGATGAAGTATACTAAAGGAGAAACTTTTATGAACATGGATTAGTCCATACAATTAAGTCTTGATTTTATACAAGGATATGGCACATTCCAACCCTTCATGCACCCAATTATAGGGAAAATCCTACATTATAGGGAGAATTCTAAATTATATGGAATATTTAATCCTACATTATAGAGAGTTTTTGATCGAGCACCACAACATATTCAATATAAACTTATCTATTAAACAATCATGCAAAAATACAATATTATTCAAGTCAACAACAAAATAGAAAGGCAATGGTAAATTACCCTTTTGTGGTAGGACCATAAGGCGTCCAACCACTCACTAAAGCATACATGCAAAAAATATTCCAATATTGGATCCTCTTTATGAGAGATGTCTAAAATACAACATGCACAATATTCCTGTAGCAAATATAGCATGCACAATACTAAGAAGATTTTCATCATGATGAAAATGTTGAAAATCTAGTTTGAAGCCTTAAAAATGACTCAACTGCAAATTTTTGAAGTTTATTATTTAAAGACAAAGACCCAATTTCAATTGAATTCAATATCTCTCAATTAGCCACCAAAAGTGCTCTTACATAGATTGATTGTCTAGATCTTAGGAAATACATAAACTATTTAAGCACCATTTTGACTCATGTTATCAAGTTAGATGGGTTCTGTCATTGTAATGTAAATTAATACACCTCAACTAGTAGCCCCATGCTTGCTTAATTAATATTCTCATTATTTTGATCCTCTCTATCTAGAGGTGTAATTAGTCTTTCTTTATTTTCTTTGTACTAGATTCTAGTACAAAATTTGCATCTCATTTTACCCATTTGTATCAAGTTCAAGTAACATTTGGTCTCAAATATAGTGGCCCAAAGTTTTCCCAAGTCTTAGTATTTCTACAGAGTAACGTGTGAGAAAGGATAAAGCTTTTCCATATATATCTATGCACATATGTAAAGGGTATTGCATACTCATAGCATACTGACATATAAAGGGTTTGATGATGGATTACATGTAGAAGCTTAGGGCATGTTCCAAGGATGATAGGACTTGGATAGTAGTTTTGGGTTATATTATGGATACTACTATTACAAATATAAATACTTTGGGAATTACATAAGAAGGTGATCCTATGATCAAACTCTCAATACAATAAATGAACAGAAATAAAACTCTACAAGAAGTATATGTGGAACCATTCAAATGATGGATTTGATGAAGATGATGTATTCCTCAAGCATAATGCAAGTTTGTTGTTCCAACAACCTTTAAATTTCTAAGAGAGAAAAAAAATTTGAAGATACAAAATATTTTTTGGTTCATAAAATTCTATGATTTTTTAGACACAATTGATACGTCAAATCAAGAGCTTGTTCATTTTGCACATGTACATCAAAATTTTTTGTCTATAAATACATATGAGTTTTGTGAGTCTCGATTTCCTGCTTTGAGCATTCTCTATTATTTCTCAAAGTGTTCAAATGGCTTTAACTTCTCATCATCCCTTCAATCATGTAGCCTCATGCCAGATTTACAACAAAAAAGAGGATTCCTTGTGCAAACCTCTTTCTATGTAGATAAATCATTGGATGAAAATTCTTTCTCGTTGTAGAGGTACCCATAAAGTGAAGTGACGTGAAGAGATGATACCAAAAACCATTGGAATGTTCATATTCTCAAATTCAAATTAAGAAGACATGGTAGTTTGCAAGATTCGAGAATCTATATAGTGCTATGGATCTAGTGCTAAACAATCATTTGCATTTCTCATAGTACTGTAAGTGAAGGTTTACAATGCACTTTAATCATTTTAGTTGTTTTTTTACAATATATCTATTTTTTTGATCCCATGGGCACGTCAAAGAACACTAGAGCGGGAGCATTCACTAAAGGCATGGACAAGAGAATGATCAAGGAAATCTTCAATAATGACATATGGACTTAAGAAAAACTCATAGTGCACCTAATTGATGACGCTAGATGGATGTGAAAGACTGTAGTACCCTAAATTCATCATGAAGATCATTTGTTTGAGGAGGAGATTAAACTAGGATATGAATGATGATGATATGTTCTTGCACACAAACCAATCATCTTTTGTTCTTGATCAACATCGAATGTTTTCTATTGAATTTTGATTGCACATCTTTCTCGCATGCTTTTTAGAGCATTTCTTCCTGGTGTCATCACGATGGTGTGGTGAGTTTTGTCTATCATAGAGCTGCTCTCTTAAAGAAGTAATTCACTTAGCCTAGTGGTTAAGTCTCAAGGTTGTGAAGGAGGGGGTCTTGGGTCCAACCCCCATGGGGAGCATGGGGATAGAGTTTTGCCCAAGGAGCTCTATAGCCTTCTAACTCAGGTTAAGGTGAGTTAACTTGAGTCGAGTGAGACTTAAATCGAGTGGCGAGTACACAAACCACCAGTGGACTCTAGTGGAAGGTATTAAAGTATTGGTCGAGATCACTCTAGACACTAGTAGACTCTAGTGGAAGATATGAAAGGAGTGGAGGAGATTGCACATGCACTTGTGGACTCTAGTTACATTTGTGGTCCTCGTTGATTCAAGCAGCTATATATGCAAGCATAAGGTTGGGAGGAAAGTCATCTGTCTAGCACGCGGTGGTTGTAGTTTTTAGTTTCTTACATTGGTATCAAAGCTCTAGGAAAGCTTCCATGGTGACCTTTGTGGTTCATCATCATCATCTTCCCCAATCTAGTCTCAAGAGATATCTATGTGACCTCGACTATTACACATGCTCACTCTTTGAATCTCCCTGAATTTCTTCTTTTTCAGATATTGGATGGATGCATGCATCTGTTCGTAGAAAGTTTTCACCTTCCAAAAGGATTCCAAAGAGGACCATAGATGCATCGTCCCCTGCAAGATAGAGGGTTCAAAATCATGCCAGGCAGTCTCAAGTCCTTTGCTCTAAACAGTAAGCCCCACGGTTGTAGTCTTCCTCAAAGCACAACATTCAATATTTTTGGTATAGGGTCTGCACGCGATCAAACAACAAACTCCATGAGGAATGTGACAAACCTCAACCATTGCACCAGGCTCGTGATATGAGGCCATCAGATCTGGAATCATCATTAAGCTGAGAGCGGTGCACACCTCAACCGTCTGCCTCACCTGGGAAAGCAAAAAACTATTTGTTTAATTTACAGATGGCCCACACTGTAGACACAAATATCAAACTCTCAACTATTCCTTTAGAAAGGGTTCATCATAGCTACCATGGCCTCACTTTCTCTCCAATCATTCATGGAAAAGTTTTAAATTTAGGAGGTAAGAAAAAAAGGAGGTGCAAGGCTGTAGCTTTCATTCGGACACCACTTATCATCAATTTTGCTACCTATAACATGAAGCATCTTTGGGCATACACATGAGTGACCAAAGATATGTTCATCTTTGTCCTTCATGATAGTCTCTAGTGGGATTTGTTATTCACGATGGTGTGAATTTCCCATCACTATAGTGTGCTAGTTTGTCGGGCTCTCGCTTTGCTTTTTTAGTCAAAACTTGATACCTGGCTCACCATTGACATCTTTTCAATCAACGAGTGGTGTGTGGCAATGCTTATCACAAAGGATTAGTCAATCTCTTCTGTTGCAGGTGACTCGAAGTGGTGACTCCCACTACGACAGGGCAAGGGATCCGATATGAATCAAGAGTAACAAATTCTTGAAACTTGTGCTAGATTTTCTTTGTTCTAGCATACCTATCCCTCATCAAGACCTGCCATATATGCAACTAGTGAGCATATTTCTTCAAGAGGCATTATATTTTGTGGGATCCGACTGTTTGCTAGCTCTTGATTTTGTTCTGTCTGCATCATATCTCCATTCAAAGTGAGCTGCAAGGATGCTTTTGTGTTACTTGGGAGTGCTTTCAAGCTCTCTTTCCTTTAAGATTGTTTCTTCCTTTCCCTCATCAAAGTTTCTCCTTGTTTCCTTGTGTTTTTTAATTGGTACCATGTTAAGCCTTGATTGATAGTTCCTTTTTGCTTAACTCTTTGAAGTGTCTTTCGGTTCCTGGTTGGGTGTGACCTTTATTGTGGCCTTTCTTTTTTCTAGCAAGTGTTTCACTAGTGCAAGTAGTTCCCAGTAATTCCCAAACCATATGTACAGGTTACTTAAGTCCAAATAGTGATATAACCTAAAAGGTATATCAAAGATTCTTAACTTTGTAATCTAAGAGGCAGTAGTGTATGCTTGGACTGAAGTTCAGGAAAAGATCTCTAAAAATCCCGCGGCTAAGCAAAGAAGTTTTTGATAGTTCAAAAGATCTTAAAGATAAAAACAAAGTCTTTATTATTATCGCATGATCAACAAGACTTGATCAAGCTTGGCCATGGTTGTCCAAGAATTGTGGTTGGAACTACTATGAAGTTTGCCCAAGTCTTGGCAATCGAAATGGTAAGTTGTTCCAAGTTTGAACAGAGTAGATATTCCAAGTTGTAGCTTGCAACCATGAAGATGGTACTTAAGTTTGTGGAAGGTAAAACATAAGTGTTTTCCTATCCTTAAAGGGATTTTGGTACAAATCCTAAGAGCATGAGCGGATGCTTAGACTTAGGCACTCGAGAGATTCCTGTAAAAGTCCCGATCGGGGTAGGTACTTAAAAGCTTTTGTTTAGAAAGGAATCTAAAGACAAGAAGTGAAAAAGCTCTTGTCACTATAAAGTGGTCAAGCATAACTAATTAGACTTGAATTTGATAAATTCAAGAACTTGTAATGATAGTGGGTTTTTTTTTTTTTAACTTGAGTAAAGAAGAGTAGATATTTGAGGTTTTCGAGTTCCCCAAGGAAAGCACAAGATCATGAAATGATCCTATGAAGGGATCAAAAACCTACAATATCAAGTTGGAGGTAATGCTTGAAGCTTCAAAATATTTGAAGTTACAAGGTACTCTATCAAGATATCTTTAGAATTTAGGATAAGTATCACCCACACATTATTGTGAATATAAAATAGGATGGTATGGGATGCCAGATTTTATACTCAGATTGATGTTGGAAAGATGGTATGGGACATTGGACCATGGGATGATAATTATCTTTTAGTCCTAGATTGGATCTTGAAGTTAGGTTTGATCAAGTTCGGTTTAATCCTCAAGGGAATTAACACTTCAAAGAAGGAGTTTTATTCAAGAAGGATGAAATTAGTATCTCAAGATAACTTCAAGTTAACCTCAAGATCAAGGAAATTGAAGATATGAAGTAAGTAACTTCCAAGATCTTCTTAGAACACTTCAAGCTTAAGTGTTGACGGTCAGAAATATTCGATAAATTTCTAGAAGAGTGAGACTTTGACTTTGAATTGATTCTTTTAACTAAGGATTGATTGACTAAGTCAAGCACCAAGTTCCTAGTGTAACTTGGTAAATTCAATCCTTTGACTCAAAGAAATGCTCAAGGATTGCATTTCTAGTAAGCAGTCATAAAGATTGAATATAGGCATAAACTTAGTCTCAAGTGAAACATTGTTTAAGTAAAAACATCATCATCAGAACCTCACTGGGTCAACACACCGATGTTAATTGCTACACTAGTATCTTGTGGTTGGCTGATGTTTAGAATTACTCTTTGAATCTTTTTGAGAGTCCAACTTATTTCTCTTAGAGATAGAGAAAATGCTTCAATACCTGGTTGAAACAGATCTTTGAGAAGTTAAAGTCCAAAGTCATCTAGACTTTGACTCATAGCAAGTTTACGTATCTTCGAAGTTTGAATTGGTTGTACAGAGTTTTAGTTATTTTTTTTCGCTTTCCAAATCTTTTGGAATTGGCTCAGACATGGTATCTGATTCCTTTTGCAAAAGACCAGGGTTAGCCGGTTAGAATTAGATAACTAAATTGAACATCCTAGATAGATGTTATGTACAAGAACCTTTTCAATCTTCAAAAGATACTAAGTCTAAGTGGACTTATTTATTTGAGTTTGCTTCAAGTTATAGCACAAATGATTTTCTAGAGTCCAGTATACTCTAGAATAGAGAAGTTAGGAATTGCTCAATAGATTGACAATTCCCAAGAACTTTTAGCCAAAAACTAGTCTTTGAGAATAGTGTCCTAAGTTGGACAAATTTCATTGCGAATTTGTATTGGGCAAGTTATAGTATGGTTGACTCAAAGAAAATGGTAACTTTCTCTTACAATTTACATAGGATTTTTAAACTCATTAGGACAAAGTAGTCCTGTAGTCGGGTGAAAAAATCAAGTAACTATTGGATCAAAGTAAACCATTGTACAAACATCTAAGTTAGATGTTTGGGACAACGAAAATTCAAGTTCTCCAAAAACAATTCAAGTGAATCAAGAGTTCTCAAAGTCTTGCAAGGGATAAGAATCCCACCTTCATTACTAAGTCCATGCACCGGTTATGCCTAGAAATGGACTAGTGAATCCACCTATTTCACATGTTTGTGCCTAGATCGCACATCCAAAAACTGTGAATTGTCTAGGGATGTGTTTAGATCCACCCTTATCATTCTTTTACTAGTTTTTACTTTGTCTAGTTCATCAAAGTGTAAAATGAGATAGTATTTTGAATCATTTGGACAGGAACACCACCACAGAGATGAGACATGTTCTTCCAGTTTTAGAACATGACCATGTTTTTCCAGTTTTAGAACATGAGGCTCGCGGGATGCCTATGGTAGATGTATAGCTCTATTTTTGAGGATGAAAATATTTTTTCCAAGGGGGGAAGAATGTAATAAAGTAAGTCTATGATCCAAGGGTGTGGCCAGTTCAGACACATCTGGAATCGGACACCATTTGGTCATCTGTGTGTATGACCAAAGATCTCAAGTTTAGACTTACTAAGAGGTCTTGTGCTCTTGTGAACAGGTGATCCACTTAGCTTAGTGGTTGAGACTCAAGGATGTGAAGGAGGAGGTGTTGTGTTCAATCCCCATGGGGGACATGCGGAGAGTATTTTGCCCAAAGAGATCTAGAGCCTTCTAGAAGCATCCACTTGAGTTAAATCGACTTAATTGGGACACTTGGCGCACATGCAGTTACATGGCTGACACATGGATGGTTAGTATCCACCTGGCCAAGAAGGCAGTCCCTTGGAGAGAGCTATATTTAGGGGCATTTGGTTGGGAGGAGAGTCATCTCTCTAGCATGTGGTTAGTATCCACCTGCCCAAGAGGGCAGTCCCTTGGAGAGAGCTATATATAGGGGCATTTGGTTGGGAGGAGAGTCATCTCTCTACCATGTGGTGGTCATAATCCTTGTTCTCTTGCAGTATGGATGTGTGTGGGTATGTGTATGTATGTGTGTATGTGTGCATATGAGTATGTGTATGTATCTATATGTGTATGTGTGTGTGTATATGTGTGTATGTGTGTATGTGTATATGTATGCATATGCATCTGCATTGTGGTTGCAAACACATATATGTGTGTGTGTGTATATGTATGTGTATGTGTATGTGTGTATCTCTGTGTATGTGTACTTGTGTGTCTCTATGTGTGTGCATGTATATGTGGGTGTATGTATCTATGTGTGTGTCTCTATATGTGTGTATGTATATGTGGCTATATGTATCTATGTGTGTCATTTTATGTGTATATGTGTGTATGCATGTGTATGTGTGTGAATGTGTGTATGTCTATGTGTGTGTAAGTGTCTGTCTCTATGTGTGTGCATGTATATGTGGGTGTATGTATGTATGTGTGTCTCTATGTGTGTGTATGTATATACGGGTGTATGCATCTATGTTTATGTTTTTATGCGTATATGTGTGTATGTGTATATGCATGTGTATGTGTGTGTATGTGTGCATCTCTATGTGTGTGTATGTTCAAATATATATATGCATGTGTATGTGTATGTGTATTTGTATGCGTATGTGTATGTGTATGTGTATGTGTATGTGTATGTGTATGTGTATGTGTATGTGTATGTGTATGTGTATGTGTATGTGTATGTGTATGTGTATGTGTATGTGTATGTGTATGTGTATGTGTATGTGTATGTGTATGTGTATGTGTATGTGTATGTGTATGTGTATGTGTATGTGTATGTGTATGTGTATGTGCATGTGTATGTGTATGCATATGTATATATAGTGAGTGTATGTGTGTTTTTATATATGTATGTGTGTACGCTTGTGTGTATGCATGTGTATGTGTGTGTCTCTATGTGTGTGTATGTGTATGTGTGTATCTTTGTGCATTTAATGTGGGTGTATCTATATGTGTATGTATGTATATGTGTGTATGTGGAAGTATCTATATGTGTATGTGTATATATATGTGTATGTTTATGCGTATGTGTATGTGTATGTGTATGTGTATGTGTATGTGTATGTGTATGTGTATGTGTATGTGTATGTGTATGTGTGTGTATGTGTATGTGTATGTGTATGCGGATGTGTATGTGTATATCTCTGATGCATATATGTGTGTATGTGTATGTGTTTGTGTGTATATATATGTATGTATGTATATATGTGTGTATGTGTATGTATGTGTATGTAGGTGTGTATGTGAGTGTATGAATATGTGTATATGTGTATATGTTTATGTGGGTGTGTATATGTGTATGCAAGTATGTATGTATGTATTCATATGCATGTGCATTATTTATGCATATGTATGTATATTTCTGTGTATGTGTATGTGTATGTGTGTGTCTTTGTGTGTGTATGTATATGTGTGTGTATGTATACGTGTGTGTATGTATCTATGTGTGTGTATGTATACATGTGTGCATGTGTGTGTATGCACATGTATGTATAGTATGTGTATGTGTGTGTATGTATACGTGTGGATACATGCATATGTGTGTGTATACATGTATGTATGTATGTGTATGTATTCATGTGTATGTGTATGTATGCATATGTATGTATAGTGTGTGTGTGTGTATGTGTGTTTTTATATGCATATATGTGTTTACAATGTGTATATGTGTGTATGTGTGTCTATCTATGTGTATGTATGTATATGTGTGTGTCTCTATGTGAGTGTATTTATATGTTTATTTGTGTGTGCATATGTGTGTATGTATGTATGTATGCATGTGTGTCTATGTATGTGCATGTGTGTGTATGTATGTGTGTGTAAGCATATGTGTGTATGCATGTGTATGTATGCATGTGAGTGTGTATGTGTGTGTCTATGTGCAAGTATCTATATATGTATGTGTATGTGTGTGCAACAACATAGCCACAGGAAATGCTCATGATTAAATGACTCTCCTTCCAACCATATGCCTCTATATATAGCTCTTTCCATGGGACTGCTTGCTTGGGTAGGTGGATACTAACCATTCAAGTGTTAGCCATGTAACTACATGTGCGTAAAGTGTCCCAGTTAGCCAGAGTTAACTCAAAGTGGATGATTCTAAAAGGTTTTAGAGCTCTTTGGGCAAAACACTCTCCCCATGTACCCATGTGGGTTGAACATAAGACCTCCTCCTTCACGCCCTTGAGTCTTAACCACTAGGCTAAGTGGATTACTTGGTTACAAAAGTAAATGACCTTCTAGTAAGTCTAGACTCGAGATCTGTGGTCATTCATACGGATGAGCAAACGGTGTCGGATTTCATATCTGTCTAGACACGTCGGATCCTTAGATTACACACTTACTTTATTACATTATTCCCCCCTTGTAAGATATTTTCATCCTTGAAAATTGAGCTATATATATACTGTAGGCAACCCCCGGGCCTCATGTTCTAAAACTTGAAGAACATGCATTCATTCAATCAGGTTATTTACTTAGAACTTGAAAGTAAGAAACCTCATCATATTCTAGATCTTGAAGAACATGATCGGTTTATCCACTTAAAACTTGAAAGTAGGAAAACTGCTTTAATTGGGACCAACTCTTGATCAAAGACTATGGTCAACTTTGATCCATACAGGTAACGGTGCCATTTCTTTAGAGAATTTATAAAAGCGAACATCTCTTGATCATAGATAGAGTAGTTTTGCTGAGCAGGACTTAGCTTTCTACTCTCAAAAGCTATTGGTCGACCATCTTTGCTTAGTACTGCTCCTACTGCTGATGAACTTGCATCTCTTTCTAATTGAAAAGGTTTATTCCGATCTATGATTTGTAGAACTGGGGCCCAAGCAAGTTTAAGTTCTTGAAAACTCTTTGCTTGTTCCTCTTTCCAATTTATCTTCTGATGCTTCCCTTTGAGTTGATCCGTCAAAGGTATTGCAATCTTTTCATATCCAGCCACAAACTTTCCATAATATCCTGCCAATTCCAGAAAACTTTATAGTTCTCGAATTGTCTTGGGCTTAGGCCATTCAAGAATCACTTTGACCTTTTCAAGGTGACCTTTGATTCCTTCCGCGGAAATAATATGGCCTAAATACTTTAGTTATGGGGTAAAGAATTGATATTTTGACTCTTTACTGTAAAATTTATTATCACAAAGAAGTTGAAAAACGTTTTCCAAGTGCTCTAAGTGACTTTCATGATCTTTAATATAGGTCACAATATCAACGAGAAAATCTACAACAAATTTTCCCAAGTATGGCTTAAGCACTTGATTCATTAAAGTCATAAATGTTGCGGGTACATTTGTCAACCCAAATGGCATCACTAAAAACTCGTAGTGACCATACTCTGTTCGAAAGGCTATCTTGGGAATACCATCATCTTTGATTCTAATTTGATGATAACCTTGGCGTAAATCAATCTTAGAAAAGACTTTAGCCCCCGTTAAGCTATCAAAAATATCTTCAACTAGTGGCATGGGATACTCGTTCTTTATTGTAAGATTATTTAACTTCCTATAATCTACGCACAGCCTGATAGTTCCATCTTTATTTTTTACTAGAAGGATGGGTGCTGCCCAAGGAGACAGGCTTGGGCAGATAAATCCTTTATCCAAATAGTCTTGAATCTGATTCTCAACTTCTCAATTCTGGATATAGGGGAGGCGGTATGGATTTTGAGATTTTGGCTTCGTTCCTGAAAACACATCTATACTGTGATCGATGTTTTCACGAGAGGGTGGCAAGCCATGGGGTAGTTCCTTAGGGGAACACATTTTTAAACTCCTTCATTAAATTGTTAAATTTCGTATGAATTTCACGAGGAATAAAAGACGAGACATAAGAAACTTGCTTTGTATTATGTTTATTCATTACATCACTGCCAAGGACAAGAAAATCTTGAGTCTTGGCTTCAATATTTACAAGTTTCTTGAGTTCAGTATATGAAATCAAAGGGATACTTGGAACATCATGCTCACCCTTGATTTTATACACTACACCGTCGTGCTGGAATTCCAAAGTGTTAGTAAAATGACACCTAGTCAATGAAGGTCTTAGATTCCATAGCCACTCTCTCCCTAATACGAGATCTACTTGGTCCATGTTCATTATTTGGAAGTCCAAAGTGTCTTTAAATCCTTGGATTTCTAGCTCCAAATTAGATATCATTGTGTCCCAAACACACATTTCTTGATCGTGCATCATGGAAACAATGTATTTATGAGGAGACAGTTTCTAAGGAAGAGCTAGTTTTTTCACTAATGCATAATAAAATTATGCGTAGTAGAGTCATCCACCATTATCCGGATGGTGTGCCCTTTGACTGATCCATGTAGCTTGAACAAATGATGTGGACCAATGTTTTTGGAGATCTGGCATTTATGGGTACAATTGCAGTGCATTATCTGAACCTTCTTTGCACTTGAATCTATATCCAAGTCTAAAGTTTGAATCAAATGTATCTGCTACTTACTCTTTCCCTTGTTAGTCAAAGAGATCTTACTTTCTCTTCTAACTGGACAGGCATGACTACGATGTCCTGGCTTAAGACACTTAAAGCACAAATTGTCCTTTTGCACTTTAACATGATCTTCTGGAGAAAGCATGTCTCTAAAAATACGAGGTTTTTTAGACACCCTTTCATTCGATCTTGCCCCTTTGCCCTTGTGCTTAATGTTATTCTTCTAGGAATAACTATTTTCTTGCGAGACATCTAGACGTGAGTTATCCTCATAAATCTGGGCAACCTTAATTGCCTCTTCCAGGGATTTTGGTGCATGTCTTTTGACTTCATTTCAAATTCACTGATTAAGTCCTCTGACAAAGCCGCAAAGACGATGAAAGTCATCTAAGTTTTTTAATTTCAGAATAACATCTTGGTATTTTGAAAAATAAACTGATAATGGTCTACCTTTTTTTTGAATTTTATCCCACGTCTCCCAGTTGCATTCCTCCTCATTCTCGGGGAGAAACTCTTTCTTGAAGAGGCGAGAAAATTCAACCCAGGTAGTAGGTTTCTTGTGAGTCTCAGAGAGAATCATCCACGAAGTATAAGCCTTGGGTCCTAGTGATAAGCTTGCTTCTACTACTCTCACGAGCAAGAAAAGATAGACCACTCACAAAAATCTTGATCAAGAAGATGAAGAGAAATGCTTGGCTCTGATAGCAATGCAATAGCATAGCCACAAGAAATGTTGATGAATGAATGACTCTCCTCCCAACCATATGCTTCTATATACAGCTCTCTCCAAGGGATTGCCTGCTTGGGTAGGTGGATACTAACCATCCAAGTGTCAGCCATGTAACTACATGTGCGCCAAGTGTCCAAGTTAGCCAGAGTTAACTCAAGTGGATGCTTCTAGAAGGTTCTAGAGCTCCTTCGGCAAAACACTCTCCCCATGTACCGCATGGGGGTTGAACCCAAGACCTCCTCCTTCACACTATTGAATCTTAAGCACTAGGCTAAGTGGATTACTTGGTTACAAGAGTAAATGAAGTTCTAGTAAGTCTACACTCGAGATCTTTGGTCATTCATACGGATGACCAAACGGTGTCCGATTTCAGATCTGTCTGAACCAGTCCGATCCTTAGATCATAGACTTACCTTATTACAGTCTGTATGCATATGTGTGTGTATGTGTATGTATATAATTTTGTGTATATATACATGTGTTCATGTGTGTGTATACACATATATGTATAGTATGTGTATGTGTGTGTATGTATATTTGTGGATACGTGTGTATGTGTGATACGTATATGTATGCATGTTTATGTATACATGTTTATTTGTATGTATGCATATGTATGTATAGTGTGTGTGAGTATGTGTGTCTCTATATGTGTATATGTGTGTATGCATGTGTATATGTGTGTATGTGTGGCTCTCTATGTGTGTGTATGTATATGTGTGTATCTCTATGTGTGTGTATGTATATGTCTGTTTATTTATATGTATATTTGTGTGTGCATATGTGTGTATGTATGTGTGTGTATGCATGTGTGTCTATGCACGTGCAATTGTGTGTATGTACATGTGTGTAAGCATATGTGTGTATTCATGTGTATGTATGCATGTGAGTGTATATGTGTGTGTCTATGTGCAAGTATCTATATGTGTGTGTGTGTATGTGAGTATGCATGTGTGTGTGTATGTGTATGTGTGTATATGTGTATATGTATGTGTGTGTATATGTGTATATCTATGTATGTGTGTGTGTATATATGTAGATGTGTGTATGTGTGTATGTATGTGTGTGTATATATATGTATGTATGTGTCTGTATATATATGTATATATGTATTTATATCTATGCATGTATATGTGTGTATGAATGTGTGCGTATGTATATGTATGTATATATGTGTGTATATATGTGTGTATATATGTGTGTGCATATAAGTGTATGTTTGTGTATATGTGTGTATGTATATGTGTCTATATGTTTATATGTGCATATGTGTGTATGTATAAGTGTGTATGTATATGTCTCTCTCTCTCTCTATCTATATATATATATATATATATATATATATATATATATATATATATATATATATATATATATATATATATATATATATATATATATATATATATATATATATATATATATATATATGTGTGTGTGTGTGTATGTGTGTGTGTATGTGTGTGTGTGTTTGTGTGTGTGTGTATGTATATATATATGTGGTTGTGTGTGTGTGTGTGTGTGTATAAGTGTATTTGTGTGTATATGTGTGTATGTATAATTGTGTATGTATGTGTGTCTATATATGTGCATATGTATGTGTGCCTGTATATGTGTGTATGTGTATATATGTATGTATGTGTGTGTGTATATGTGTACGTGTAAATGTGTGTGTATATGTGCTTATGTATGTGTCTGTATATGTGTGTACATATGTATGTATGTATGTGTGTATATGTGTATATATATGTATATGTGTGTGTATATGTGTATATATATATGTGTGTATGTACATGTGTGTATATGTGTGTATGTTTATGTATGTATATGTGTGTGCATATATGTGTATGTATATGTGTGTATATATGTGTGTATATGTATGTATGTGTGCGTATGTGTGTGTATGATTGTGTATATGTTTATGTATGTGTGTGTGTATGTGTGCATCTATATGTGTGTATGTATGTGTATGTATATGTGTGTATATGTATATATGTGTATGTATGTGTGTATATGCATATGTATGTATGTATGTGTAGGCATGTGTATGTGTATGTGTGTATATGTGTATATATGTGTATGTATGTGTGTGTGCATATGTGTGCATGTGTGTGTATGCATGTGTATGTATGTGTGTGTACCTACCTCAAGAATCACTCATGATTGGCACGTTCATTCTCACTCACACTGAAGCTTCCTTCACTTGCTCGATCCCGGCACAAATGTGCCGAGAACAAAGCTATTGTTTTCAACTCTTACACTGTTGCTTATGCAACACCTAAGGGTTACAAGAATTTTGCATGCATCGCTAGGAGCATCACTATGCTTCGATGCTCTTAGTGATACGTGTCACATATGTGACTACCCTGATTTATTTTTTTTGTTTTTTTCTTGAACATTGCTTATGTGATGCTTTTTTAAAGAAGCATCGTCACTACAACATATGGAGGGTATATCGAGGCTGCTACCAAGGAAAATGAATGGGCATAATTTTTCCACGATGTTGGTGTCGTGGTTCGATATGGGCATCGGAAACAAAACGCCGGTATATCATCGGTATGGGCATTAGTATGAGCATTGGTATATGCATCGGTATAAGCATCGGTAATACCAACACTCATACCAGTGCTTATACCGACGACTCTATTGGGTGTACCGATGCCCATACCAACAACTCTACTGGTCGTACCGACGCCCATATGGATGACCATATCTGCACAAATGTTTTTGGGCAGAGTGTGTTGTCTTTTGCTACAACGTGATGTTTTTTAGCAAAAGACAATACACTCTGCCCAACTCTAAACCGAGTACATGTGTTATGTACTCTAATGGCAACCAAAACATGATTTTATATGAGCAAAAATGAACCATGAATCATGTACAAAAAGTTGTATATTCCATGGAGGAAGGATGTACAAGAGTGTGAAAAAGCACTTCCATATAGGAAGTGAAAATTATGGTACATCATTGCCACATAGGAGTTTAATACAAAATTATGGCAATGTGACAAAGCACTTCCATATAGGAATCGAATACAAAATTATGGTACATCATTGCCACATAAGAGTGTAATACAAAATTGTGGCAAAGCACTACCATACATATACGTAAGGGGATCAAAACATTTACACCCGCAATCTTGCAACAAAGCATATGTGTAAAACTAGACAAATTGACATGACATTTATAAACAACAACCGCGTTTATAAACATTTTTAAAAATATGAAATCAAGTTATAAGTTTACCTAATCATAGATTCTCCCATGAAATGATTGCATCGTGTCCCTCTAAGTCTTGCAAGAGTGCAGCCAATCCAAGACGATATCCATAAGATTCTTCCGTTCACGTTGGAGGAGGACCCACTCCCAACTCCTATAGTAAATATGCAAAATGTTAGATGAACATACATGATGTGCTGAAGACAAAAAAAAATTCAATAATTAACATGACACTTACAAATTGGTAGCGCATATTGTCGTATCCGCTACTACCTAAATGCGACGTTCCAACTGTATCCAAACGTGTGGCCGCTGCATCTCTCCGTTGACGATATCGATCAGGAGTATGTTGCTGCTCATCTTGAATCGATTCCCACTCTTCAACATCAAACTACACAAGCTTCGATAAGCCCCTCTAAAAGCATCGCGAGCTTCCGACCCTCGATAGACATCACCTCACGTGCCGTATGCTGACTCCATTCTAAACTCACAATAGGATTCCTAGGTGCTCGCTGGTACTCTTCATATATCGATTATGTGATATATTTTTTGGAATCCCTTTCCTGTTTGCTCCATTTTAACATTACAGAATGTCCAAACTCTATGGAGAAAAGTTGTCGAGTTTGCTCATGCATTGACTTCGTGGCTGCATCCATGAGTGGAGCTCCATTACGTATGTGATATATTTTGGAGTCGCCATGGTCATGCGCTCCCCAAGGTGTATGTGGAGATCCCATCTGATCCAATGTGAAGATCCCATGTGATCCAATGTGTGTATCCATATGCATGTGTATGCATATGCATGTTTGTATGGATATGCAGTGTGTATGCATATGCATGTGTGTATGCATATGCATGTGTGTATGCATATGCATGTTTGTATGCATATGCATGTGTGTATGCATACACATTGTGTGTATGCATATGCATGGGTGTATGCATATGCATGTGCATGTGTATGCATATGCATATGCATATGCATGTGTGTATGAATATGCATGTGTATGCATATGCATGTGTATGCATATGCATGTGTATGCATATGCATATGCATGTGTATGCATATGCATATGCATGTGTATGCATATGCATATGCATGTGTATGCATATGCATATGCATGTGTATGCATATGCATATGCATGTGTATGCATATGCATATGCATGTGTGCATGCATATGCATGTGTGCATGCATATGTATGTTAGTATGCATATGCATGTGTGTATGTGTGTATGCATATGAATTGTGTGTATCCATATGCATTGTGTGTATCCATATGCATTGTGTATGCATATGCATTGGGCATGTGTGTATGCATATGCATGTGTGTATGCATATGCATGTGTGTATGCATGTGCATGTGTGTATGCATATGCATGTATGTGTGTATGCATATGCATGTTTGTATGCATATGCATTGTGTATGTGTGTATGCATTGTGTATGTGTCTATGAATATGCATGTATCTGTGTATGCATATGCATTGTGTATGTGTGTATGCATATGTATGTATGTGTGTATGCATATGCATGTGTGTATGCGTATGCATTGTGTATGTGTGTATGCATTGTTTATGTGTGTATGCATATGCATGTGTGTATGCATATGCATGTGTGTATGCATATGCATGTGTGTATGCATATGCATGTGTGTATGCATATGCATGTGTGTATGCATATGCATTGTGTATGTGTGTATGCATATGCATGTGTATGCATATGCATGTGTATGCATATGCATGTGCATGTGTGTATGCATATGCATGTATGTGTGTATGCATATGCATGTGTATGCATATGCATTGTGTATGTGTGTATGCATTGTGTATGTGTGTATGCATTGTGTATGTGTGTATGCATATGCATGTGTGTATGCATTGTGTATGTGTGTATGCATATGCATGTGTGTATTCATATGCATTGTGTATGCATATGCATGTGTGTATGCATATGCATGTGTGTATGCATGTGCATGTGTGTATGCATGTGCATGTGTGTATGCATATGCATTGTGTATGTGTGTATGCATTGTGTATGTGTGTTTGCATATGCATGTGTGTATGCATATGCATGTGTGTATGCATATGCATGTGTGTATGCATATGCATGTGTGTATGCATATGCATTGTGTATGTGTGTATGCATTGTGTATGTGTGTATGCATATGCATGTGTGTATGCATATGCATTGTGTATGTGTGTATGCATTGTGTATGTGTGTATGCATTGTGTATGTGTGTATGCATATGCATGTGTGTATGCATATGCATTGTGTATGCATATGCATTGTGTATGCATATGCATGTGTGTATGCATATGCATTGTGTATGTGTGTATGCATTGTGTATGTGTGTATGCATATGCATTGTGTATGTGTGTATGCATTGTGCATGTGTGTATGCATATGCATGTGTGTATGCATATGCATGTGTGCATGCATATGCATTGTGTGTATGCATATGCATTGTGTATGTGTGTATGCATATGCATGTGTGTATGCATATGCATTGTGTATGTCTGTATGCATTGTGTATGTGTGTATGCATATGCATGTATGTGTGTATGCATATGCATTTGTGTATGCATATGCATTGTGTGTATGCATATGCATGTGTGTATGCATATGCATGTGTGTATGCATATGCATGTGTGTATGGATATGCATGTGTGTGTTTATACATATGTGAGTGTGTATGTATCTGTATCTCTCTCTCTCTATATATGTCAATCGAAAACAAAACAATCACTTACATCGAGGTAATTGTTTGAATCGTGGTCATCAAAATTCACTTGAAGTTGTCCTTCGTCAAATTTTCAAAGACCAAATCCCAAAATCTATTGCAAATTTAATGAGAGAAGATATTAGAAAAGCAAAAACATAAAGAAAGAAAAAAGAGTGCTAGAGTATGTGTGATATACTTACCAAAACTTCAGATCTAGAAAGATAGAGGTGTGCTTAGAAAGAGAGAGAGGGAGGGGAGAGAGAGAGAGGGAAGGAGAGAGAGAGAGAGAGAGAGAGAGAGAAAGAGTGAAAAATAGAGATATGTTCTTCGTGCATGCAAAGTCGACAGTAAAAGATCTAAGTTCAAAACACCCGAAATGTCAAATGTTTGCTCTAGGGCCCGGTTAAAATCAACCGTCCGTATGAGAGTCGGTATGAGCATCGGTAATTTCCAGTAAGTTACCGAGATTCATACCGACGCTTATAGCGATGCTCATACTGATGCAGTTGTTCCAAGGCTAAGCGGTTTTCCAAAATATTCAGAGGGTCATATTGATGCCGACGTGGACCGTCGGTATGCTGAATGTCAGTATACCCTTGGTATGTTGTAGTGCGTATAAGCAATGATACCTACTTTTTTTCAATCGGGGGCATCCCTACACCCTCGTTATTCTCGTAGTGCCAAAAGAAGAATGAATCCAAAACAAGAAGCCACCATCAAGGAAGCCTATGGTACCAAAGAACCAATAAAGAAGATAAGTTTAATAATTGAGGGAGAAGAGTAGGGAAATACCTTCATTCGCAATGATGTGATGATTGATGAAGAAGAGGAATACTAATTCTATTGAAAGAATATCAAGATATTTTTGCTCGAATGTACAAAAATCTTAGTGATGTGAATATGAAGACTTCTTCTCATAGAATCCCTCTAGAGACCAATGCAAAGCCAAGTAAATAAAGACCATATACCTCCAATGAAAATTACTTAGTCAAAATCAAACAAGACATTGACAAATTACTAGCTTCAAGATTTATCTATGAGACTCCGAGGATAGAATGGGTGCTTCCCATAATATACATACCAAAGAATGATGGGATTTTGAGTGTGCATAAATCTTAAAAAGGTAAATACTATTACGATTAGAAATAGCTACAGACTTCCAATTATGGATCATCTATTGGAACATCTTGCTTCCAAGTTTATAACTTCCTTGATTGTTTCTCAAGTTAAAACCAAGTGGATATTGCACTAGGTTTGATATACACATTTTGCATCATGGATTTTGGGTTGAATAATGCCCTTGCCATGATTCAAAGAATGATGTGTCATGTGTTTAAGGAGTTCCTTCAATGATGCATGGAAGTCTACATGTATGACTTATTCTCATAATTAGGGTGAAAAATGGCAAAAAATGTGTCATGTAAGTATTTCAATTAGTTGTGCTTGATCTTGATTGATGTTTTCAAATCATCTTTAAAAAGTCTATGAAGGATCATTTAAAATGTGTCTTCCATGAATAAATTAGTTTTGGAAGAGAGAGAAAGTTCATGTGAGAATAATGAAAAGTGATATGCATCAAAGTTTGTGCATGTCGGATGTTCCAAAAATTAGAATTTTTCCATATTGACCTTCGACCTATATAATGGTGTTTTAAGGAAATCTTCCACCTTTTTTCTTTAGTCTCCAAAGTAGATCTTCTTTCTTTTTCCTAATTCTAAATGCATTTTCCATGGAGAACCTCAATCCAAAAACTTTCAGCAAACTTTCAATGAGTGAGAGTCTTTGTCATTAGTTCCACACCAATATTGTGCTGATTCATAAGTATGAAACAATGGGAAAGGTATTTTGAAGACTCCACGACCTTCTGAAGTCGAAGCCTCATGCAAAAAAGGCAAAAAGCACATTGACATATGGATAGATGAAGGTACTTATCAAACTAATCCTCAAATTACAAGTTACTCACTTTTTTATAATCTTCAAAATTTGATAAGATTTGTAGGAGATAGTGATGATGGTTTATGTGGATATTTTTCAAAGCCTTGAGAGTTTACAAACAACTACATGCAATACATAAAATAGATGACTTTTTGAAGATCATGAGGCAACGTGTTTTATCTGATATATATGTGCTTAACTTCAAAAGCACAATCATAGAGCTTATATGAACCATCACAAAGGCATGGAGTGTCAAAGACATAACTTACTACTTGGTGAGCTTAAAAAAGATAGTGTAGTCCAATATTGCTTTTTCAAATAAGCATCTCAGTATCTTAATCTTTATGTTTTTACAGCATATCATATTTTTTCATTGTCCATTATTCATAAAAAAAGGAACCCTTGCCACATGGGACACTTAGGGGATGGAAAAGTCTCATTATGAAGCAAGAACAAGCTTCTTAAGATGCACAAGAAAAGAAGTATGTTGTATATTATTGAAGAATGCATTGTTAAAGTGTTATATTATAAATGTATTAATGTGTGTCTAATGTTTCTGATATAGCAGCCTGACAACAGTGGTATCAGAGCTCTGCGTCAATACAGAGGGTTCTGTTCTCTGTTCACAATTCCGACTCCGATTCCGATTCCAATTCCGATTCTGATTCCGATTCCGTCTTTGTCTTCCTCTTCGTCTTTGGTTTCTGTTTCGGTTTCTGTTTCTGTTCCACTTCCAGAACCAGAACCTACGTTTTCACCTACGTTTGCTCCTATGTTTACACCTATGTTTACTCCTTCGGCTTACTCCAAGGCGTCGACTAAGCCGTCGACTAAGGCAAAGAACTTAGGCAATAACTTAGGCAATACATTGGCATCATTGGCACCCAAGGCTCCCTTGGCGACCGTTGGCAGCCGTTGGCTACGCGTGAGGCAATTTTAATTTTGAGTGGCAATAGAGAGGTTTAGATTCCCTAAGGTAGGAGGATTTGAACCCACAACCTCCTACTTTCAAGGGAAGTACTTTTACCACTACACTCTTTCTTGGAGTTGTCACTCAAGTTCTCTCCTCTTATCTTTAACATAACTTTCAGTTTTTACTTTTGAAGGCGGCACGGTGCGACGCGACGGGGCGCGTCTCAGGGTACATCTCCTCAGGGTACACTTCCCAGGGTACACCAGGGTACATCGAGACAGGGTACATCCTGTCAGGGTACATCAGAGTACATCCAGATAGGGTACTTTTCTGCTAGGGTACATTTCCTAAGGGTACATCCCGAGAGGAAAGCACTAGCTTAAGGGTCCAAGAGCACCATGGAGTATTATAGTAATTCACCTCTACCTGAGGCAACACTTGAACAACAGCTAGAGCTTTTGCAGCATGAGCTTCGAGGAGCTCAAAATGAGATTCGACAACGTGATGAAATCCTCCAACAGATACAAACTGAGGCAGACAACCTTACAGTGGTAGTTGGTTTGGAGGTGGGAATCCAAGCTAAGCTTCACACCCTACGACCACTTTATGTTAAACTTGCATTCCCTATGAAGCGTACTTTTAATGCCCCATCTTACCCTAGTTTTCCTCATCTTCCACAATCCAATTCCTCAACTCCACCTATTCCTTCATCTCTCCAACCAACCAAACCACCTACCCTTCAAACTTCAGTAGTGGATGCCCAACAGAAGCGACCACGAATCACCTGCTGGAATTGTGGTAAACCTGGACATACAAAAATAAGGTGCAGATTGCGACCTCTTCACATGAAACCAACTACAGCTCAATTGCATAACATGGAGGTCCATAATGAAGAAATTCCTCCTGTTTGGACAGAGGAATCATTGGAGAAGGCTTTAAGTACCTTGGGTAATGATATCTCTCTTCACTCTCTACTTTGCATGCAGGGTACAATAAATAACAAACTACTTAAAATTCTACATGAGGATGGTAGTTCATATGACTTCATTTCACATTTATTAGTACAGGAACTTAAATTACAAACGTTTTCGTCCTTATATAAAGTGAAAGCTGCATTTCAAGGTAGTCATTACAATGTAACACGAGAAGTGCAAGATGTTATGATTAACATAGGCCCATATGTTGATTCACGAACATTTTTAATTGCACCTTTGCAATCTTATGATGTTATACTAGGTATGCCTTTTCGTCACCATTATAACCCACGTATTGATTACCATACGCATACTTTTAACTTTGAATTCAAATGTCAAATCATTACTTTGTCTGCACATCATGATTTCTAGCCATTTCCATTGATTAGTCACACTCAAGTAAAGCGTGCATTTAGGAAAGGATTCAACTCATGCATTGTTTTTGTCAATGTCATCAATGATTATATTCATACACTTCCTGATGCATATAAACCTTTCATGAGTACTTACAAGGATTGTTTTATGTCTGAATAACCCTGTGAACTACCACCATCTCGAGGATCCTTGGACCATAGCATAGACTTAGTCCCTAGTAGTTTTCCTCCTCATAAAGCACCTTATAGACATGGCCCACTACACCAAAAGGAAATAGAAAACCAAGTAAAAGACCTACTACAAAAAGGACTTATAAGGCCTAGTTCTTCCCCATTTGGAGCACCAATTCTCTTAGTAGAGAAGAAGAATAAAACTTATTGAATGTGCATTGATTATAGAGCTTTTAATAAGATCACAATATAGAATAGATACCCTATTCCACGAATAGATGATCTCTTAGATAAGTTACGAGGAGCTCGTGTCTTTAGTAAAATTGATCTTAAATCGGGTTACCATCAGATTCGTATGGCACAAAGTGATATTTTTAAGACTGCATTTAGAACTCAAACTGGCCATTATGAATTTATGGTAATGCCCTTTGGACTTACTAATGCCCCTGCTACATTTGCAAGAATGATGAACAATATTTTTCTTGATTATCAAGCTTTTGTTCTTGTATTCTTTGCTGATATACTTGTTTACAGTAAGAATGATAGTGAACATGAACAGCATCTTGAAACAGTTTTTCATTTGTTACGAGAGAACACACTTTATGCTAATCCTGAAAAGAGTTACTTCTTCCAACGTAAGCTAGAATATTTAGGACTTATTATTTCAAGTGAAGGTGTGCATGTGGATCCGAAAAAGATTACAATTATAGTAGAATGGCCTACACCACAATCAGTCAATGATGTTCGTTCTTTTCTTGGGTTGGCTAGTTTCTATAGGAAGTTTGTTCGAAATTTTTCTTATTTAGCATTGCCTCTTACCTTGTTGAAAAAGAAAATAAAATTTGCATGGGGACTTTCCCAACAACAGTCCTTTGAAAAACTCAAACATGCACTTTCACATGCACCTGTTTTACAATTACCTGATTTTTCACAACCCTTTCACGTTGTTACTGATGCTAGTGGTTCACGAATAGGTGTTGTTTTAATGCAAAATGACCATACCATTGCATTTAAGAGTAGGAAGCTTAAGCCCTCAGAAAAGAATTATAGTACGTATGATAAAGAATTGTTAGCAGTTGTGCATGCTCTGCGAATTTGGAAACACTATCTTATTGGTTGAGAGGTCTTAATTAAAAACCGATAACCAAGTTATTAAGCATTTATTAAGTCAACCTTTAATCTCTGATAGGCATCTTAAATGGGCATCATTCATTCAAAATTTCCAACCCATGATACAATATAAGCCTCGTAAAGCTAATGTTGTAGCTGATGCTCTTAGTCGTTTTCCTTTGCAATTTGTTGTTTTGAATAATATTTTTGCTATCCAAATTCATTCTTTTCAAACAAATGATTTCCACTTATGCATCTGATTTGTATTTTTCACGTGCATGTCATGACTTCAACAATGGTGCATCTTTATTTGATGAACATTATACATTTCATAATGGTTTTCTTTATTTTCCACTTAGATTATGCATAACTCAAGCTTTTAAAGATTTTTTCATCAAAGAAATGCATGAACCATCTTACATGGGTCATAGAGGCATACAAAGCACCATTTCTGCCTGCAAAGATTTCTTCTTTTGGCCACGCATGGAAAAAGATATTGCACATTATGTTTCTCAATGCATTGTATGTCAACGTGTAAAGTGTCATCATGGTAAACCGTTTGGATTATTAATGCCCCTTCCCATTCCAAACACACCATGGGAACAAATTTCTATGGATTTTATCACCGGTCTTCCAAGATGTAAAATTATTCATGAAATGCTTTTTTCCCACATCATGGATTTCCTAAAGTAATGTTATCTGATCGTGATGTTAGATTTTAACAATGTTTTTGGTAAAACGCTTCCCACTCCCATGTCCCTCACCCAAACCGACATTCTGATGGTTGATTTTATTGCTCAAGATCATGTTTCTAGTTCTTGAGACAATCATTGATCATGATGTCACTACTACACGCACAGGTACTCAATAACACATTAATGTAACAACTCCATGAACATTTCCATGCATGTGATTTTACATGGCACATGCCTATTCTTTTTATTCAGTGATGAAACATGTGACTGGCCATCCATGTTTATTATTTTATCAACTGAGGTCAGTTGCTTTTTCAACTGAGGGGCATGTTATAACTTATGGAATATGTTGAACAATGCATTGTTGGATTGTAACTAGGGAAAAAAATAAGACCACCCCTCTAACTCAAAAGTATATAAATATGGGCGAAATTCTATAAGTATATCATATTATAATTATAAAAAGTTTGGCGAATTTAGATGATTACTTTCATTTGAAATATACAGATTTGGGCGATTTTTTATGATGACCTCCCCTAAAACTATAGAAATCTAGGAAATAGTACAATCAATGATAAAGCTACAAAGCAAGTCTATAATAATTGTAGAGACCATACAACCACCTTTAAAATTTTCTCTATTTTTCACCACTCCTTTTAACTCCAAAATTTGGCTTGAGCTCACTCTCTCTGAGCTCAGATTCTCACTATTCTCAATTACACTAACATTGTCTACTTTCACAAACACACACACACACATATAATGCACACATACAATATCCACACACTTGCACATCCACACACACACATGGACGTACATGCATGCATACTCACATACACCTACACATATATAAATATATTTACACACAAAGTTACCAAAAACCACACACATGCATACTAAAAAATACACATGCACACACATACACATGCACTTAGATACACAGACATACACACATAGTTTATACACTTATGCATAAACAATGCACACACATACACATACATATTTCGTATGCACACAAACACACATGCACATAGACACACATACATACCTATAGACATACATAGTGCACACATATAGATTACAGCAACATTTACACAAATGCAAATGCATACACATACACATGCATGTATTACATGCATACACACACATGCACATACACACACACACACACACACATATATATATATATATATATATATATATATATATATATATATATATATATATATATATATATATATATATATATATATATATATATATATATATATATATATATATATATATATATATATATGTCATTTAAACACACACACACACATGCATATATATTTCTACTCCACATATACATAGCAACAGCCACAGACACACATATTACATACCAACAACGACACATGAAACACATACACATACACTTCTATACACACATGCAAATTTCACACATACGCACACATATCTTACACATACAAAAAATGAACACACATACACATAACAACAGCCACACATACACATGCATTCCAATAGCAGCCACCCATGTATATACATGCATGCACACGAATACATACATTCCACCAGCAGCACACATGTGCATACATACACTTGTACACATAAACATATAAATGCATGCACACATACATGCATACACATGGACATAGTACACACATGCATGCATACTCACATACACATACACATAAAATATATTTACACACAAAGATACCAAAAGCCACACATGTATATAAACACATGTATATAAATGCATGCACACATACATGCATACACATGGACATAGTACACACATGCATGCATACTCACATACACATACACATAAAATATATTTACACACAAAGATACCAAAAGCCACACACATATACACATGTATATAAATGCATGCACACATACATGCATACACATGGACATAGTACACACATGCATGCATACTCACATACACATACACATAAAATATATTTACACACAAAGATACCAAAAGCCACACACATATACACATGCATACTAAAAAATACACATGCACACAAATATACACATTCACTTACATACAGACATACACACATTTTACACACTTATGGATACACAATCCACACACATACACATGCATATTTGTATCCAAACAAACATACTTGCACACACAGACACATACATGCCAGTAGAATACATAGCGCGCACACATAGGTTCCAACAACATTTACACAAATAAAAATGCATATAGATGCAAGTATTACATGCATACACACACATACACATACATATAGATACACATCATTTAGCCGCATACACACATGGATGCACATATACTTCTATTCCAAACATACATAGCAACACCCACACACATACACACATATCAACGACACACATGAAAACACATACACATGCACTTCTATACACACAAGCAAATTTCACACATACACACACACACATATCTTACACACATAAAATGCACACACATACACATAACAACAACCACACATACACATGCATTCCAAGCAGCCACACATGTATATACATGCATGCACACATACACATACATTCCAACAGCATCACATGCACATGCACATGCACACATGTACATTCACACTCATACACATAAACATGTTTTTTACACACACACACACACAAGCAGCCACATATACACATATTTATATCAATAACCATAAAGATGTGTACACAATGCACATACACATGCACTTAGCCCTCGTTTCTTTGCCCTCGTTTCTTTGCAATTAGCCCCTTTGGCTCTTCTACTTTCCCTAAACGATGTACTGATGTGGTTCGACCACTTTGAAAACGTGGCAAGATACATAGATGGTGTGACGAATGCAAAGTGATGGATGCAGCAACCTGGTTTATTCGACAACCAGAAGAAATCAAAGGTAACTGGCCTCACTCAAGTCACTGCTAATTCAAACTTTTCCCATCACATCACATAGACGGCACTCTAGCAGCTGACAATGTTGAAGCAGCAACAATTAGAATCAGTAGCCCAATTTTCCATAAAACTGAATCAGTTGCTCTTGCGTGTTGACCCAACGATGTTAGAAGAAATGAAACTCTTCTTTCTATGGCCTCGCTTAGGCCACGACATTTCCTGCAGAGTTCGCAACCAAGGACCAATATTTTTTCATGCTGCAATATATATTGCACAATGCATAGCTTTCTATGGCCTCGCTTATGCCATGACATTTCCTGCAGAGTTCGCAACCAAGGACCAATATCTACCCTCCCTCACCGCCAACCCATGGACTCCACTCCACTACCAATGGACCTCGACATCCAGAATGCACAGTTACACAGACCGGGATACACAAGGTTGTCCTAAATTCTTTTACTGTAAAAACTACGGCCATGTCAAGAAATATTGCCACAAACTACGTGCTTTAGAATGGCTTCACAGCGCTGCTCCCCTTTAGAGCAAGATAGGATCTAAAGGAAAATTGAACCCTCTTCTAGTGATTGGGTGTGCGAAAAGAAGATGGAACATACCATTTTTGTATTGATTTTAGGCCCCTAAACAAAATCACGATACATGACATGTACCCTATACCTCGGATTGGTGATCTCCTAGACCAAATCGGTAAGTCCCAGTATTTCACATCATTCGATCTTGCTTCAGGATATTGGACAATTCTACTTGACAAAAATGATGCCCATAAAACAGCATTTAGGACCACATGGCGATTATTCCACTTCAAACGGATGCCATTTGGGACTATCCAATGCGGGAAGCACATTCCAAAGGATGGTCAATACAATCTTTCATGACCTTACACAACAAGGGGTCGTTCTTGTCTACCTTGATGATATATTGATCCATTCACAAACCTGGCAGCAACACATACAGATTAAAACAAGTGCTACATCAAATACAGGTCTACAATCTACAATTACAATCTAAGAAATGCAAATGGGGCTGTACACGATTGAAATTTCTAGGGTTTATAATATCTGCCGTAGGCATACAGATGGACACCTCAAAGATCACAGCTATAAAATATTACCCACCCCCGTCTTTTGTCAAAAGCTTACAAAGCTTCCTAGGACTGGTCAACTAGGTGCTATAGTTTTTACCTAACCTTGCACAAGTTACACACCCATTGAGACAAGTCCTTACAAAGGGCACCAAATACCAAAGAAACTCCAACTGGCATACTTCGACTTCTACCACAACCACCGACTATCAGGCCACTTGGGCTTGTTGACATTGATTTGAAGCCTGAGTATACCAGAAAAGTAGACCGATACTTCAGGTAGATATTAAACAACCATTGTCGGCACAATACTGATTGAGAACACCCTCAAATTTTCAAAGCTTTTCCACATATGATAGTAAAGGTGCATGGACATTGAAATAAGATTCCTGACAAAAATCTAATGCTTCCAGTTATCTTACCGATAGTATGATCATAGCTGTCTTACCAATATCCATGTTAGAGTATTCTGATGGAATCAACTGCTTCTCATGGGTGTTAATAGAAACTATAATCACCAGCTATCATAATAGCCTTGAAAGGCAGAATATTGACATCAATCCTTGGCAGCATGGCCTTCTGGATTAACTCATTCATCTGAACATATCACAAAATGAACTCTGATTACAAGAGATTCAATAGCCCCACTATGTTTCACCATGGTGCAAGCACTATGACTCTAGTAACTCAGGAACGACAATGTAGAACAACAACAAAATGAAGAAATAGATAATAAAAATAGCACAGCCTCCAAATGAGTATTAAGATAATAATAATAGCATGCCTTGGACATAATTAGTAACTCCTACAAGAGTTAATCTAAAGAAACCTTGATGCCTTGGGCATCCCATGTCCACTTGGTGCTCTGTTGCTTCGCTGTAAGCATGGGTTCCAAGTAGCACCCTGACATGAATCGTACTGTCAGTTCTTAGGAATTCCATCACCTTCTGGTCTTAAGCCTTAATAGGCATGCATCCTATTGTTGACCATGATGCTTGTCAAAAATCAAATAAGCAGCAATACTGACCCAAAATCCTCGATTCTCCTTTTCTAGACTTTCAATTCTGCCTCCACTGCTTACACAATCTACCTGTAACTCTTTTTCCCATGAAACGGACCTTAAATTTAATTTTCTCTTGGCATAAGAATATCCATCTATATCACCTTGCTCCTTAATCTTGTTTGCCGGGTGCTGTTTCAACATGTGCAACATGCCAAAGTTAGACAGAACTTCCTATGTTGTTTGTAAAGCTCACACATCTGGGTGCTACTTCTTCACTTCGGCTGGATTCCCTTTATCCAATATACAACCTGGAGGTGCCAAAACATTGATAGTGATGAGCTACAAGATGGTTGGTACTCGAAAAATATATGCATGCTATAATCTACTTCAATCTCAACCTTAGTTGTTGGACTGAAGAAATACCTTCGGTGATTGTACCTCTGATAATCTATGCATAACGCACCAAATAATTTTCTTAAGTCTCTACCTCCTTTGCCCAATGACAAGCACCTTCAAGATTCCTAGGAGCATTCTGCAATGAATGAACTCTGGTGTCTCATATTTAAAGTACTCTGCAACCTCATGTATGGTCAAATACTTTCCTTACAAGAACTCAGGCCCTCGTGTGTATTTTAAGGAGTGGTGGATATTCTACACTTGTATGAATTTATGCGGGTATTATATCGAATGTGGAATATGGGAACTGCAAATATATAGAATGATGGTGACAGGGGCTTTTCTTCTTGTTTGTCAAAATCCTTATTACAATGAGTAAAAACGTCATTAGTTCACATAGAATGAACATCCTGATTCTCTGAGTCATACATATCAGGGACTAGCTCAACTTTTATATGCTTCGCACAAGATGATCTATGAAGAAAGAGGAATATTCTAAAGGATTGCATCAACAAGGTCCTGTAAGGATCTCTTATTCTTTCCCCTTCTGCTCATGACACTAAGATCAGATATCATAACCTTCATTTCCCCAAATTGATTCTTTGGAGGCGGTGAATTCATCCTCTTTGTCTTGCTCCTCCTCTTATGTACATAATGCAGAAATAAGAACAGCAAAAATAAGGATGTGCCATATATCCTTCTGGTTGCAATGCGCATCTCTTATAAGATGTCCCTCAATTGTACACATTTTCAACACCAAGAAAAATGTGCCACATACTCCATTTAACTTCACAATGTCCTGTATTTGCAACTCAAGTACGTGAAATAAATCCCTTAATTTAAACTCATACCAAGGAGTATAGAAACAACCATTTCAAAATGTCCAGTTTTTAGAAACTAATCCTTTGAAGCATTAATGGACACATATCTTGTTCACACACTATGGCATTCCTGCTGTTTGAATCATTAAAAAAAAAGGATATTCAATATTCATGCTGTTTGAATACTGATTGAAGATTGAATAGACATAGACCTATTCATTTCTGCATCCTATTTATTAAATTGGATTTAAGAACTACTTCACACATTCACGCATTAAAAAAATAGATTGTGAACTATGCTCATGAGTAGACTAACATAAAAGCATGTCTGCAAGTCCACTTCTTCACTGAGCAACAAATCTTCATTGAGAAAGAAATTTTGAATCATTTACACTTTCAAAGAAGCACGCTTTCACTCTTTTCTACCCCATAGCAAGTGTAGCATCTATAAAAGAAACCAACGATAACGAGTACGAGTCTCCTTCTCTACTTATCCTCTGTAATAGAATTGTGACCAACCAGTAGCAGTTCAGCATAAGAGTTTCTTTACAGAGCTTCATTTGATTACTGCATCATCTCAAGTCCCTTCAGCACTTACACATCCATTTCTATGTTTGGCTACATGCGCTACTCCTCTCTAACTTCACTAAACCACATCTCAATTCTTGTTCAACTTATTTGTGCACTCTCCTGTAGCCACCTTCTTCAATAATTTTCCATCCTCGTATGCGCTGCGGTTACTTCCACCTTCCAAAGTTACAACCAATGTCTTTATTCGAGAGATCGGAGTTCACATTTTATCCAAGAATTGCTCGTGTCATGAAGCGCATCCATTGCCAATCTCAACCCTCCTGCTATTAATAATACATATACAAAAATATTACAAAATGCACATCAAGAAGGAGAAAATCTTGAAATGACACAGGGAAGCACACGAAGAAGCAAAATTTGTCGATAACCTCTAGTTCCGATCGATGCTTGGAGCCTATGCGGGCGAATATACATGCCCAAATGCTCCGAACCTGTGGGCGAACATGTTATCGTAGGATCGAAATATTATCTCAGAGGATGGCAAAAATCAGTACATGATGTGCCCTTGTTTAGAAGGCCAATGCATTGTTGGATTGTAACATGGAATATGTTGGCCAATGCATTGTTGGATTGTAACAGTAACATGGAATATGTTGAACAATGCATTGTTATTGTTGGAATGTAACATGGAATATGTTGAACAATGCATTGTAATTGTTAGAGTGTTAAATTATTTTATCAACTGAGGTCAGTTGCTTGTCAACTGAGAGGCATGTTGTATATTATTGAACAATGCATTGTTAAAGTGTTATATTATTAATGTATTAATGTGTGTCTGATGTTTCTGATATAGCAGCTGAAGGTTCCTGAGGAGCATGCAAGGCGCGAAAGGGCGGATATCAATAATCCGAATAATTATTATTTAGCTTGTAAATAAACCTGCGTAGAAGATTCTATTGTTAGAAAAGTAATGGTTAGAATAAGGGTCGTTGTAGACCGCAGTTTCTGTTATTCAAAGCAATGGCTTTCTATAAAAGTTACCAACTTTTAGTTTCACGTTTGCTTTTCAAAGCTGCTCTCATGTAACCACTCTTTTCGACGTAATCAAAATTCCTATAAATACATGCACTCTGTGGACTGTCGAAACAGAGTGCATGGGGGGAGATTGCACCCAATACTGCGTTCTGTCTCGTCTCTTGTTGCGTCTATTCTCTGTGTGTTTTCTGCATCCGTAATCTCTGTATGCGCGTGAGCAAGATCCTGACAACAAGTTACAAAAACTAATCCATTTAGAGAGCTTTTTGATTGGTTCTTTAGAAGAAAAATATAAAGGGATGCATGCTCAAAATTATCAACAGATTGAAAATATCAATGTGAGGAGGAAAATCCTTTTAGGACAAAGCTGGATTAAATACAAGAAGAATGACATCTCATTCTAATGTGAATCTAATGGTATAAAGATGGAATGGGATTTGGAGTATGTTTTGGTATTTTTCTTACCAAAAACTACATATAGATGTATTTATAATTTTTGAAACCATAGAATTGATGACATAAAAAGGAATTATTCTTCTTTGAGTTTTTGAATGAGCTTGACTATAGAAGATATCCTATGTATCTAACATACTCCTTGCTCTTGCACCCTCCAATATGTTTTACATATGAGACCTCTACACCCAGTGGATAGCTAGAATCGCAACACAAGTAACTAGCTCTTAAAGCACTTATCCATGGTGCATAGCAAAATATCTTGAATTCTATTATTCATTCAAGAAAGAAGACTCTATATGCATTAAATGGCAATGAATAGTAGCCTGTATATGTTGATAGGGTTTTCAGATAAAACATTGCAAATCATAGCCTTCACTATAAAGTTTATTTACAGTAGAGAATGAACCATGATTCATTTTTGGAAGATAATGAATCATTAAATGTATATCCACTTTTTCTTTTCCTTTTTTCTCTAAAGCTTTCATTATGCCCTTCCCTATCCTAAGAAAACTATCTTCATTTGATATAGATAACTGCGAAAAAAACATTACTCATAAGATTCTATATGTGACGAGGAAAATGAATCATGGAGCAAAAGGAAATTGCATAAGAAAAAAAAAATCTTAAGTGAAGATATGAGTGAGAGACACAAACAATTCAAGCGAGTAGGCTTGTTGGAAGATCTTGGATGGGCCTAATTGCTGAAATGGTTCGTTCCTCAAAATCATGAAAAATCAAAGATATGTGGCCTATTTCTTTGTCAATACCTATGAATGATAAGAGACAATGAGTTCTATATGGGAAAAATTCAAAAAAATCATTTTTTCATATGAATCTAGGACATGATCAATTCAAATTATTAGAATCATCAAAAAATCTTGGATGGGCCTGATTGCTTGAATTGGTGATGTGTGAAAATCGGTACAAATAGGTTACCATTTATTAGAAATAAGACTTGTATGTATGATAATCACATAAAGAGACAATTGATCTTAGGGTTTTGGCACATTTGATACATAATGGTAGTATTAGTTTCTCCAAATTGTACCAATCATAAGATACAAAAGTCCACATGGAATCTGAGGTTCAAGATGACTTCCTTTGTGTCTAGGACATCAAGGAGCTTGCAAAGGGAGAAAACAAAAAATCTCAATTAATGGAATGAAACTAAGGCACGAGTGACCCATCCAAGACGTTTCGACGGGCCTAATCGCTTGAATTGATCATATATCAAAATCATCAGAAATAGAAGTTAATTTGCCCATTTCTTTGGTGAATATCTATGAATGATGAGGAATAAGGGGATTGTATAAGAAGCAAATTAAAGAACTCGAGTATATGAATGAATCTAGGACAAAACCAATCCAAGCAGTTAAGCTCATCATAAAATCTTGGATGCAATTAATATCTTTAATTGGGCATGCCTTGAAGATGAGAGATAAATGAAAGGGAAATGATTTTGAATATACATTAACATCATACTCATCTTAACACAATTCTTCAAATTCAATTCTTATTGTTTGTTCGTTCTCGACAAGTTCCTATTGTTCAATTTTCCCACTAGAGAAGCAATGCCCTATAAGCATTAAATAGCAATGAGGAGTCACCCATATATTTGGATAGGGTCTTTAGATACAACATTGATAAATTATAGTCTTCACTACAAAGCTTATGTATAATAGAGAATGAATATGGATTTACTTTTGGATGGTAATGAGTCATTGAATGTATATCCACTTTTGCTTTCTCTTTTTCTCTAAAGCTTTCATTGTGCCCTTTGCTCTACTAAGAAAATTTTCTTCATTAGATATAGATATCTACAAACAAAAGTGACAGTAGTAAGGTTCTATGTGTGATGGGGAAAAGGAATCATGAAGGAGAAAGAAATTGCATAAGAAAACAAGGAAAAACTCAAGTTAAGATATGATTCAAGGACACGACCAGTTCAAGCGATTATCCTAATTGAAAGATCTTGGGTGTGCCTAATTGCTTATCGGTTGTTCCTTGAAATCATGAAAAATCAAGATATTTGACCAAATTCTTTTGCAAATGCCTATGAATGATAAGGGACAAGCCAATTCTATATGGAAAAATGATAAGAAAAACAATTTTTGATATGAATCTAGGACACAACCAATTCAAGCGATTATGCTCATTAGGAAATCTTGGATGGGCCTAATTGCTTGAATCAGTTGTGTGTAAAAATCAATACAAATAGGTTATCATTTATTGGAAACAAGACCTTTGCGTATCAAAATCATGCAAATAGACACTAGATTTAGGGTTTCAGCTGTTTCAGATGCAATGGTAGTATTACTTTGTCCAAATTCTTTTAAAGCAATCATAAGATGCAAAGTTTCAAATGAATCTAACGTTTAAGGTGACTTCCTTTGTGTCCAAGACATCAAAGAGCTTGCGTAGGGGAAAACAAAAAATCTGAAGTAATGGAAGGAAACTAGACCACGATTGATTCAAGCAATTAGGCCCATCCAAGATCTTTTGATGGGCCTAATCGCTTGAATCCGTTGTATGTCAAAATCATAACAAATAGAGGTTAATTTGCCCATTTCTTTGGTCAAGATCTATGAATGATGAGGAATAAGGGGATTTCATAGGATGCAAACCAAAGAACTCAAGTATATGAACGAATTTAGGACACGATCAATTTAATTGATTATGCTCATTAGAAAATCTTGGATGGGCCTAATTGCTAGAATTGGCCAGTTCTCAAAGATGAGTCATAAATAAAAGGGAAATGATTTTGAACATACCTTAACCTCATACTCATCCTTAAGCAACTCTTTAGCATCAATTCTTATCATTCTTTTGTCCTCAACAACTTCCTTTTGTTCAATTTTCTCACTAGATGAATGATCAAGACAAATCAAAAAGCCCAAATTCATTGGAAGTAAACAACAACTACTTTCATGGTGTGGGAAAAAATCCATCCTCCAAAGCAAGGGGAAGCCTTTTGACACTTTCTAGTAATTATGGCACTATCCAAAGGATCCTCCCCAAACATGCTTGATTACCATGTCTTCTCTATTGACTACCCTCAAAAAACTATTCAACTTATCCTTAAGAGATGGCTTCTTTTTGTCTACAAGGACTTCAAAATCAAAGGAGGGTTTGAACATCTTTTTTGCATCTACAAATTGATTGAGTCTCAAAGGAGGGTTTTCTCATCCATTTTTGGATCTTTGTGGGCCTTAAGTCTAGATGCAAGGGACAAATGATGCAAGAGAATAGAGTCAATCAAAGATGGTCAAACATGTGCTATTGCTTGAATCGATCATGTACAAAATTAAGCTGTAGGAGTGCCTAGAATGGATACATAAAATTATTGGAAAATGGGAAAAATTTAAGGGACCTGATACTTATGAGGGAAAGGAGACATTGGACAACCCATGTGGACCAATGAGAGCATGCCATGTGGCAAGGCTCAAAAATCCCAATGATCAAATGACATAAACAAATAAAATCTTGACACATGGCTTTTCCACCTTGAGATCCACAACAGTCAAATAACATGGGCAAATGAAAATGTGATACATGGTAATGTATGTTTGAATTTGTAATGATCGGATGATGTAGACCAATCAGAAAGCACCACTTGGCATCAATAGCCAATGGATCCTAAAGACTCTATACAAGCTCCTCAACTCATTTGTGGCATATTTCTTCTACTCTCTATAGTATCACTCAACTCTCCATATTCTTCATTGTATTTATTTTTTGACTCTTTTTGCAAGAAACAACCTCAACTCATTGCTTAATGAAGTCTCTTGTGGTGCAATATGATATATGCATTTCTTTGTTTTTTGAAGTTTTTTATTTTAAGTTGTTGTATATGGAGCATTCATTCATATAGTTAGAAATATGAAACTTCTTTGGACACGACCAATTCAGGCGATTAGGTCCATCAAAGAAGCTTGAATGGCCATAATCACTTAAATCAGTCGTGTCCAAAGAGAACAAGTATATGATGCCTATTTTCTTTTCCTCATTATAAAGAGTGTTTCTTCATTTGATTGTGTAATGAATTTCCCATTTCACAAATTGTTGATGGAGAAACAAAACAAAACCAATTCAAGAAATTAGAGCCATTGGAGAACCACCGATGGTCCAAATAGCTTGAATCGACCATCTACATTGAAACCAAATTTTTATGTATATTTTCTTTTTTTGACTATTATAAATTTCTCAACATTCATTTATGTTATCGAATACACTTGAAAGCACTTGAGGGCTTGCATTATTTGACACCACCAGTTCAAGCAATAAGGGGAGTTGGACTACTTCGGATGTGCCTAATTGCTTGAATGAGTTGTCTTCAGTCATAACTTTCTTTTGATGTATATTTTTGTATTTGAGTGTTAGACATGTATGATCATGGATTGTTTTCATGAAATACAAAAGAGATCACTTAATGGTTTACCTTTTTGGACATGACTGATTCAAGCGATATGTGAAAGTGAACAAGTTTGGGTGGCCCTTATAGCTTGAATTGGTCATGTATTTAATCCCTCCATTTGCTTACTTTTTTTTCTTTCATATCTATAAGGACTCTGTTTTTTTAGCTCTCGTAAAGACAACAAGATGCAAAGATACCTTGATACATCTAGTATGGACTAGTTAATCTTGTAGGTCCTACTCCAGAAGTGTGAAGAGGTTGTTTCAAGAAAGGTCTATGGCTTGGATCCATTTGTGGCTTAACGTATAATTTTCAAGCATGGAGAAATTGGTGACTTTCTAAAGAACTTAATGAGCACATAGAATATATTATTTATCCATATGTTCAAAAGTAATTTTTTATATATATTCATTCATTTTCTAAGCTTGAAGTTTTATAAACAAGTTAGAGGGGGATGTTAAGAGGTCCCTAGTGTGAAACTCTTATAGCTACTCAAAATCCCAATGCTTTTGGATGTTGCAATCGACGAGTGGTGAAATTTGGTTCTATCCAATCTTGGTAATAATTTTGCTATTGGAAGGGAAGGTAGCTCAAGTTGTCAGGGAGTGCCATGGTGATAAAAAACTTTCTTCTTTTATTTATTATCTCTTTTTTGGCTTGCTATAGACCAAAAGACAAAGAATTACGAAGCTAATGAAATATGTGCATCCCTTGCTAGTGTAAGCACTACCTCTTGGCCAGAAAAGACCTTGGTGAGCTCTTCTCTTTGTGCCCAAGGACTCACTTGGAGAAATTGTTACTTGGAAGAGCGATTGGCTACTCTTCTATCTTGATTTTATGAAGTCTTATCAATTGGAAGCAAGTGTTACTTGGATAAGTATTTGACTACTCTTCTACATTGTGGAATGCCATTAGAGGGGAAGCGCTTTTTAGAAGATATGGAAAAAAGATGTGCAACCAACTAGGATGACCATCGAAAAGAATGGTCAATTGAAGAATCCGTTCGCTTATTAAGCAAAAGAATACATAATTCAAAGACATTCCCACCTTTTAGACACCTTAAGATTTTTGTCTTCGAAAACAACAAGATTAAAAGCAAGTGGACTACCTATGAAGGTGACAGAAAACCCATTGACCTACTTTGTAACTCTCTCTAAATCATTCCTTTGCTTGCGAATCATAGATCTCCTGTCGGTTTCCGATTGTCATCATTGTACCTTTGGGCCATCCTACCCTGGCATTGAGGGATGGGGGATCCCAAGGGAACTATGCTCATTCACTATATAGCAAGGGAGAGTAAGCCCCAATCCAACTTCCCTTTTTCTTTCTAATAACATAGAACACTTTCTTTTTTATTACTTACGTTCTGTGAGCTTTGGAAGTGGTATATGTGTGTATCGACCTAAATAATATAAGAACTATATAGCCAATTACTATGGAGGCCTATATCAATTATTAATACTTAACTATCCCTCGTATTCATGCAAAACGTGAAAAAATAGCCAAAATACCCTTGTCCTAGTCCGTTTCCTTTTGAACATGTGTTTCCCTCTTCTTTAAATGAGCTAGAAGACAAAGCCATTTCGGCGCGTTCTAAGTCAACTCAATTTACAAATCATACAAAATTAGGAAGGTCTAGTTCTTCCTCGTTAAATGTGAGACGTTGCATGTACTCTCTTCCACGAACTTTCGTAATTTCATACAGTCAGTCTCCCCTCCGCTGCCCGATTTCCGTTGTTACTGCAGATTAAATCGATTTCCATTGTTACTGTACACGAGAGCCTGACAAATCAAAGCGGTCGTCTGACAGCAACTTAGGATGGAGTCTATTGACTCCGATTACACACTTGCGATCCTGCACTTGATAAAGCTTAAAGTGTCGCTGACGATTCTACGGCGACCAGAGCTCCGGAAGAGGAAAGCGTTGAGGAAACCACAGTCGGGGCCGGATTAAGAAAACCATATTTGCGTTTTTCCATCCTTATGACAGCTTCCATAGAGTATCTGAATATCTGAACCTTCCTGAGATTTTGAGGCAAATAGTCGAGAGCGTTGAGGAAACCAGATTCGCGATCGGAGAAAGGAAACCATATGTGAAACTTCCGATCCTTCGATACCTTCCATTGTCAAGGTTGTCCGAGCGCGCTCTAGACTAAAGCTCAGGAAGAGGATCCGAGCCTTCCTGATTGTAAGCCCGATTTCAAGAGCATTGAGGAACAAAATTCGCGACCGTATTAAGGAAAGCATGTTTGCAATTCTCCATCCTTACAACAGCTTCCACAGTCAAGGTTGTCCCAGCCCACGCTACACTAGAGCTCCGGAAGAGGAACCGAACCTTCCTGATTTTGAACCTGATAGTCGAGAGCTTTAAGAAAACCATGTTTTATATAATACACATACCGTTGTCCCAGCCCACGCTACACTAGAGCTCCGGAAGAGGAACCGAACCTTCCTGATTTTGAACCTGATAGTCGAGAGCTTTAAGAAAACCATGTTTTATATAATACACATACCGTAGCAGAAGCTGCATCGTCATCCGTGCTTCTCTAGTTTTGAAACCATCCTCTGCACACCTCAAGGACCTCTGTCTCTTTCTCTCTCATCAGCGACATATGGCCCCTTCTGTTACAGTCCAGAACGACAGCGGGTCAAACATCCGCATGCAAGCTAAGTGCCGAAAGTGTCATAACATCAGATACGTCACTGATTCCGGGCGGTAGTGCGATCGTTTTCTACCGCAACGACTCGCCCACCCTCCTTCTTATCCAAGGCGGACTGCCCATTGAGAGTATTGGCAGCGCAATTTCGAGGAGATCCAGGAGGATCATTATAGACGCTCATTTGAACTGCCCGACAGAATAGTTGTGGCCAAGGCTTAAAGTTGACGGGCATTTGGCTTGTCAAGGGACATTTTGTCTGTTTCAAAACGGGTGTTTTTTGAAACTTCCGGTTAATTTGCTGCTCATTCTTTTGAAGCTTCCTCTTAATTTCCTTGTATAATATATGTATATGCTTTCTGCAGACAAATCAAAATTCTTTATATGAAAGGTAGAAGTACAATTTTGTATAGTACATTGATTGGTCTAAATTTTTTGTTTTGATCGTGAAATTAACAAAATTTGGCTACTGCGATCATTGAAAATTCAGAGAATGAAGGGGGCTCTCTGTCAAATCTGAATCATTCTCTGTCGGATATCAATTTTGTGAGCCATCAGAGAATGATTCAGATTTGACGATTTGATGATTCTGTCGTATGTAATACGTAATATGTAATCTTCTGCACACACCTCTCTCTCTCTCATCAGCGACATATGGCTCTTTCTCTTACAATCCATAAGATCATGTTTTTCCCAAGATTTCTTTTGAAATTTTTGCATATTCCTAGTCATTATTTTCTGTTATAAACGGATATGAAGTGAAAGTGAGTGTGCAATGCTTGACATCACAAAGACCCATTAATCAGGGTTTTGAAAGGAGCCTTCATGCTATTACAAATCTCCCAAGGACTTGAAGTTGCAAAAAAATTATCCAAATGTTGATTTTGTTTGTGCGATAGACAGTGTTTAGGCATGCGCGGTAGTCGCTTTGAGCGCGATAGAAGCTCTGAGCATGATAGACGGGTGCTCTTTATTGCGATAGAGAGTTAAACTTTTCAGTCAAGCATCATTGGCGCAGCCCAATAGACCGGCTCACTTGATTCGCAATAGATGCTTCCCTCTCGGCGGTAGATGGACTTCTCTTTCTCTCCCTTGCCTTCGTGAGAGATGAGTTTTGTTTAGCCATTAATAGCTCCCCTATATTAGGTAGAGGAGCCTTCTTTTTTTCTAAAAGTCTTGAACCTTCTTCTATTGTCGACATGTGTCTCAAATCCAATCAACTCGGGCGAGCGACCCTATGTCTGTTCAGATGGTCCTCTGATTTTATTTCTGAAAAATCAAAATCGCTCCGTTATTCTCTCTGTGTCGAGCTCACTAATCTGCCATACTTCTTGTACAACTTCATGTGGAACATCCTTTCTCCAATTGGCAAGCCGTTGGCTTCATGGGAGGATGTTGGTGGTCTGATTATAAAGGTGCATGGAACTCTTTCAATGCTCGGTGGAACCCTCACATCCATGTCGAGGTTGGCCTTAGCGCGCAGCTTCCATCAAAGATCAAAGTGGACGTGGGCAAAGGGGATGTCTAGGAACAAGATGTTAATTACAAAAATCTACCTAACGCATGTTTTTGTTGCGGCCAACAAGGCCACAGGATTAAAGATTGCCCACTTGGACAAAAATGCAAACAAATACAAGAAGCATCCAAACAAACTCAAGACAAAAATGGGATACTGAATCATGCCATGAACGAAGAGGAAGTTAAGGGCACTCAAAACCTAGAGAGCGACCCAGATGGGTTCACAAAAGTCAAAAGAATAAGGAAAAGAAGGTCTAGGGTGACTTCTAAGAGAAACCATATCCCAAATATCCCCCAAACAACTTGTATCGCAATCTGGGAAAGGAGATTAATGAGCTTGATTACCCATATAGGAACCAGTTTGAGGTGGACACCAGCGAAAAAGCTCTAGAGATCCCTAACAACAAAGAAACTAATCAGGATGGATACACTACAAGCAAAGAAGATGTGTTTACCACTAGTAACGAAGACAATATGGATAGTGAAAGTTCCATAATTGGATCGACTATTCCAAAAATCGTTTCTTGTTCATTCCAACAAGAGACCTCAAGCAAGAGAAAACAACCTATTGAGTTACCCTTGAAAAACAAGTTACTTAGTCGGACCCCCTCTAGGTGAAAAAGAAAGATGAATCCAATAGGAGAAAGGATGAGACCCCTTCCTACAAAGAGGGTAAAATATAGCAATGATTTTCATCTTGTTAAATGCTAGGGGCTGACTAACCTCTCAAGAGCGACCATCATTGGTCAAATATGGATTTGTGACATTAGCCTAAACCCTGAATTTATTTGTATTCAAGGGACTAAAGTTGATGGAATAGACCTCCGGAAACATCTTAAACGGGTCTCATTGACCCATGTCAAGATCTCGACTTCACACCCACGGGGATCTAGTGGGACAATAATTGGAATAAACCAATTCTAGTTTGAAAAGATTGAGAACTCCATTGAAGATCAGTGCCATCGATGGATTTCCATTTCCTTTGGCACCCCCTTTTGATTCACGTTAGTTTCTATGTACACCCCAAATGGGGAGCTAGAGAGACTAGACACCTGGGCCTCCTTGGACTTGCTCCCCCACAACGAGCTAATTTGTGGTGACTTCAACATGGTGGACCTATGGATAGATGGAACAACAAGGGTTGGGTCATCGATAGTCGCCAAAAAGAAACTTGGGACATAACAAATCTACACTTGGATCTTGTCAAATTGAAAGATTCAAAAGGCTTCTTATGGTCAAATCTCAAAGGAGGTGACGACTTGAGGAAAGCTAGATTGGATAGAAGCTATATTGCTTAAAGCATTATCCATTAGTGGGGCCATCCTTCCCTCTTGCAATGCACTCATCTTGCCATCTCCGGTCACTATCGGATCATTATCTCTTTCCAACCTCTCACCAAAACCCATAAGGCTCCTCGGTTTCATGCCTGCTCCGTCCATCATGAAATTGATGAAGTGTGGAAGGAGGCGTTCGCCTCCTGTTTGTCCCCAACCAAGAGCTGCAGATGCACGGTCGAAAACTCATAGTAGATCATGATAAGAACTAAGAAGATGCTCTAGAATGTTTGGTGTGCACGTAGAGAAGTGTTGTCAGGATCTTACTCACGCGCATACAGAGATTACGGACACAGAAAACACACAGAGAATAGACGCAACAAGAGACGAGACACAACGCAGTATTGGGTGCAATCTCCCCCCATGCACTCTGTTTCGACAGTCCACAGAGTGCATGTATTTATAGGAATTTTGATTACGTCGAAAAGAGTGGTTACTAGAGGGCGGCTTCGAAAAGCAGGCGTGAACTAAAAGTTGATAACTTTTACACAAAGCCATTGCTTTCAATAACAGAAACTGTGGTCTACAACGACCCTTATTCTAACCATTACTTTTCTAACAATAGAACCTTCTACGTAGGTTTATTTACAAAATAAGTAATAATTATTCGGATTATTAATGTCCGCCCTTTCACGCCTTGCACGCTCCTCACGAACCTTCAGCTGCTATATCAAAAACATCAAAAACATATTAATACATTAATAATTTAACATTTTAACAATGCCTTGTTCAATAATATACAACATGCCTCTCAGTTGACAAGCAACTGACCTCAGTTGATAAAATAATTCAACACTCTAACAATTGTAATGCAGTGTTCAACATATTCCATATTACTGTTACAATCCAACAATGCATTGGCCAACATATTTCATGTTACAATCCAACAATGCATTGGCTGTTTGATATTTCAATCCAACAATGCATTGGCCAACATATTTCATGTTACAATCCAACAATGCATTGGCTATTCGATATTTCAATCCAACAATGCATTGGCTATTCCATATTTCAATCCAACAATGCATTGTTCGACATATTCCATAAGGTATAACATGCCCCTCAGTTGAACAAGCAACTGACCTCAGGTGATAAAAGAATAAACATGGATGGCCAGTCACATGTTTCATCACTAAATAAAGAAAATAGGCATGTGCCATGTAAAAATACATGCATGGAAATGTTCATGGAGCTGTTACATTAATGTGTTTGTGTATGATATACAGGATTTAAGTCAAAAATGTAATCCAAAAGTGATGACAAAAATGAATATCTGGATATGATAAAATAATAATTAATTTTCTAATCATGAATTTATACTTGAATGCATGTGCATATGAATTTTGTAAAAATTTCGGCAGCATAACGGCATGATTTTGAAAACCAGAAAATTTCCGACAAACAATTTCCATGATATAGATGCCAATAGGCACAATCTATGCACAAAGAAACCAAAAGGGGATTACACACCCTGACATATGTATGTTTCTCCTCGCTAACCTGCAATAAAATACATACCTGTCCTTGCAATAAGAATTCATGTACCATACAAGACAAACCATGTTTAAACGATGCGTATATTCCATGTACGATGCAAAACATGCATGTCCAAAATGTAAGTGGATGCAAAAAGAAGACAACTATGCATATAAATTGACAAGAAACGTATCTGGATGGTTACAAAGTAATTTTTCGATGTGTGCAGGTGCTGAAGATGATCCACCACTTTATCATAGAAGCATGACAATATGCCTTCAGGAATCGAGGCTACGAAAAGATGATTAAAAAAAAAGTTTGTTTTGATGATGAATGGGTAAAGTCCAAATTCTTTTGATCTTGGAAGAGAAGCTCAAAAGATATGTTATAGCCACTCTATAAAGAGATCGGAGATATCTTTCCATAGCAGTAAAACAAAATCTCAAAAATTAGAGGTAATATGCTCCTATAGACTAAATTCAATATGTAAATACATCACAATTATCAAACATGTAAGGTAAACTGTAAAGGTAAGAATGAATCTTTAAACTCTTCTTGAAAAGCCTTCCAGGTGCGTGGACAATCTGCACGACGAGAAAGATCATTCCACCATAACTGCGCTCGTCCTACCAAATAATTAGTGGCAAACTCGATTTTCTGATTTTCTGAATATAACTCGTCGGAAAAGAAATCGTTGAATAGGGATAGCTATCATAAGACAAAGCGGCCAACTTTTCGTCCGTCGAATTGAAGCATAGCATAACGTCCGTGTATGGCTTGTTGAAGTGCTTGAAGTTCTTGGTTCATAATCTCTAACTCTTGTTCGAATAAAACTCTAGGTAAAGGTGAATTACTGTAATCCGCCATGGTGCTCTTGGATCCTTGCTCTCAACCTTGCTTGGTATCTTAAACACTCAATCAAGTGCCATCCAAGGATTTTGAAGGAATTCACACTTCCAAGCTAGCTCATTGGAAAGTTCGTTCCGAGAGCTTTCCAACGGTATATTACACGCCTCAATCCGACATACGGATTGAAAGTTACACTTAATTCTTTGTTGGGTCCATCCTAGAAATCGCCGCGAGCGCCTTCCACAAGTAAGAGAGAGAGAGAGTCTTGAGTACAACTCCAAGAGATGGTGGAGTGGTCAAAGTACTTCCCTTGAAAGTAGGAGGTTGTGGGTTCAAAACCTCCTACCTTAGGGACTCTAAACCTCTCTATTACCACTCAAAAATTAAAATTGTCTCGCGCGTAGCCAACGGCTGCCAACGGTCGCCAAGGGAGCCTTGGGTGCCTTGGGTGCCAATGTATTGCCTAAGTTATTGCCTAAGCTCTTTGCCTTAGTCGATGCCTTGGAGTAAGCCGAAGGAGAAGACGTAGGTTCTGGATGAGAAACAGGAACAGGAACAGGAAACGGAGTCGGAATCGGAATCGAGAACAGAGAACAGAGAACAGAACCCTCTGTATTGATGCGTGCAGAGCTCTGATACCAATGTTGTCAGGATCTTACTCACGCGCATACAGAGATTACGGACACAGAAAACACACAGAGAATAGACGCAACAAGAGACGAGACACAACGCAGTATTGGGTGCAATCTCCCTCCATGCACTCTGTTTCGACAGTCCACAGAGTGCATGTATTTATAGGAATTTTGATTACGTCGAAAAGAGTGGTTACAAGAGGGCGGCTTCGAAAAGCAGGCGTGAACTAAAAGTTGATAACTTTTACGGAAAGCCATTGCTTTCAATAACAGAAACTGTGGTCTACAACGACCCTTATTCTAACCATTACTTTTCTAACAATAGAACCTTCTACGTAGGTTTATTTACAAAATAAATAATAATTATTCGGATTATTGATATCCACCCTTTCACGCCTTGCACGCTCCTCACGAACCTTCAGCTGCTATATCAAGAACATCAAAAACATATTAATACATTAATAATTTAACATTTTAACAATGCCTTGTTCAATAATATACAACAAGAAGCTCTATATCATAGACTCTGGAGAGTTGAGGAGGAAGTGAACAAAGGAAAAACTCAATCTTTGAAGGGTCTACAAAGAATTAGAGTGCTACTGAGATACGAGGAAGAAATACAAAGGAAAATTTGCAAATATACTTTTAAGAAGTGTTGGGCTGGGAACACTGACAAACCCACCAAAGAGATGTGCAACATTCTTAAAAGGAAGAAAAACAAAGAATCAATCCCCCTATTGCTAGACCCAAATGGTGATGTATGCAATATGGAATAAGAAAATTTTAGAATCATTGAACAATCTATGAGACTCTTGGGGATCTTGACCCCCTCTCCCCTCATAGACGGGAGTGCATGGTAACCATCTCTAGGGTATCCTCTCATAGGATCCCACACAACCTTTGTTCCCAACTTGATGCCCCTATCTCGCAAGAAGAAATCATTGAAGTCATTGATGGCCTCCTTAGTGGGAAAAGCCCGAGGCTAGACGGTGTCGTCGATTTCATGGAAAGGAAGGAGAAATTGAATGAGTATGGTTACCCATGTGTATCACTCCTTTTTAGCATATAGATATATCAAAGTGTTGAAGAACGAACGATTCAGATTCCACTTATGTCGTTATGATATCCATAGTTCAGCATAACCTCATATGCATCCTCCATCGGGTCGAGTGGGCCTACAGCTTTGGCTCGCAATTTATGCTCAAATCTAAGCTTGACTTGAATTCGCGACCACAACGCCCGATTCTTGAATGCGAACTCAGGTGAAATGGGAACTTAAAGAAGCAAATATAAACTCCGAAAAAATAATTAGACAAAACAAATCCGAATTCTCATTCAAATACAGTAGCTTTAATTTATTTCATGTTTAGTCACCTTTTATGTTCAATAATTCAAATTCAACTTCAAAGATGTTTTAATTCCGTTTCCATTAAACTATCGGAAAAAAAATATCATGACAACCTCGAAAAACAAAAGAAAACAAATAATTATGAAATTGTCATTGCTTTTCATAAACAAACTGTTCCGTGACTCATATCAGATTATTCTAACGTTCATCATATAGACATAAAGCGCATAACGAGATTAGTCGTTCTTGTTATTTCTGTATGTTCTACAGATATTTAAAAACACACACACACAGTTGTTGCTATATTAAATGGGCATATGAATTAATCAGAACAAAGTTTAACGTGATGTTTATAGTTCTTTATGCATAGTAAAACGCTCCAGTAATCGTATTTACTTAGAAACTACATATCAAATCGCGGAAAAGAAAACACAGAAAGTTTGGAGTAATAACACAAAGTCATCATCGCACAGTAATAATCATCTCAACTCCAAAAGTGCCAATACTTCTTCCTCTTCTGTAGTCGCTAAAAAAAAGCTTCAATGTGCCAGAACTCTCGCAGAGCGTGTCAGACACCGATAACAGAAATGGACCACGATCAAATGTGTAAGATCGTAAAATAAAATCCATCAAAACAACTACATCGTGTGAAAATTATTCATGTTATCAGACTAAAGCAAATTGAATATTTAGAAAATCATTCTGATTTGAGCTTCACCAAACTAGATCGGTGTCCAACCGACAAAGAAATGCAAATCTACGCATGTATTTTATTCACTAGTGAATTCTATTAGATGAATCACATGCGATAATTGCAGGCGGAGAGACAAAAGCTCATCGATCAAAACCTGTGTATAACATCACAGCTAATAGACTTCATGAGGAGAGTAAAGATAGCGTTTCTTCTTTGATAACAGATAATATAAACACTCATGGTACCATACGGTGACTAGGAAGATATGATATCAGCGCTTGTCATAAAAACATGGAAACTTGAAACACCATTAGTCTTAAATGATATGTGATTAGCATGATCATCACCTTTCAATCCTTACAGAGCTACAACTTTGTAATAGTGCCATCAAAACTATGATCAATACTTCATCAAACAAGCAAAAACATCATGGGTTTTATTATGAATACCATTGATCCGCAAATTCTAAAACTTCTGAAACGAAGCAAAAGATGTAATATTCTTCATGTAAACAATATGTATTTAACTCTATATCTAAGCAAAACTATAATCATGATAAAGCATGAGTCATGTTTTCATAATATAGCGAGATAAATAACGACCTGAAGAGAAACTTTGAAAGGTAATCAAAACAGAGTCTATATACTAAATCATATGTGATATGCTTTATGGCTATCATGCCAAGACGAACAGTACATTAACTTACATCGTGATTGACATATTTCTGCACTGCATAGTAACTTACAAATGTATATGTCCCTACACATCTCTGCGGTGTATGACCCTATTTCTAACTTAACTGCCTATATGAACAGAAATATCCTAGCGCAATTGATAATAACCAACAACAGCGATGGGAGACTCAGAAAAAACTGATGGAAGACTCAGAACAATATGGGCTGATTTATTTTTTGATGTAAGAGTGAGAAATTAAATGAAATAATAGGCGCAGGAGTAAAAAGGAGTTAATAGATAACCAAAATTTCATCAGAGCATAAACAAATTACCCTCCTTCTCTCAAACACATGCGCGATTCCGAGAAGATTCCACTGAGCGGCTTCCCTCCTCCCTTATATGTGCGCTCTCCCGCTATCAACACCTCAATTGTCATTTTTGATCATCATATCTGCTCCTCTTGTCTTTGTCAGACCTCCGTCCACAAAAGAAAAAAAACATGCACCACTGATTCCTCTTCCTCTTTCTTCGCCTAGAAGACCCTTTTTCCAGCGCTTATTTTTCTACAGTTGGCTCCTCCCTAGGAGATGGAGATCTGTCCCCTCTCCTGCATGCGATCTCCCTGGTCTGCAGCTTTTTTCCCTGTGACAGCACAGAGTCCAATGAATCGTCATCTTTTTCCTCTTGCCCTCTCGACTCCTGTCCTTCGAGAGAGTCCTCCTCTAGAATGTCCTTTCTCAAAAACTAAAGAGCGAGAGCCGCCATTCGGAATGCCTTCCCCTTCATGCCACAAAAAGGAAACAAAAATGCAAAGCTCCACGTAGCCACTTTGCCGTGTTTGCAAATCGCCTTTTAATTTATTAAGCAACTTAATGTATTTTTCAAAGCCTTCCATATCCGATCGCGACCACATCCACCCCCTCTAAACCTGTGCATCCTCCGGATGCACCACACCTGCATACATAACATCAAACACAAGCAAGGATCAAGTAGTCATAGCATATAAACAAGACTTAAAGAAAATTCTAACTTGATGCATGAAATCTGAAAACACATTGAACTTGGCATACATTAAGAGAAGAGGGTAGACAAAAACATCTCATACAACATATCAGAATACACTAATGCACTTAGACTAGAAATCATATGAGTAAATCGAAAACTTCTTAGCTCTCTCGTTAACTTGACCCGGTCAGATCTAGTAGCCTATCCGAAGCATTTGCATATACCAGTCTTCACTAACTCGATTTATGAAACTCGCTTCTGGCTTCCCTATTGATCTCCTATCATCTGAACCCCCTTCAGACCCTTTTCTTATTTTTCTCATATTTTTATTCTGTTTTTCTTTATTTTAATTCTTTATCCCAGCTCAACCTTTATATCTTTGCTTTTATTTTTATTTATTTATTTTTCCACACTTTTCGGCCTATGTCAAAATCGGATGCGACTCGTGGACCTGACCACCCGGCCAGGTTTAGCCCACCCATCTACCGACCCGATATAGCGCACGATTCACAATGTCAGCCTCATACGAAATCAACGTCAGCTCGTGGCTCTGACCACTCGGTCAGAGTGACTCCACCCGCCTATCAACCCGTATGAGCGCGTAACAACATGTAGGTTAGGCCATACGACACAACTAGCGTCAGCTCGTGGCCTTGATCACCCGACCAAGGTAGTTCCACCCGCCTACTAGCTCATCGCAGCACCCAACAACACATACACATACATATAGATAGTTGGCTGGTATAAGAATTCTTTTCTCAAGATATAATCTGTCTGAAGATTAGGTCAGATGAGAGATCAAGAGTAGAAGTCGAAGTGTCTCACTCATCAAGTGTTTGTAAACACTACTATATACAGATACTTAGTCTAGGTCTTCCCTTCACCTTCCTAGGTCTTGCTCTCGAAAGTTCTAGTCCATCTTCTAACCTTACTCATATAATCCTGGCCCTTATACATTACATGTAATCTAATTAGTGGCACGAGATTTTTGTTCTACTTAATTTTCCTTAATTATGCATTTATTTACATATCATATGTCCAACCCATGTAGTCTTTTCATACGGATATATATATACATACATACACATATATACATGAGAGGAAAAGAAACTGAAACAATAACATCTCACCAGTATAAAATCAGAAGCCGCTCGAGCTTGTCGCCTTTAATCATTCTTTCTTTAGAAAAAAAACTTGAACTTGGTCATCCTGCATAAATCAGAGGCTTATTTCACACGAATCTATATAAAAACAATTATTCAAAAAGGAAAATATTACCTGGCTTTATTTATATACATTGATGTTTATTTTCTTGCCGATCTCCGAGGATCTTCCCTGACTTTATTCTTCATAAAAAAAACCTAACTTGATTCAAAATAAACATTATTTACACATATCTTTAATACAACATTTTAATTTATCTTTAAGACGTCTCACCCCCTTCACGTTCCCTACGATACAAGGCAAGCTGTTGTAAGAGTTCTGCATATTCTGCTAAGTCACGACTATATACAAGAAGTGCTGTTGGGTCCACTTCCATATATGACTCACGGTCATCTGAAGTATCATCTTCTCCATATGTTCGTGCCCTTCGATACCTGAGTATACTTCTTTCATTTGATGATGAAATCAAGGTCTCCCTAGTGATACGATCTTTAACAAACTCTTCTATAGGAATTCTTTCTTCATTTTCAGGTGTAGGGAGCAAGTAAGTTGATATGAAAGAACTATCTAAGGTTCTCCCTTCAGGCACACTCCTTGACGTCTCTCTAAATCTTTCAGGAATGCTGCCCTCAGGAATGGATGCCTATCATTGGAATCTTCACTGTCCATTCCAGATCCTAAGATAGTCAAACAGTCCAATCAAACCTAAAAAAAAAACTTCCTATTAATAGTCTGATCACAAATCTCCGTCAGTACCCTGTAAGAAACAAAAATTAGTATTAATATAAGTTCATGAATAAGTAAAACACATACATTTAATTTATTTGTCGCTTTTCTTATTTATTACATCTAGACAGATTCATATTTTGTTATTTGTCTACATGGTTTTATTATATACATACATATATATATATAAAACCATGTAGACAAATATATATACATCATCTTACGATATAATTTATTTTAATCATTTTCCTTATTGATATCCTCATCTTTATCACTTATTTGTAGACAAATAAGGAAAATGATTAAAATAAATTATATCGTAAGATGATGTATATATATAATTTATTTTGTTTATATATATATATATACATCATCTTACGATATAATTTATTTTAATCATTTTCCTTATTGATATCCTCATCTTTATCATTTTCACTTCCTTCCTCTTCACTTTCCTCTTCATCGTCTTATTTTAATCATTTTCCTTATTGATATCCTCATCTTTATCATTTTCACTTCCTTCCTCTTCACTTTCCTCTTCATCGTCTTCATTTATTACCGTCTCATAATTCTCATTCTCTCTTCTTTTAAAGAGCTTAACTCTCTTTCCAGCAATTAAATCCTTTAACTTGGTCCCATCTAATTCTCTAAGTGAGTATGTTCCATTATCAAAAACTTTACATACCACATAGGGACCAAACCATCTCTTAACCAGTTTTCTTCGAGCCTCATATTGAGTATTCAATGAGCTATCATAAACAAGTACCCAGTCTCCTTCCTTCAACCTTTTTGGCCTTAACCTGTGGGTCTTGTCAAATGCAATTTTATTTTTCTCTCTAGAAGCTCTAAGCTTAAATGCAGCTTCTTCTACCAGATTTTTTCCTCTTTCTAGTTGAAGAATCCGCACTGCTAGAAGATCTTCTCTTGACACCTCATCTTCCCAAGGCAAGGAAGTCCACGCTAAAGCATGTGACTCCGTCGGCAAAATAGGTTTTTGACAATACATCAATTCTGCTGGCATATATCCAGTAGTTCTAGTGTATGTCATCCTATCTGCCCAAAGGGCAAATGGAAGGTAATTTGGCCAATTCTTTATTTTCCCCTCACAAGCCTTAGCCAAAGCTTTAATAATTGGTGGATGACCACGCTCAATTTTTCCATTAGCTTCAGGATTGTAAGCAGTGGTGAGAGATAATCGAATTCCATATTTTTTAAAGAAGTCTTTAGCTTCCTGAGCATCAAGCTCTCCTTTATCGGCAACTATTTTCTCCACATAACCAAATCTACTAAACACATCTTCTAGTAGAAATTTGCATACATTGCTTGTAGTTTTCGTCCTTAGAGCTCTTCCTTCAACATGATTTGTTAGGTCTTCCCTTGCTAATACAATATACCTCATCTGATGCACCCCTAATGGCATTGTAACTAAATCAACAACCCACTTATAGTGAATATTAAGAGGATATGTTGGATGTAATTCATCTCTGTGTCTAACATTGGAGTACATCTGACAAGGTTTACAAGTGGCTACGTAATTTTGGGTATCCACATACATCCCAGGCCACCAGTATCTTTCCCTTATCTTTTCATAAGTTCCTTGAAAGCCTTTATGACCGGCCCATAGTGAGCTATGCATTTCACGCATAATCCTTCCTCTCGATTCTTCACAACCTACAACTCGCTGGGGCATCTTTCCCATTCCAATCCTTCGCTTCCAGAGTAATCCATCTTTCAGGAAATAATTGCTTGACTTTCTTCGAATGGTACGAAATTTTTCTTTGCTCCAACTAAGATCAGGACACTTCATACTTAAATATCTCCCGATTTCCTTCCACTCATTTTCATATTCGTCTTCATTGAATCTTTCTGTTATTCCTATTTGGATCTTGTAAGGTTCTTCTTCTATCCATCTGTTATCTTTCCCTCTTCCTAAGCTATTTTGAACTTCCTTTGAAGACTCAGTACAAATTCCAAGCCTTTCATTTTGACGCTTAGGCTCTTTTCTATTTAGTCCAGTAGATGCTTCATTTAGGCTTAGATTATGTACATGTGAAGCATAAAAGTCCAGACCTATCTCTTCATCATTAGAAGTCATCGAATCTTCATTTTCATATATAGCTCGTGATAGCATGTCAGCCACCACATTATTCCTTCCAGCTATATGAACAAACTCAGGGTTTAGCGACTTAATATATGCTATCCATCTTAACATGGCAATATCTGCAGTGGAACAATTCACGATCATTCCCAACAATGGTAAACAATCTGTTTCTACTACCACATTTGCCCCAATCAGATATTCTTTATCATTTTTTAGCGCAGTCACTATTCCCCAAAGCTCTCGCTTAATTTGAGGGTAACCTCTCTGGCGAACATTTAGAACTTTAGCTCCGAAACGAATTGCATATCTTTTTCCTTCATCATCCTCTTGGCCAATCGCCCAACCTATACCTGTCGGACTTGTATCTATGGTGATATAAATTTCTTTATTATCAGTATAATCAGCCTTTCTAAGCAATGGAGCTTCTGCAAGTGCTTTTTTTAATTTTCTCACAGCTTGAGTATGGATATCTTTCCATTGAAATCTTTGCCCTTTCCTAAGCAATTGATAAAGTGGGTCAGCAATATGGGCAAAATGGGGAATCCATACAACATAGAAAACACATGCCCCAAGAAATCTCCTCACTTCAGTGATCGAGGAGCAGACCTCTTTCATGTGTTGGATGGCATCTACTTTCTTTGGACATGGCTTCCTTCCTTTAGGTCCACATAAACTTCCTACAATTAAAACCTCTTGCACTCCAAATACTGATTTTTCAGCAGACAATGTCAAATGAACCTCTTCCAGCCGACTAAGAATGGATTCACAATCAGTTATGTGCTTTTTAACAAAATTCCTACATCCATCCTCATCAAGAGTCTCGTCTCTATCTCTTTCTTCACAGTCTTTAATAGGAACATCATCAATGAATGGCATAGTCAGATGTGGAATAAAATCCCTAAGAACTTTATGCATACCATTCATCATATGTGCCACTGAGTTCGTGGCACCTTGCGGCAAAGTGCACATGCGCACAAGCCCAAGTGGCGTCCTCATAGTCGTCAAATCACGGCTTTCAAGAGCTAGCTGGAATTGATCATATCCAGAGTGCAAATCTCCCATTGAATAAATAGATCTTCCTGCAAAAGCTTCTGCATATTCGTCTACAATAGGCCCAGTTCCCATATTTCTAATTGTCACTTTATTCACTGGCTGTAGATCTTGGATAAATCTTAATGACCCATTCTTTTTTGGTACAGTAAACCAACGGTTAGAATAAGGAGCACTTGATGGCTCAAGAATCCCCATTCTAATTTTGTCATTCAACAGATCAATTAGCTTTGAAATATGAGCTTTTGGTACTGGAATCGGTCTGAGATTCCAAGGTACATGTGGAATTGTGAAAATTATCATAGGTGTCACCACAGATGGATCTACACATCCAATTTCTTGGGCATTGAAAGAAAAAGCTTTTCCATGCTTAAATAACATCCGAGAGAATACATTCTTCTCTTTTTCGCTGAGGAAACCATCTTTCCCCAATTGAATTTGCTCGAGCGTTTCTTTAGTGAATTTATGGCCTATTTTTCTCTTATCTCTGAGAGGTGGCTGAGATTTTACATCATCCATAAGTTTATTACTATCTTCAGGAAGTGGAACTGCGACTGGCTTTATCTTTTTATCAATTGTTTTGTATTTTGTTTCAACGAAGACTTCTTTACCTATTTCATCTTGCTCAAACTTTGCTATTTCCTTATACATGGAAATAGAGTGCGTTTGAATCACATAATCACTCCTTTTTCCTTGAATTAACTCTTGCAGATCAAACAATGTGTCTGCAAAGGATATCTCATCAAAGACTCCAGAGATTTCCTCGTCGAAGTTAAGCACTCTACATCCATGAAAGTTTCTTTGAAGATCCGCTATGTATTGTTTTTCCCACTTTTTTAACTCAGAAAAAACACGAAACTGAAATGAATTTGTCGAAGAAAGTGCTATAAAACTTGATATAAACATATTTACATTCGGGATCTTTTCACCTTTCAAGCTTTCATAGTCCCGACTTATGAAAGCTTCCTTTAAAAACTTTGATCCTCGTATTCTTCAGGAATAGGTCTTGTCCGAAGAGAAGTTCTATTCCTGATATGATCTACACATACCGTCATGAATTGAACTGCCTTTTTCCCATCCTTACTACGGATTCGCGCATAAGCCGATCCATCTTCTAAGACTCTTATTTCCATTCTTAAGGCAGTAATATATGGCTGCCCTAGAATCAATGAGTAACTAGAATGATCTTGTACGAAAAAATTTTGATAATCACTGACATCTCCAATTGTAACTAGAACCTGCGGGCATGCACCAAACAACTCACCTGGCATCGAGTTCGCAGCCTTAATTCTCCAACCAGGCTGCATGTCTATTGGCCATTTCCCCTTCATATAGAGATCTTTGGACATCAAGTTAACTTCAGATCCATGATCAATAAGAGCGACAACTGGAGTGCTAATTTTCTCTAATCTTACCAACGTCTTAGTTGTGGCTCGAGCCCAATGATCTTTAGTGTAATAACTCGAAGGGGTTATGTCGGAAGGATTCTTCTCCAAGGATATTTCCTCATGCACGCACGGTTGAACATTAGTCTCAATTGGTTCAAGTATATTTTTTAGCTCTTGAACTTGCGCTTGCACAGTATGAACAGGAGTCTCTTCATCCATTCTTTCAATCTCTTGCATGTCAGCTATTGGTTGTCGTTTCCTTCTTAAGAGGTCAATTATTACTTCTAGAAATTCTCTTTTTGCTATTCCCAGTAACTCACCGAGTGTAAATTCGATTACACTATCGAGCACTCTTTTCTCGAGAACTTGTTTAAGATTTGTGGCTTGCTCTATGTGCGATTTTAGCATATATGAGGGATTTCTCACTCTTCCTTGTCCTTTTTTCACAGGTTGCATTTCTTGATCTTGAGGAGGAATATTATCGTGGGTAGAGACTGGCATCTCAGCAGAAGTAGGAATTTGAACTTGAGTCGGAATTTTATTTGGTTGGATTATTGTTGGTTGTGATGGTGGATCTATTTGAGTGGGTTGGTTTGTTTGTGTTGGATGGTTTTGGTTTGGTATTTGAGGTTGTTCATGTGAAGCTTCTACTTGACGCCTAGTTCTTCTTTTCTCCTCTTCACCCTCATTGGTTCTTCTTCGTTTCTCTTCCACTACTGCTTCATGCTCTACCGAAGAGCATAGGTATGTAACAACTGAGAGAGTATCTACAGGATCATCCCATCCACTTACCCCTCGGATTTCATTACTAGCTGTTTTTAAAATTTCATGATGCATCTTCCCGCGATCTAAGGACTTTATTACTTTAGACCACGGTTCTAAATCATTATTTTCGTCAACTACCTGACATGCATACGTATGCGATGTTGAAGCAACGTTTTCACATGTGCCAGGGAAGAATATTCTCATTCCTCCCCGACCAAAATTAATGTTTACTTTTTCTCCAGTCTTAGAGTCATATATCATCTTTTCCTTAACGAATACCAAATTCTTTGCTAATGCTTCTTTGAAGCTCTCACATGAGTATCTGTTATGCTCCAAAGAGTCACACCAAATACATCTTTTAATTTCTGGAGCTTTTGGATTTTTAGGTGCCGGTGCTTGTAAAGATTGAGATTCAATCATCTGCTTCATACTTTGAATCGTAAGGTCACTAAACTTTTTAAACATATCTTCCATTGTATTAGTGGGCACAACATCCTTTGGTGTTGGTAGGTTTACCTGAGGGTTCTGTACAGGTTGCTGAACAGCCTGAGATTGTTCTTCTTGCATATCATCATGCCAGCTCTGCATGAACTTAGACAAAGTTCTTTGATTTTCTACATATCCTCTAACAGCTTCATCTACATTACCCCAGTCTTCGGTAAGACCAGACTCAGTTCCTATCTGTTGTAATTGTGGAAAAATTTCTTCTCGGGCTTTCGAATCTATAGCCCGGAGAAACAAGGATACCTTTTCTTGATCTATAGCCCTCCTATCATAATCAGATAAGTCTGCAAATTGCTGATCAAACTCCCTTTTTATATCTAGAATAGATTGATCTTTTGGTTTATGTATCCACTTTAGAAATGTGGATCTAGTCACTTTATCTTCGTCATCCAGTGCAAACATCCTTATGAGTATCATCTTGTATTGTGACCATCTTATTTGCCCTTCTATAACTAGTCGAGGTGCATCCACAACTAGTCGGTCACGCAAATGTAATTCTGAAACATATACAAAATTGTCAATTAATTCTTGATCACTTAATGGTGTTAGACCCGTACCAAGGTATCGTGCCTCCAATTCATATTCCTTGCAAAAACGAGTAACATTAATACCACTGAAATATCCACTTCTTCTGACTACTCGCTCATGAAATGCCTGAATGGCACTTCGTCTTTTCTCGTCCTGCTGAAAGCGCAGAAGTTGGGTTATAACATCCATCGTTGCGTCGCCCATAAATGGTCAAGCACAATGAGCTCACTCAACTGCACCACTCTTTAAACTAGGATCAGGATCTCTACACTCTCCTCCCTTCACGTCTGGTTCACCAGGTATGTCGTCGATTTCATGGAAAGGAAGGAGAAATTGAATGAGTATGGTTACCCATGTGTATCACTCCTTTTTAGCATATAGATATATCAAAGTGTTGAAGAACGAACGATATGTCGTTATGATATCCATAGTTCCACTTATGTCGTTATGATATCCATAGTTCAGCATAACCTCATATGCATCCTCCATCGGGTCGAGTGGGCCTACAGCTTTGGCTCGCAATTTATGCTCAAATCTAAGCTTGACTTGAATTTGCGACCACAACGCCCGATTCTTGAATGCGAACTCAGGTGAAATGGGAACTTAAAGAAGCAAATATAAACTCCGAAAAAATAATTAGACAAAACAAATCCGAATTCTCATTCAAATACAGTAGCTTTAATTTATTTCATGTTTAGTCACCTTTTATGTTCAATAATTTAAATTCAACTTCAAAGATGTTTTAATTCCGTTTCCATTAAATTATCGGAAAAAAAAATATCATGACAACCTCGAAAAACAAAAGAAAACAAATAATTATGAAATTGTCATTGCTTTTCATAAACAAACTGTTCCGTGACTCATATCAGATTATTCTAACGTTCATCATATAGACATAAAGCGCATAACGAGATTAGTCGTTCTTGTTATTTCTGTATGTTCTGCAGATATTTAAAAACACACACACACAGTTGTTGCTATATTAAATGGGCATATGAATTAATCAGAACAAAGTTTAACGTGATGTTTATAGTTCTTTATGCATAGTAAAACGCTCCAGTAATCGTATTTACTTAGAAACTACATATCAAATCGCGGAAAAGAAAACACAGAAAGTTTGGAGTAATAACACAAAGTCATCATCGCACAGTAATAATCATCTCAACTCCAAAACTGCCAATACTTCTTCCTCTTCTGTAGTCGCTAAAAAAAAAGCTTCAATGTGCCAGAACTCTCGCAGAGCGTGTCAGACACCGATAACAGAAATGGACCACGATCAAATGTGTAAGATCGTAAAATAAAATCCATCAAAACAACTACATCGTGTGAAAATTATTCATGTTATCAGACTAAAGCAAATTGAATATTTAGAAAATCATTCTGATTTGAGCTTCACCAAACTAGATCGGTGTCCAACCAACAAAGAAATGCAAATCTACGCATGTATTTTATTCACTAGTGAATTCTATTAGATGAATCACATGCGATAATTGCGGGCGGAGAGACAAAAGCTCATCGATCAAAACCTGTGTATAACATCACAGCTAATAGACTTCATGAGGAGAGTAAAGATAGCGTTTCTTCTTTGATAACAGATAATATAAACACTCATGGTACCATACGGTGACTAGGAAGATATGATATCAGCGCTTGTCATAAAAACATGGAAACTTGAAACACCATTAGTCTTAAATGATATGTGATTAGCATGATCATCACCTTTCAATCCTTACAGAGCTACAACTTTGTAATAGTGCCATCAAAACTATGATCAATACTTCATCAAACAAGCAAAAACATCATGGGTTTTATTATGAATACCATTGATCCGCAAATTCTAAAACTTCTGAAACGAAGCAAAAGATGTAATATTCTTCATGTAAACAATATGTATTTAACTCTGTATCTAAGCGAAACTATAATCATGATAAAGCATGAGTCATGTTTTCATAATATAGCGAGATAAATAACGACCTGAAGAGAAACTTTGAAAGGTAATCAAAACAGAGTCTATATACTAAATCATATGTGATATGCTTTATGGCTATCGTGCCAAGACGAACAGTACATTAACTTACATCGTGATTGACATATTTCTGCACTGCATAGTAACTTACAAATGTATATGTCCCTACACATCTCTGCGGTGTATGACCCTATTTCTAACTTAACTGCCTATATGAACAGAAATATCCTAGCGCAATTGATAATAACCAACAACAGCGATGGGAGACTCAGAAAAAACTGATGGAAGACTCAGAACAATATGGGCTGATTTATTCTTTGATGTAAGAGTGAGAAATTAAATGAAATAATAGGCGCAGGAGTAAAAAGGAGTTAATAGATAACCAAAATTTCATCAGAGCATAAACAAATTACCCTCCTTCTCTCAAACACATGCGCGATTCCGAGAAGATTCCACTGAGCGGCTTCCCTCCTCCCTTATATGTGCGCTCTCCCGCTATCAACACCTCAATTGTCATTTTTGATCATCATATCTGCTCCTCTTGTCTTTGTCAGACCTCCGTCCACAAAAGAAAAAAAACATGCACCACTGATTCCTCTTCCTCTTTCTTCGCCTAGAAGACCCTTTTTCCAGCGCTTATTTTTCTACAGTTGGCTCCTCCCTAGGAGATGGAGATCTGTCCCCTCTCCTGCATGCGATCTCCCTGGTCTGCAGCTTTTTTCCCTGTGACAGCACAGAGTCCAATGAATCGTCATCTTTTTCCTCTTGCCCTCTCGACTCCTGTCCTTTGAGAGAGTCCTCCTCTAGAATGTCCTTTCTCAAAAACTAAAGAGCGAGAGCCGCCATTCGGAATGCCTTCCCCTTCATGCCACAAAAAGGAAACAAAAATGCAAAGCTCCACGTAGCCACTTTGCCGTGTTTGCAAATCGCCTTTTAATTTATTAAGCAACTTAATGTATTTTTCAAAGCCTTCCATATCCGATCGCGACCACAACGGGCTCACTAATAATTTCTTTAAGACCTTCAAGCCAATGATTGCCATGCCTCTTCATTTGGTCTGGCAAGAGGCGCTTGAGTTTGGTGCGCTTCCGACTTGTCTCAATAGTGGCATCATCAAGTTAATCCACAAAAAAAAAAAGGAAAAGAACAAAATTGAGAACTACTGTCCAATTATGATGCTTGAAATGGGATATAATATCATTGCTAAAGTCATAGCCAACAGAATTTTCGACCATCTAAGAGCTTGGTTATGCAAGGAACAAAAAGGTTTCGTCAAAGGAAGGTCAATATTGGAAGCCATTATCAATATTTGGGAAGGAATTGACTTCGTGGATGAGTCAAGACAAGATGTGGTTTTCCTCAAGATGGACTTTGAAAAAGCTTACAATAGGCTAGAATGGGACTATATTTTGTAGTCAATTAAGGATCTCAATTGTAGCAAAAAATTCACCAAGATGATCTCGACCCTTTTGGTAAACGGGTCGACTCAAATTAATGTTAATGGCCCACTTTCGAAGGTGAACAAACTAAAATGATCGATTAAATAAGGGTGCCCATTGGCTCCCCTTCTCTTTGCCATTGCCATGGAAGGGCTTAGTCGACTTGTGGAACAACAGGTGGAAGTTGGTAATATCAAAAGCCTCTAGTTTCCCCAGGATCAAGGCCAGATCACCATTAGACATTTTGCGGACCATATGAACATGCTTTTCCACAATGATAGTACATGCCCGGAGACATTTTGGTGGTGCTTGGATACTTTCTGCAAAGCCTCTGGATCCAAAATCAACCACTGAAAGACCGCTTTCAGAGCTATTTTCGAGATCCAACCCGACCTTCTCTTTGAACAAGGGTGCCAAAACATTTCAACCCGACTGCATTAGGGAAAGCATACTCACATTTTTCCACGAAACGAACCCTCCTATTGCGATCACTGAGCATTCAGAGATACGAAATCTGTTTGTAAGCTACCAAATCACAGAATGATTTTCGGATTTGATAATTTTACATAACATGTAATTGACAGAATACATGGAATACGTAATCCTCAAGGACCTGTCTCTCTCTCTTTGTCTCTCTCTCTCTCTCTCATCAGTGACATATGGCTCCTTCTGTTACAATCTAGAAGATCATGTTTTTCCTAAGATTTCTTTAGAAATTTTTGCATATTTCTAATCATCATTTTCTATTATAAAGGGATATGAAGTGACAGTGAGTGTGCAATGCTTGACATTAGAAAGACCCATTAATCAGGGTTTTGAAAGGAGCCCTCTTGTTGTTACAAATCTCCCAAGGACTTCAAGTTGCAAAAGAATAATCCAAATATTGACTTTGGTCAATTACGCAACTTATAAAACAAATTTCGCTTAATTTTGACACTAAGAACACTATGAATGAAAAATGGTAATTGAAAACCCTATCAAGTTCATAAGTCACTAATGAAAGCACCAAAGGATAAAAAATTTAATGTATGCACTTAAGGTCGAGATGTACACTAGGGAAAAAGCTTGAATCCATGAATCAAATCTCTTTGGAGGATATTGTGCCCTAAACGCGTACTAGAACACTCACTTGAGTGAGTCTAGCCATTTTGAGAGTGATATTGAGGTTATGGGAAAGTACATGGATAGATGTCTAGTTAGGAAGCTTCCTTCGCAAGAAACATGGATCAACGCTATATCTCTATTTTCCTTGTGGTCAACCAAGATACTATAATCATTGGAAATATTAGTAGGCACCAAGGCAAGAGCTCGGTCAAGACGATCCCAATCTACCACAATTTAATAAGAAATAGAAAGAAATAATGATAGACATATAAGAGAACTTACAAAAAGAACAAGAGAAGAACCAAATCCTTAACAAATATCTAAAAAAACCAAGTGGAATCATCATCCTAAGTGAGACTAAAGCAGCTATATGAAATGCCAAATGTAAGTACAAACGGAAAGAATGCATACATGGGCCCTTGAATAGGCCAATTGAAGATCTTGCTTACATGCCTAGGGTTTTAAGGATGAAGAATTTGAACCATTTGACAAGATGCAAATCTTGGCTCCACTTAATGGGTGAGTCAATGAGAAACACATGATTTAATGTTGCAACATTGAAGGCTATGATCTCTTCATGGTTGGTATTTTGGAAGACGTCTTAGAGACAAACACAACTCATTCACACTTTACATACATCTCAAGGAATAGGTCCATACTCATGAAAACTCCTTTGATTCACGTGAAGCATTCTTAGAACATGTAGCAATTTCATTCCCACCACAAATGGAAGTCCATGGACATGATTCTCTTGTGTCTCGCTTGCAAAAAGATGATGATGAACCCTCACCTAGGGAAGAGGATGTTACAAAAGAAAACGAAGACATGCCTAAACAAGATAAGAAATAACAATAGGAAGATGAAAATAAGGAATCTCAAATTTTTGAAACAATAGAACACTTCAAAAGGTACCACGTTGAAGATAGAGGGATACCAAAAATGAAGCCAAAACAAGAAGCCACCATGAAGGAAGCCTATGGTACCAAAGAACAAACAAGCATGGTAAGTGTAATAATTCAGGGAGGAGAAGAGAGAAGTACCTTCATTCGCAATGATCTGATGATTGATGAAGAAGAGGAAATACTAATTCTATTGAGAGAATATGTACACAAACCTTAAGGATGCGAATATGAAGATTTCATCTCATAGAATCCCTATGGTCACGAACGCAAAGCCAAGTAAATAAAGACCATATACCTACAATGACAATCACTTAGTCAAAATCAAACAAGACATTGAAAAATAAATAGCTTCAAGATTATCTATGAGATAGCGCACATAGAATGGGTGCTTCCCGTAATATACATATCAAAGATAGATCGATGGTATTTTGAGAGTGTGCATCATTCTTAAAAAGGTGAATATTGTTATGATTAGAAATACATATAGACTTCCAATCATGGATCATCTGTTTGAACATCTTGCTTCCAAGTCTATAACTTCCTTGATTGTTTTTCAAGTTAGAAACAAGTGGATATTGCAATAGAAGACCAACATAAGACGGAAATTTACCATTGAATAGGTTGATATACATATTTTGCATCATGGATTTGTGTTGACTAATGCTCTTGCCATGTTTCAGAGAATGATGTGTCATGTGTTTAAAGAGTTTCTTCAATGATGCATGATCTAGATTAATCTTTTCAAATAATCTTTAAAAATTCTATGTAAGATCATTTAAAATGTATCTTCCATGAATATATTAGTTCTTGAAGAGAGAGAAAGTTTGTGTAAGAATCATGAAAACTGATATGCCTCAAAGTTTGTTCATGTCGAATGCTCAAAATATTAGATTTTTTCCCTCTTGTCCTTCTACCTATATAATGGTGTTTTTAGGACGTGTACCACATTTTTGCTCTCCTCTCCAAAGTAGATAAACTTCACTCGTCTTCATTATTCTACATGTGTTTTCCATGGACAACCTCAATTCAAACACTTTAACCAAACTTTCAACTAGTAGGACTCAGTGTCATAAGTTCCACACCAATATTGTGCTGATTCATAAGTATGCAACAATGGGAGAGGTATTCTTAAGATGTTTATGACCTTGTGAAGTTGAAGCATCATGCAATGAAGACAAAAAGAACATTGACATATGGATAGATGAAGCTACTTATCCAACTAATCCTCGAATTACAAGTCACCCACCTTTTTATAGTCTTCATAAACTGATAAGATTTGTAGGAGATATTGATGACGGTTTATGTGGATATTTTTCAAAGCCGTGAGAGTTTTCAAACAACTAAATGCAATACATAAAATAGATGAATTTTTGAAGATCATGAGGCAAAATGTTTTATCTAATATGTATATGATTAACTTGAAAAGGGCAATTAGAGAGCTTATAGGAACCATCACAAAGGCTTGGAGTGTCAAATAAATAACTTGATGAGCTTTAAAATATTTTTTAGTCCAATATTAATTTTTCAAATAAAAATCTCATGATCTTAATCTTTATATTTTTGTAGTATACCCTATTTTTGCATTGTCCATTATTTGTGGAAAAAGGAACCCTTGCCACATGGGACACTTAGGGGATGGAAAAGTCTCATTATGGAGTAAGAACAAGCTTCTTTAGATGCAGAAGAAAAGAAGTTGCAAAAATTAATCCATTCAAAGAGATTTTTGATTAGTTTTTTAGAAGACAAATACAAAGGAACACATGCCCAAAATTATCAATAGGCTGAAAATATCAATGTGAGGAGGAAAATCCTTTGACAGAGCTAGATTAAATACAAGAAGAATGACATCTCATTCTAATGTGAATCTAACAGTATAGAGATGGTATCAAATAGGATTTGGAATATGTTCTGGTATTTTTCTTACAGAAACTACATATGGATGTATTTATAATTTTTGAAACCATAGAATTGATAACATAAAAAGGTCTTCTTTGAGTTTTTTGAATGAGCTTGACTCTAGAAGATATCCTTTGTATCTAACATATGCTTTTCTCCTGCACCTTGCAATATATTTTACATATGAGACCTTTCCACCTAGTGCATAGCTAGAATAACAAAGGAAGTAAGTAGCTCTTGAAGCACTTAGCCATCGGGCATAACAAAATATCCTGAATTCTATTGTTCATTCAACAAAAAAAAGATCCTATATGAATTAAATGGAAATGAGTAGTAGCCCATACATTTTTAGTAATACGTTCTTCAGATAGAACATTACAAATCATAGTCTTCACTACAAAGCTTATGTACAATAGACAATGAATTTAGATTCAATTTTGGAAGGTAATGAATCATTAAATGTATATTCACTTTTTCTTTTCCATTTTTCTCTATATCCCCTTCCCTATCCTAAGAAACTTATCTTCATTTGATATCGATATTTGCATAAAAAAACACTCGTAAGATCCTATATGTGATGGGGAAAATGATTAATGAAGCAAAAGGAAATTTCATACAAAAAAGAAACAAATTCTCAACTTAAGATATGAGTCACAGACACATACAATTCAAGCAAGTAGGCTCATTGGAAGATATTAGATGGGCCTAATCACTTGAATCATTCGTTCCTTGAAATCACGAAACATCAAAGATATTTGGCCTATTTCTTTTTCAAATACCTATGAATGATAAGGGATAAGGGAGTTTTATATGAGAAAAAGAAAAAAACATTCGATTCCCCATATGAATCTAGGACTTGACCATTTCAAATTATTAGGCTCATCAAAAAATCTTGGATTGGCCTAATTTCTTGAATTTTGTGTTTTTGAAATTCAATTCAATTGATTACGCTCATTAGAAAATTTTGGATGGGACTAATTGTTGGAATCAGTCGTGTCTCAAAGATGAGCCATAAATGAAAGGGAAATGGTTTTGAACATACCTTAACCTCATACCCATCCTAAGAAATTCTTCAACATCAAATTTTATCATTGTTTTTTCCTCAATAGCTTCCTTTTGTTCAAATTTCTTAGTGGATGAATGATCAAGCCAAATCAAAAAGCCAATATTCAATGGAAGTAAACATCAAATAATCTCATGGTGTGGGAAAAAAATCCATTTTTCAAATCAAGGGGAAGCCTTTCTATACTTTCTAGTAATTCTCACCCTATCGAAAGGATCCTCCTCAAACATGCTTGACTACTACGTCCTATCCATTGACTATCCTAAGAAACTATTCAAGTCATCCTTAAGAGATTGCTTAGATTTGTCTACAAGGACTTAAAAAATCAAAGGAGGAGTTGAATATCTTCATTGCATCTTGAAACTAGTGGAGTCCAAAACCCCCTTGAACCATGAAATTGATTAGTTTCTTAGATGAGAGATTGAGAAGTGTATTTTTCTCATCCATGTTTGGATCTTTGTGGGCTTTAAGTCCAGATGCGAGGGACGATTGATGCAAGAGAATAAGGGCAATCAAAGATGGTCAAACACATCCTATCTCTTGAATCGATCATTTATAAAATTAATGTATAGGAGTGCTTAGTATGGAACCATAAAATTGTTGAAGGTACAAAATGAGAAAAACGTAAGGGACCTGATACTTATGAGGGAAAGCTGACATTGGAGAACCCATGTGGACCAATGAGAGCGTCCCGATGACCAAATGACACAAACAAATAAAATTTTGACACATGGCAACTTGCACCTTGAGATCCACAATGGTCAAATGACACCGGGGCAATTGAAAATGTGATACATGATAATGTACGTTTGGATTCACAATGATCTGATCATGCGGACCAATCAAAACGCACCACATGGCATCAATGTTCAATGGATCCTAAAGTCTCTATATAAGCTCCTCAACACATTTGTGAAATTTTTCTTTTGCTCTCTATAGTCTCACTCAACTCCCCATATTCTTCATTGTATTCATTTTTTGAATCTTTTTGCAAGAAACAACCTCATCTCATTGCTTAATGAAGTCTCTTGCGATGCAATATGAGATTGCATTTCTTTGCTTTCTGAAGTGTTTCTTTGAGTTGTTCTATAAGGAGCATTGATTCATATAGCTAGAAATATGAAACTTCTTTGGGCACGACCAATTCAAGTGATTAGGGCCATCAAAGAAGCTTGAATGGATCTAATCACTTAAGTCACTCTTGTCCAAAGAGAACAAATATATGACCCTATTTTCTTTTCCTCATTATAAAGAGTGTTTCTTCATTTGATAAAGTAATGAATTTAACATTTCAGAAATTATTGATGGAGAAACAAAACACAAACAAATCAAGCAATTAGAGCCATTGGAGAACCACGGATGGTCCTAATCACTTGAATTGTCCATCTACATTGAAACCAAATTTTATATTTATATTTTCTTTTTTTGACTATTATAACATGTTAATTATCATGGCCCCCCTCCTTGGCCAAGTTGATCTGCATACCTTTCTAGTAGGTCATCTTGTTATCAATTTTTGAGAGTACCTAATTCCAACGTTGGTCCATAGACACATCAAATCCCATTAGAATACCTAACAAATAGAAGATTTGACCATTGGGAATCAGCTGATGGATTGGTTAACAAGAAAACTAGGAGGACATCCCATAACTATCATGAAAGTAGTTTTGGAGTTGTTAATTTTGGATTTAGAAGCCATAAAAAACGTGTTTAAGCATCTCCAAAAGGTATCAATGTTGGTCGTGTCATTATGCACAAAGGCATTCATGTCATCTACCAATAGTATAATGATAATTTGTCCTTGACTTAGAGGTAGATGCATTCCTTGATTTTGGCAAAAACTAGCATGATGTTTCACAAAGCAGCTAAGACCATCAACAACAATAGAGAAGAGTGGTCGGGGCAACTTTGCCTCATAAACCGCTTTAATTTAATCGCTTGAAAAAGTTGGCCATTAATGTTTATCTGAGTTCACCCATTTCCTAGCAGAGTAGAGACCATCCTAGTGAATTTCTAGCTAAAACAAAGGTCTTTTAGTGATGGGAGAATGAAGGTGACTGTAGCGTATCATAAGAGTTATCCAAGTGAATCTTCAAAAAGATAATATCTTGATCAGACTCTTTAGTGAATTCTAGTCCTTCCCAAACATCAATGATAGCTTCCAAGATGGATACCCTTGATGAACCTTTTTTATTCTCATTTAACTAGTTTTGTAGGTGATAGGTAGTTCTATTTGCAATAATTTTAACAATGATCTTTTAATCTGTTTGTAACATCGTAATTGGGTGCCAATTTTCAATCCTATTTGTTTTACCTTCTTTATGAATAAGCTTGATAATGCCGTTATTGAGACATTTAGGTAGCGCACCGAGCTATAATGTGTATGCATTTATGTTTGTTTTTATGTATGTATGTATATGTGTATGTATGTGTGGATATATGTATATGTGTATGTATATGTATGTTTATATGTTAAGTTTAATTGTATGTGTATGTGTATATGTATGTGTGGATATATATGTATGTGTAAGTGTATGTATCCATGTATGTGTGTGGGTATGTATTTACTATGTATGTGTATGTATGCATTTATGTGTGTGTATATGTGTAAGTGTAAGTGTATGTGTATGTGTATATGTATGTGTGGATATATATGTATGTGTAAGTGTATGTATATATGTATGTGTGTGGGTATTTATTTACTATGGATGTATATGTATGTATATGTGTTTATGTATGCATGTGTATATGTGTATGTGTGTATGTGTGTGTATGTGTATGTGTGTATATGTGTATGTATGTGTACGTGTATGTGTATGCATGTATGTATATGTGTATGTGTATTTATATGTGGGTATGTATGTGTAAGTGTATGTATATATGTATGTGTGTGGATATGTATTTACTATGTATGTGTATGTATGTATATGTGTATGTCTATGCATTTATGTGTGTGTATATATGTAAGTGTATGTGTATGTGTATGTGTATGCATGTATGCATATGTGTATGTGTATGTTTATAGATTTAAAGTTTTTTTACATTCTCAATCTTTCTTTTTTGAGATTGAATAACAAGAGATATTGTATGGTAGAACGAAATAAGAGAATACCTAACATACCCCTGAGATGTGGTAGTATTTTTGTTGACAACTTCTCTTTAGGAATCATTTCCGCAATAAAAGGTATAGAAATTAATAGTTTACATTACAATGACTTATAATAGTCATATGTTTTTTATTTAATATATGTTTTTTTGTTTCATTAAATAAATTCAAGCAGCAAAAAGAAAAGATAGTTGAGTCTGGGCATACATCACATTTAGGACAAATGGTTCATCATGGTTTTTTAGCTACATTTGTAAGTATATGTATTAATGAGCTTATATTTTTTATTTTGGTTAGAATACTAATCATTAATCTTTTCTATTTGTTTTCATGCAGCGAAAGGATTATGGTCAATATCCTACAAAAGAGGAATCGATTTTGCTACACATTATGAATATCAATGTCTGAGTGAGTACATGCAAGTTCATCCAATTGCCCCTTTATCGACTCTAGGTTGAGCTCCCAAACTTACCTTTCTTCCTTTATGGATTCTTAAGAGAAATAGTGTCACCCATTGGTCGACCATTAGCCTTGAAAGCCTAGATGTTGGGGGCTTCATTTATGAAGGTGAAGAATACTCATTTAACCTAAGATCACATCCTCAAATTTGCATCAAAGCTCATCTTAACAAGGATCTCCTTTCCATAATTTCCATAGACATTGGTAAAGGAGAGGATTGGGAGCAAGAAGTTATTTACAAGAACTCTCTAAATGCGTGCTTTCATTGTGGATTATAGGGGCATAGAATAAAAGAGTGTCCATCAAGACATAGCTCCTCTAAGAACAAGCAAAATCAAGGGAAAAACAATGCAAATAAGAACCATGAAGCTGTTGGGACCTAGAGCAAGGCTAAAGGTCTTCCTCTTAACGACAAGGATGAGAAAGATATGCAATTCATGGAGACAAACGCTAATGGATTCATGGAAGTAAGACAAAGAAGGAGAAGGAGCCCCAAAGAGAGAACACCCTCTGATGCAACTCCGAAAACAAACATCTTTGCAACCTAGAGAAGAAGGTGAATGAACTCCATTATCCAGGGTGAAGGAACCAATACAATGATTGCAATGATGGGAAAATATAGGATGAATCTGATAGAAAAAAAGACAACCAAGAAGGCTCCACCAAGAGCAAAGAGGATGGATTCACCACCAGCAATGAAGATAACCAAGACAGTGAAAGCTCCATCATTGGATCCGTAATTCCTAAGAAGATTCCAAGATATAAGAAGAACATGCATAAGATTGGTCCCTGCAAAGAAGCTAACATTAGAAATGATTATCATCACGTTCAATGTTCGAGGGTTGACTGACTCCTTAAGAGCGGCCACAAATTCACTAGGATGGTGTCTACTCTGTTGCAAAATGGGTAAGCTTAGATAAACTTTAACGGCCAACTTTCTCAAGTGATTAGATGAAAGCGGTCTATTAGGCAAGGTTGCTTCTTCACCCATTTTCTCTTTGCTATTATTGCTGATGGTTTCAGTTGTCTTGTGAAACATCATGCTAGTTTACACAATATTCAAGGCCACCTCTCAGTCAAGGACAAATGATCATGATACTATGTGCGGATGACATGAATGCCTTTTTGCACAATGATATGACCAACATTGATACCTTTTGGAGATGCCTAAACACATTTTGTGCGGCTTCTAGATCCAAGATTAACCACTCTAAAACTAGTTTTAGGGTATTTATGGGACATCCTCCTGATTTTCTTGTTGATCAAGGCTATCAGTTGATTCCCAATGGTCAAATCTTGTGCCAGGTAGGTATTCCAATGAGATTTTGATATTTCTATGGACTAGCATGGGAAGTGGGTACTCTCAAAACTCGATAACAAGCTGACCTACTAGAAAGGTATGTAGATCAACTTGGTGGGGGGGAAGGGGGAGATCCATGTTAATTAACATGCTCCTCATCTCTTCAACTATTTAATTTTTCTCTTCTTGGAGATTGAAGGACCAAGAAATTTCCAAGCTAGAAAGAGTGTGCAAAAACTTTTTGTGGATAGGTGACCCCAATAGAAGGGGATAAGTCACCATTTAGAAATGTAGTTTCAATGTCCAAATGATGTACATTCTAACCATGATGACCTGCAAGTGCAAAATGCTATGAAGAGTAGTCATTCGGCATGTAGGTGCAAAGGTCTCATCAAAATCAATGCCTCTTTCCTATGCGTAACCCTTTGCAAAAAGCCTAGCCTAATATGTGTCAATTGTTCCATCAGGCTTATGCTTCATCTTGTATATCCACTTAGTGCAAATGGCCTTCTTGCGAGGAGGCAAGTCACATAAAGACCAGGTTGCATTTCTCAATATAGCATCCTATTCAGATTGCATAGCAACCATCCAATTTTGAGAATTTTGTGCTTCATCAAACAAAATGGGCTCATTCTCATCACAGAGACTAGAGGTAGCCATAACATAGAAATCTGATGCAAAAGAAGCACTATGAGAGCCTAAATGAGTGTGATATGATAGAGGTACATCTAATTTGTTGTCATGCAAAGTCTACACTAGCCATTTCGGCATAGTTTTTGCCTTCTCATTATCAACTCTCTCATCAACAAGTGCATCATGTAAATCTTCATACAAATTGGAATGATCTACATCATCACATTAAACCTCTAAAGGCTGAGAAGTTGCCTCATTAGGACCATCACTACACTGTCCACCTGTAAAAAGAGGCACCAAAGTGTCATACATGTCTTTGGAGCTAAGAGATGTCTCCTTAGTACATGAGAGTAATGGCTGAATAGCATCTTCCACAAAAACAATATCATGGCTAATTAGAATGCGTTTAGTCTTTGGATGATACAGATGATAGAATTTACTTTCAAAACTATACCCAACAAAAATACATTTCATTGCTTTATCATCCAGTTACATGTGTTGTTGTTTAGGTACTAATGCATATGCCAGATGATGAAAAACATGCAGGTGAGCGATAGATGGTTGTGACCATGCCAAGCCTCATATGGAAGGATAGAGTGCAATGCTTTAGTGGGACACTTGTTAAGTACATATGCTACACATGACAGCCTTAAGCTAGAAACTATGTGGTAAAGCTTGACTTTTGACCATACACCTCGCCATCTCCATGAATGACATGTTCTTCCATTCAACAAATTCATTCTATTGAGGTGTATACAACACCGTACACTGATATTTTATCCCATGTTCAGCCAAAAATGCCTTAAAGTCACTAGACATATATTCCCCCCCCCCTCGATCAGAATGGAGGGTGCCTATTTTACATGTTGATAGATTTTGAGCCCAAACCAAAAACTGTTTAAAGCACATAAACACTTTGGACTTTGTTTTCAATGGATATACCAATGCATGCTTGGAAAAATCATTGATGAAAGTAACAAAGTAAAGATAGTTCCCAAAAGAAGGTGTTTGCATAGGACCACAAACATCACTATGAACAAGGTGCCATTTTTGAGTACCTCAAACTGAATCATCTTCTGGGAAGGAGGAACATTGCATTTTGCTCAAAATACAACCTTCACATACATGTTAAGCAGCTGCCTCAAGTTTGGCCAAAGCAAACACCATTTTAGATTTTTGTAGCTGTAGAAAACTAGCAAAATTCAGATGATCAAAGCGTTGTGGTCGCGATTCGCAGTCGGGCCTAGTAATCAACCATGAGGGGCAAATTGTGGACTCTTGTTTTGTGATCATATCTTGATGTGTGAAGCTCAAGATCATTCAAGATTTTTTTTTTTTTGGTGAACTCTTTAATCCAACTCGTTATGAAGATTTTGATTTTATCCATTATGTGTGGGCATCATGGCTACGAAGAAAAGGAAGCTTTCTAAAATAAGGGAGAGGGATCAGATGCGGATGCACTCGAAGGAAGGAAAAAGGTATTCCAGAGAAAAAGGGGGACTTCAGGCACTTCCAGAGGAGGGGGAGATCACAACTAAGGTTTTCTTAATGAAGCAGGAGGTCACTCGCTGAAGAGGGCAGGAAATTTTTCGAAAGAGATTAGCATCTGTACATCGAAGGGTAAAAAGGGGGCTGACCTTCGAGCTGTGAGGGGCAGAAGTGTGCTGCAGTGGAGGAGAGCACTCTCGGAGGGGGCTGGTAGCTTGGTACATATGCAGAAAGTGGGAAGGTTGCAGCAGGAGTTTTTCAAGTAGAGATTTTTTTTTTTTGAGAGAGAACATAAAATTTAAAATTGATGCAGGACAAAATAAAAATACAGAGGACCTTCCAAGAGGAAGGGAGATCTTACAACTTATATCCTTCTATATGTAGCTTGATGAAGTTGGACATAATGTCTCTAGTAGCAGAGTGAGTTTGGAGCATTTTGGATCTCCACAGATTACAAGGGTACTTTTTAACCATCAAATGGAGGCTATCATCACCTGAGGGGGCACAACAGGAAGTTCTAAGGCAAAAATCAATAAGTCTTACAATGCCCATCATACAAGGGAAAAAATGATCTTTATAATGCTTATCATATATTTTACTGTTCCTATCTTTCCAGATAGCCCATAGGATGTGAGCCCTCAGCAATTGCCAAAGCACTATGTCCATTTTATTGGCCTCTCCAATAAGGAGAACTCTGCAATCTAGGGACTTAACTCCATAAGTTTGGCAGTATAGAGAAAAGACCCTTGAGTATCTGGAAGAGTTCTTACACTTGAAGAACAGGTGTTCCAAATCTTCATTCATACCACAAAAGTGACATTGACATGCATCAATTTTAAATTCCCTGGCCTTGCTACCAGTCCAAACACCCCTCTGCAGAATCAACCACAGTAGGTAGGAGTGCTTAATGGCCACAGGGAAGGACCACGTGCACTTAAATCTATATCTCCATTGTTGAGTAGTCCATGAGAGACACCATTTTCTGCTGAGCCCTCCAATCAGCAGACTGATACTGCTGCAAGATCTTTTATAGTTAGTGTAAATGTCAAGAGCAACTTCCCCAAGACTGACATTCTTCTGCCACAGATTGTGATCCAAGATTTCCAGTAGCTTTGTCTTTTTGTCCTTGAGAATCTGTTTGTAGGCAATTGACAAGAAATCAATATTCATTAAATGCAAATCATCAAGCACATTACCATTGTTAATCATGTCATGCCAATTGTTAAAGCTCTTCCTTCTAAATTTGTTCCATCTGATAGGGAAAGGGGTGATAAGGTCTTTAACATGCCACCCAAACCATAGGGAGTCCTGCAACAGAAAAGAGTAATTATACTGAAATCAGATAGGTAATTTGTACTCCCTTTTTATAGCCATCCAAGCTTTCCAGAAGTTGCAAACTAGGACACTTCCTTTGGGCACAAAAATAGCAGGAGAAACTATCACATCCCAAACATCAAAGTTAGTCCAACTCTTGTTATCTTTAATACAAAATTTTGAAATATTCCTTTTGATCAGACAGGCCCAAAAATCCTCAGAAGAGACTACCCTAAAGATCCATTTAGCAGCCATCTAAGTAGCCATCCTGGAAGGACAAGTCAAACCCAACCCACCTTCAGACTTCTTCATACAACAGATTTTCCAAGCCACCTTGGGGATTTTACTTCCTCCCCATAAAAATCTTCGGGCCAGAGATATTGCTTGAGACAACTGTTTCTTAGTAGGATGCCAGCAAGACAAGAAGTAAGTCAGGAAAGGAAGAATATAGTGCTTTCCTGACTTGTCTAAGACCATTTAAAAAGCAATATTAGACTGAAAGTCTATCCATTTAAAAATTTTATTTCTGAACTTGTCTAAGACCCAGCTCCACCTTTGTTCATGAGTAACTTCAAAGCCCATGGGGATGCCCAGTAATCTGAAGACATAGCCTTTTTTAATCATCTCACAACCTGCATTTTTAACACAGTCAGGAATCAAATTATTAGTGGAATAAAAGCCAGTCTTGTCATGATTAACAACTGAGCCACTGGCCAAACAAAAAGTATTAAGACAATGGAGAAAAGCAGCAGCAGAAGAGTCATCAGCTTTCATAATGAGGTTAGTATCATCAGCAAACGTTTGGAGACATAGTTGGGACTGGGCTTGAGGGATCTCAATACCCTTGATACAACATTGATTGATAGAGTCTTTCACTAGCCACCCCAAAGCATCAGAGGTGATAGCAAAGAGGAGAGGAGCCAAAGGACAACCCTGACGAATATATCTACAAATCTTGAAGGGCGAGGACAAATGACCATTCATAGCAACTTTAGACTGAGCATTACCAAACAATATGCTAGTGAACTGTATAAAACTTTTACCCAAACCTATATCATGCAAAGATTGGAGAATAAACTCCCATTCTATCCTATCATAGGCCTTGTCAAAATCAATTTTGAAGAAGAAGGTGTCAATATTCATCTCCTTGGTATACTCATACCCTTCCCAAATGGAAATAATAGCATCAAGAATAAATCTACCTTTAATAAAACCTTTTTGCTAAGGAAGGATGATACTATCCATCAAGGGACTCAACCTTCTAGCGAAGGAGGAGGAAAAAATTTTATATAAAGAAGTCAGACAAGAGATAGGTCTCCAATTGTTAAGATCTTCTTTTGATCCTCTTTTGTGAATAAGTTTAATGACACCAATATTAATGAAAGCAGAAAGAGAACCTCTTCTCAAGGCTTCTTGCCAGATCTAGAGAATAATGGGCACCAAAACTTCTTTAAACTCTTGAAAAAATTCATTAGGGATACCATCATGACGAGGAGACTTGCCGGGCCTCAATTTACTAATGGTTTCTCTAACCTCACCGGCAGAAAGGGGGAGATCAAGGAGGGAGACCAAGCCAGGAGGAATCATTTTCTTCCTTTTCTGGGCTATGGCAGCTCTTGTACTCCAGATGTGGTCCCCTCTCTTGGGAGGCATAGAGAAAACATTGGTAAAGAAACACACAGCCTCCTGAAGATTCTCTTCCATACAAGAAGTAAAATCACCATTACTTTTTTTAACCAGGGGGATGAAGTCCCTGGTTTTTTTCTTCCTCATAATCTCAAACATATGCTTGTTAGGTTTATCAATTTTACCAACCCAAAATTCTCTAGACGTGACAAGGGCACCACGAGCAAGAAGATAATTTTCATACCTCACTTTTTCCTGGGACTCAAGGATCTTCTGATTCTTAACTTGGTCAGGGAGATTAGAGTTCCTTATGTTTTCTATCTCTTTGAGAATCATTATCCTTCTATTATATCTAATGTGTCTAGCCTTTCTTTTGTAATCAGTAAGCACACTCTGTACTTCCTTGATAGCCTCCTCCCAAGCTTTGAAAGGGGAACAACCCTTGATAAAATGCATATTGAAGATACAATTGATATGATCTTTCACAATGGGAATCTTAATCAGGGACATGTCAAGTTGGGGCCATCCTGCCCTGTAACTAGGGTTATTGCTCATCAACTTAGTAACTAGGGGAATATGATCAGAGAGCTGAAGTGAAGGATCAACTTCACAACAACAATTCGAGAGGGAATGATACCTATTGGTGTTCATATACATCCTGTCTAACCTAGTAGACAAAAAATTGCTATCACTCCTATTGTTCCAGGTATGGCCAATGTTAATAGATAAATCAAGAAGATTATGGGTAAGAACCATATTAAACTAGCAGTTTTTTTCATTACCAGAATGAATGTTGTTAATGTTACCATTTCTATCAACAACATTTGTTACCATATTGAAGTCCCCAGTGAGGATGAGATCAGCACTTAGCTTACCAATTTCCTCCCAATATTTGGATCTGTTATAGGAGCAGTTAGCAGCATAGACATAAACTATGGTGATATTCAGGGGATCCTTGCATCTAAGGGCCACCCACTGATTGGTGTCACTCACCAGAACCTCTTCAACCAAATGTTCCAGGGTAGCTTTTATACCAATCGTAGCACCACCCTTACCACAGTGGTTGGTATGAAACTAGGAGGATCTGCTACACACAGTCTTAAGATTAGAGATCAGCTAGAAACCACTAACTTTTATTTCCTGAAGACAGATGAAGTCAGGCATCAAGGAAGAATCATTTAACCATTTGTTGATAACTTTACCTTTGACCGGGTCTGATAGACCTTTCGTATTAAGGGAGATAATTTTGAGGTTGTCCATGATAAACAGAAGAAGGAGGAGAGATTACTTTTTAGGATTCTTGAGTGGCTTGATTGCCGAAGTGGAGATTCTCACAACATCTTTCCTTTTTGTTTTTGACTTCTCTTTGGCAAGGGGGCTATCAGTAGCCATAGACACATCAATATTGGTAGTTTCTAGTTTTGCCTGCATTATATCTTCATCACTTTTGTTAAGTTGTTCAATAAATATATCATCACTGGTTTTTGTATTATTGACCTTAACAACATTCACATCAGAGGAAATAGGAAGATTACCAGAGGGTTTACAACTACCCTTCTTACCAACACTGATCCACCCTAGTTCTTCACCAGAAATATCGTCCTGCACAGAAGGGCTGAGACCAACATTAACTTGTTGCTGGCTTGTACTACCTGCACCTGCAACATGAAATTTATCAATGTCTTCAAGAATTTGGTAAGGATTGCTAATTTCTTTGACCAACACCTCAGGTTTCTGCAGTATATTAAAGTTTTTCCTTCTATTCTTGATGGGAGCCTTCTTATTCCATTGATCTGCATGAGTAGACTCTTCTTTAACATTATTAATACCCTGCTTCTTGATGTCATCGTCTTTGTAATCTTTGGCTTTAGTATACACTAGACTTGGACAGTCTCTGATCAGATGACACTTATAACAATGAAAACATGCATTAGGGAGGTTCTTATACAAAACCTTTTGCTCATGCAGTTTGAGCCCTTCAAAGTTCTTTAAAATTAACACAGATTTTATACTCTTGGAGGTGTCTACTTCAATCAGCATTTGCGGGTCCCATTTTGGATTGAAACCACTTTTTGGCCGCTGTCCCAGAACTTTACCAATGAGATTACCCAACTGTTCTAACCAAGAATAATATTCAACAGGAAGATTTGGAAGTTCCACCCACACTGGAACCTTAGTTGGTTTAGCCCCCCTAGGGTTAAAGCCAGGAAACCATTTGAAAAAGGAAATAGGAGTATTCCTACTAATCCAGTTTCCTTCAGCTATAACCTGCATAGCATTGTGGACATCTTCAAAGAAGAAGAGAAAGTAATCATTGGGGAGGTATTGGATGTGTTTGGCAAACAGCCCTCTGCTTTCCCAATTGACCTTCATCCAATTTTTTAGGTTTTCCTGAGCAGGCCGGGGACCATGACAAAGACCTATCACTACTTTCTCTGACAGATGATTATTCCATGACTCGTAGGAGGTACTTTCAATAATAAGGGTGCAATCATCCCTATCTTCTTCCACATCTTCTATATTAATAAAATGGGGAGAGCTCCTGTCCTCGGATAAGTCCTCACCAATTTTTTCCTTACCTTTCCTATCGTAGTTATTATTAAGAGGAACGTGCATACTTGACATGCTTTGAGAGTTGAACATTGAGAAGGGAGCATGTACCGTGGTTTGAGCAGCATTCGCATACGAGAGACCAACTTGTCTCTGCGGGGACAGTAAGGGGTTTCGGGTTACCTGTGAGTCCCATTGAGCAGTAGCTTCATTGGAACGAGAGGGAAGCCCAGAGTTAAAGCATTTACCATCAAACACAGGGTTTAGCATGGTGTTGAGCATGCCAAAAGAACCATTTGGACCAGCGATTCCATCCCTAAGCGCCTCATGCAGCGCCATTGATACTGACAAGGAAGCAGAACGAAAGACCCCCCCCCCCCCTAGGGGGGCAACCACGCAACATCGGTCTTCGCGACGGTGGCATAGGAGAAGCGAAAACCCTAGCCCGTCGTCGAGAGAGAGGGCATTTCCCAAATATCTCTTTTCAAGCAGAGATTGACTGAGGAAGGGCATGAAGAATCGGATGACGTTGGTCCTGTCATTCCAACTGCGTCGTCTGTAGCTGAGGCATTAAAGCTCAGAACCGAGGAGCACCTGAAGAAGGAAAGGCCAGCACATCTGTTCTGAAGGCAAAGAAAGGAAAAGGGAACTTTCAGATTTGGCAAACATTAGTCGAAAGCGAAGGGAGAAGAATGAGGCACTGACATGCATGCAAAGAAGAAAATACGTACAGAGAAATACAGGGGTATGTCTAGTTTTGCAACTCGTCTGCATTGCATATCATAAACTGAGAGAAATAGAGTGGCAAAAAAGGGGGGGCTCGAGCACGAATGGAGGGTGGCATCTTCATGGCTTGCTGTTGTGTGTGTCACTAACATCATAAATCCTTGTAGAGTGATGTTAATCTTTTCCAGCTTCGAAGTTTTGTCTACAAACGCAAATAAGCATTCCCTATGGTTCTCTACTCTGAAGTTTTCAACTTAACGCTGACCTCATCTGCCTATCAATGGTCGTGATGCATAAAGAATAGAATAGAAATTCAAGATTTGTAGAGGAAAGGTTCACTATGGAGCAGTACACATCTATTGCCGTGTGACTGATGACGCTCTTCATTTTCATCGTTGCACAATCTGCTTTAAAATGAAGGAAATCTGATTCTATTCTAATGACTGGTTTTGAGCGAATCCAGCAAGGTTGCACTCTTCTCTCCCCAGCTTAGAGATGGAACTATTCATAAAGGTTATGTTACATTGATGGAAGCAAATGTAGATTGTTATATCCTTCACTCTAAATTGACAAAGCAAGGAAGGACTAAGCTTGTTCGCATGATAGATTTTCTGGGCCATATTCTTCTGCTCCTTTCATGAGCATTGCCATGCGAGAGGATTCACAAGTGCAGCTGCATCTTGGGCAAGACGGGTTTAGGTTCCGAGGCTACAAATCTTACCTTCAAATCCACTAATCCGTTAGAAAATTCAGAATCGGATGTCCGCCAACCAACTTCGGAGATTTTCTATAATTTGGCTCGGTCTTTGCTTCGGGTATGGGGAAGTTCTCTGCATACACTACTTTACAGGAACCGTTGTCTACTGATGTCACATCAGGATTGCGTTTTGCAAAGAGGAAATACATCGCATATTGAAGCTGTCACATTTTCTCTCAGAGGAATTGGGGCCTCCATGCATAGATGAGGAGGAGCAGCACAAAATGACCTTATGAGCAGTCATCAACAAAAACTTGTTTCGGATTCCACTAAAGAAGATATGCTGCTGAAAATGCTCATCTTCGGTGAGAAACAGATGTGATACATAATACCCTTATGAAGGAAGGGAAAATTTTCTGCTCGAGATTCTGATGAAAAGTGAAGGAGGTTTACTTACTCACAGGTTATTCTCTCGTAACTTAGCTTACATGCTATTTGAACATATGCCATCAATCTACTTAGAGGTGCTTACATCTATACATGTTAAATGACTTATACGTCGCAACGTATGCATTTATCTTGTTTTTTTTTTAGTGTGGTCTCCATTCATGTGGTCTTTTCTTGTAATGGATAGTACACATATCCAAACATAAAAAGAGATATCCGTAAGCATGTTTACGTGTGAACATGGCGTTCCTTGTAAGCAAGTAGTACTAAAGATAATCAAAATAATCAAAGAGAGATATCCGAAGGAAAACCATGTGATGGAATGGAACAGTAGAAAGATTACACAAAGATGTTAGCGCAACGTATGTGTGTGTGTTTTTGAATCATACGGGTGTTTGTGCAAATAATCATAAAGAAGAAAGAGAAAAAGCGAGAGAGTATGATTATGTTGTTTATTGAGAGTGAATGAAATGAGAAGATTAGAACAGTAGGTTCATTTTGTCTCTTTTTTTTTATGGCTGTTCAATCTCTATCAGTAGCGAATGGAGTGAATAAAAAATGCGAAGAGAGAAACATTTTCGCCTTTGTTTGCTTGTTGTGAATCTAAACTTAATTTTTGTAAATGGCTGTATACAAAATAAAAATATGGAAATGATGTTCACGATGTTTTGCTCAATATAGCAAACGGAAATACATGCCCAAGAAGTAATTTCCTGTTTTCTTTGACGTGATGTACAATTGAAACTTGCTTAATCCATAACTTATCCACAAGACCTTGGGAGATAGAAATGAACATGTGTATTGAAATCGAAGACTTAGATTATGCGAAAGAATTATCCGTATTGAGTCTTTGAAGTTGTGTTTGAAAGTGGCATATATATGAACCCATAGAAATTTGTATGAAATAAGAGAAGTTCTACATTGATGGTGTTGTTTGTAATTTTGTAGAGCAAATGTGGTGGCTAATTTAAGCTACCATTTATGGGATGAAGCTTTTAATCGCTTAAGCATGCTACATGTCATTCCGTGTGACGAAGCATCTAAGTTAAGAACATAAACATTAAGGGGTGTTGTTTATAGTCGAAGTTTGACTAATTGAAGCATATGAATGACGTTTGAATGACTATAAGCTTCCTTTCCATGTATGAAGTTATTTCTTTAGAATTGGCTTGTTATCTCATCATCCTCCTTTCCAAGAAAACTCCGCGACATACCTGGTGAACCCGATGTGAAAGGAGGGGGTGAGTAAGTTATAGAGCCATAGGAATTAGCATAATCAAAATGGAAGATATCCTAGCTCAATTCCTACACTTTCAAGAAGAAGATAGGCGTCAAAAAGCTATCCAATCACTTCATGAACGTCTAGTCAATCGGTGTGGCTTTTTCAATGGGAAGAATGTCTCCAAGTTTTGTAAAGAGTATGAACTTGAGTCGAAATACCTAAGTGTCAGTTTAACTCTGATGACGGAAAAAGAACTATGCGAAAACTTTATCTATGTGTCAGGATATGACATGCGAGACCAAATAATGCAAATAAATCAAACGACATGGTCTCGATACAAAGCAATACTCCTCAGACAGTTTATGCTAGAGGACCTTCATAAAGTGACTCGTAGATCTTTCCTGAGGTGGGTTCATATGCCCAAAGATCAACCGATCCTAGAAATTAAAAGAGAGTTCGAAAAACAATTCGAAGATATGTCCGAGTATGATCAGCAATGCTTAATGCATGAAAGGGTGTTCTTATTCCTACAAGTAGTAGATGTTAGAGCCCGAGAGGAACTTATTTCATCTCTGCAAGACCTGGATTCCGAGTCGGGACTCACACAGGATTGGATATTCGTTCATGATGCTGTAATAAGATATGTTAGAAAGCAGTAGATGTTTGAGAAATTTCGAAATGATTGGAAATTGGATCTTCGTGAGGATATAGCTGATGCACATATCTCATGCATACCAAACCTTGAGAATAATGTGCAAACTCAAAAACATTTAGAAAGTCCGATCGAAAAGGAAAGAAGTATGACTGGAAACCACATATATAATCATTTTGAGGTTCCTCAAGAAGAACCAATAATAATAAATGATACAAACCCTAAACCTTTAAGATGTCATGGGACAATAGATGTTTTTGCAATAAATACCTCTTTAAGTGTGCCAAAAGTACAAACCCTAATGAGAGAAGGAGCAAAGGAGCTGGGAGAAGCTAATCAAATACAATAAATTCAAAAATAAATCAAATAAAAAATCAAGATACTCAAATAAGAAATCAATATGAAGCTTCTTTTGGTCCAACAAACTCCTCGTATCTCATAGGAAGTAATTATATAAATATTAAACCAAGATATACAATAAGCCAAAAGCCAAAGATGTCTACAATGTCTCAAGAAGAACATGAAGAAATTGTCAATAGAAATGATGTCAACAGAAATGATGTCAAGATCAAGGAGATGTTAATAAGCAGTTCTCTAAAAAGTGATATGCATGCCAAACATGATAAGTGCGATGCTCGCCATGAGGATAACTCAATTATAGATCAAGTTTCTGATATTCCTCTAAGTGATACTACATTTGATATATGTCCTGAGATGCAGGACAATGATCCTACTTATACGATAGAGGATAAACCACTAATTGGAGTTCTAGAGAATGATCTATATGTAGACAACACCACACTCCAGGAAGAGGGGTATGAGAACGATAATGAGAAGGATGAAAATAAGTCGTCGATTGCTCATTCATATAGTGATATGTATGCCAATCACAATCATGCTGAGTTGAGTTCCTATGAGGATGAGATTGAGCATGAAATGTCAAATGAAACACTCATAGAAATGCATGAAAAATCTGATGAAGAATCTGTATCGAGTGAGGATGAGCATGAAAAGATAGAATGTACACTGAAGAGGCTAAATTTAGCCACTATGAATCGAATGAAGAATTAGTTGATTCAACTATAGGTGTAGAAGGATCCGTATGTGAGGATGCACTTGACCAAGAGTCGATGATCGACAAGATGGATGAAGAATGTGGTCTAAGCATATCCTCTGAAGAGAATAGGCAAGAGAGAACTGAAGTAGGTATAGAACCCTATAGTGAGCTTTTGAATGAAAAATTTCAATTGACATCAGACGATATCCAAATCCCTAAAAAGGTTTTTGAGGATGAATATGAAGATTCTTACATAAAGGGGGAGTTCAGTGATTCAGATGAACATGATTTTCTTAATTTTGATGACATTGAATCACTCCATGAGGAAGGGCGAGTGGATTTGGGAAGTGATGATGATGGAGAGTTCTTGGAAAAGTTGGAAAAAGAAGCAAACTTCATTATTTCCAGAACTCAATCAGAAAGGAATGATTTTTCCATGGAGAATAAAGATGACTGTGTTTTGATGTCTGAGTATGATGAACACTTCCATTTGAAGTGGGATTCAAATGATTCTATTCAAAAACCTCATTTTAACGAAGATGGAAACATGATAGAAGATAATCAAAGGGATAAAATTCCTATAAATGATCTCAAGCATGAAATAAAAGAAAATACATGCTTGCAAGAAAATTTCAATTATGAATCAAACATATGCAAATTTCAAACTTCATATACATGTGTTCCTGACTCTACACATGATGAACTTAAAAGAATCATAAATAAAGATACTTGTGCTCAGATAATTGAAACATGGATGTGCAAATTCTCTGAGAGTTACAAAGACCAGACAAGCCGCCAAGAGGTAGACAAGCAAATAAGGTGGCTTGTATACATATTTACTGTATTTATGAATGCAACCCTGTTTGATGCCATTCAGAGATGGCTCGTTTTCAAACATAGCTTCTTTGGAGAGCATTTATCTGTGAGAATGTATTGGAAAGGAATTTCTTGAATTTGCAAGAAGTTCAAAAGTGATTTGTGTGAATACAAGTATCTAAGTATTTAATAACTATGTTTTGATTTTCCAAGATGGATAAAAGTAAATATAAAAATAATAAATAAATAGATATAAATACATAAATAAATAAATAAATACATAAATGAATAAATAAAACACATACATAAATAAAATAAATAAATAAATAAATAAAATAAGTACATGAATGTGTAAATAAATAAACAAATTAAGAAAATAAATAAATATATAAATAAGTAGAAGAAGTAAGTGCATCTGGTATTCAAGTAGATGAAATTTTTTCAAATAGTCTTTTAAATATGATGCTACTGATGTGTTTTTTCAGAAGAGCAACGGGTTTTGAATTGCTTGTACATAACATATTAAAAATAGAGATGTGTGAAGTGTTGTCTGAGATTGCATGTGTACATATGAGTATTTTGATGGATTGACATTTCTTATCACATGTTTAGTGTTTGAATGCAGGAGAAGATCGAGGGAAGGCGATGGAAATGGGAAGTGAAATGAAGATCAGATAGCCTTGTCTTTTTTCTTAGCTTTCCTGTTAACCAAAATCTTTTTTCGCATCCATTTTTGAGTTGCATTGCACATAAAGTATGCATATTTTAATTTGAAAAGAGCACATGTTCTTAAATCCCATAGATGCACGTTCATTTGCACATGAAATTGATTTGCAAGTACCATGAAAGAGAGTAGGATTGAGCTACGAGTGAAAATTAGGGAAGAGAGTCATTGTCTTTGTGAGAAAAATTATGAGTGGTGAGAAGCTTTGTTTAGAATATGTGACAAGCATTTCCATACTTGCACCAAAATTGTGAATTGTTCCACCTAAAGGCATGCATACATAAATATGTGCACAAAATTTTAAAGCCATAGATGCACATCTAATTGCACATAAACTAATTTGTACATGCATGGTCAAAATTCAGTTTGAGTTCGAGTGGGAAAACCTCGCCATCGAAAACTTGATATCTCTTATTTGCACCATGTCATTTCTTCTTCATGCACCTAGAGTATGCATATGTAGGGCCCATTACATGGCCGTGCATAGGCACATTTGTTTAAAATCCCGTGCACTTCATTTCACTCATATTTGGACTCTTGAAGACCCACAGATATTGAGATCGGCGATGGCGTGTCCAGAGGCCACACAGGTTGGTGCATCCGGAGGACGCACAGGTTCAGAGGGGGTGGATGTGGTCGCGATTCGCAGTCGGGCCTAGTAATCAACCATGAGGGGCAAATTGTGGACTCTTGTTTTGTGATCATATCTCGATGTGTGAAGCTCAAGATCATTCAAGATTTCTTTTTTTTTTTTGGTGAACTCTTTAACCCAACTCGTTATGAAGATTTTGATTTTATCCATTATGTGTGGGCATCATGGCTACGAAGAAAAGAAAGCTTTCTAAAATAAGGGAGAGGGATCAGATGCGAACACACTCGAAGCAAGGAAAAAGGTATTCCAGAGAAAAAGGGGGACTTCAGGTGCTTCCAGAGGAGGGGGAGATCGCAACTAAGGTTTTCTTAATGAAGCGAGAGGTCGCTTGCTGAAGAGGGCAGGCAATTTTTCGAAAGAGATTAGCATCTCTACATCGAAGGGCAAAAAGGGGGCTGATCTTCGAGCTGTGAGGGGCGGAAGTGTGCCGCAGTGGAGGAGAGTGCTCGGAGGGGGCTGGTAGCCTGGTACATATGCAAAAAGTGGGAAGGTTGCAGTGGGAGTTTTTCAAGCAGAGATTGACTGAGGAACGGCATGAAGAATCAGATGACGTTGGTCCTGTCATTCCAACTGCGTCCTCTATACCTGAGGCATTAAAGCTCAGAACCGAGGAGCACCTGAAGAAGGAAAGGCTAGCACATCTCTTCTGAAGGCAAAGAAAGGAAAAGGGAACTTTCAGATTTGGCAAACATTAGCGGAAAGCGAAGGGAGAAGAATGAGGCACTGACAGGCATGCAAAGAAGAAAATACGTACAGAGAAATACATGGGTATGTCTAGTTTTGCAACTCATCTGGATTGCATATCGTAAACTGAGAGAAATACATTGGCAAAAAAGGGGGGGCTGGAGCACGAATGGAGGGCGGCATCTCCATGGCTCGTTGTTGTGTGTGTCACTCGCATCATAAATCCTTGTAGAGTGATGTTAATTTTTTCCAGCTTCGAAGTTTTGTCTACAAACGCAAATACGCATTCCCTATGGTTCTCTACTCTGAATTTTTCAACTTAACGCTGACCTCATTTGCCTATCAATGGTCGTGATGCATAAAGAACAGAACAAAAATTCAAGATTTGTATAGGAAAGGTTCACTATGGAGCAGTACACATCTATTACCGTGTGACTGATGACGCTCTTCATTTTCATCATTGCACAATCTGCTTTCAAATGAAGGAAATCAGACACTATTCTAATGACTGGTTTTGAGTGAATCCAGCAAGGTTGCACTCTTCTCTCCCCATCTTAGAGATGAAACTATTCATAAAGGTTCTGTTACATTGATGGAAGCAAATGTAGATTGTTATATCCTTCACTCTGACTTGACAAAGCAAGGAAGGACTAAGCTTGTTCGCATGATAGACTCTCTGGGCCATATTCTTCTGGTCCTTTCATGAGCATTGCCATGCGAGAAGATTCACAAGTGCAGCCGCGTCTTGGGCAAGATGGGTTTAGGTTCGGAGGCTACAAATCTTACCTTCAAATCCACTAATCCGTTAGAAAATTCAGAATCGGATCTCAGCCAACCAACTTCGGAGATTTTCTATAATTTGGCTCCATCTCTCCTTCAGGTATGGGGAAGTTCTCTACATACACTACTTTACAGGAACCGCTATCTACTGATGTCACATCAGGATTGCGTTTTGCAAAGAGTGCAAAGAGGAAATACATTGCATATTGAAGCTGTCACATTTTCTCTCAGAGGAATTGGGGCCTCCATGCATAGATGAGGAGGAGCAGCACAAAATGACCTTATGTGCAGTCATGAACAAAAACTTGTTTCGGATTCTACTAAAGAAGATATGCTGCTGAAAATGCTCATCTTCGGTGAGAAACAGATGTGATAAATAATACCCTTATGAAGGAAGGGAAAATTTTCTGCTCGAGATTTTGATGAAAAGTGAAGGAGCTTTACTTACTCACAGGTTATTCTCTCATAACTTAGCTTACATGCTATTTGAACATATGCCATCAATCTACTTAGAGGTGCTTACATCTATACATGTTCAATGACTTATACGTCGCAACGTATGCATTTATCTTGTTTTTTTTTAGTGTGGTCTCCATTCATGTGGTCTTTTCCTGTAATTGATAGTACACATATCCAAACATAAAAAAAGATATCCGTAAGCATGTTTACGTGTGAACATGGCGTTCCTTGTAAGAAAGTAGTACTAAAGATAATAAAAATAATCAAAGAGAGATATCCGAAGGAAAACCATGTGATGGAATGGAACATTAGAAAGATTACACGAAGATGTTAGCGCAACGTATGTGTGTGTATTTTTGAATTATACAGGTGTTTGTGCAAATCATAAAGAAGAAAGAGAAAAAGCGATAGAGGATGATTATGTTGTTTATTGAGAGTGAATGAAATGAGAAGATTAGAACAGTAGGTTCATTTTGTCTCTTTTTTTTATTCCAGTTCACATTGTTCACACCGATGCATTTAATTGTCAATGTCATGGGCAGAAAGATGGTTACTTCCACATATTCCACAACATCATCGAGGACAATACCAGTTGCCCTCAGGAATAATCTCCAAGCCAATGCAATTGGCATGGAATGTTGATGGACAATGGTCACATAAAACTATCTCACCACCCTCTCCACAAACCCCACATGTATGATCATTAACTTCCATAGGACCTTCTTTCTCTTTAGTATCCTGAATAGCACAAGCTTCAAGTTGGCAATCTGATATTGATCTCCCATCATCCAGGAATATATTGGCACTTGGCCTATGAAGCTTACTTCCCGCATGTGCTTCAAAATTAGACAAGGTAAACACTTCATAGCAACAATTACAAACCACCTCCTCACAAGTGACATGCCCATTCTTCATCACATGACCATCTTTGTTATTGATGTAAGCGACAACTTCATTCTCTTTTAAAACTCCCTTGTCCATCAGCCAAGAGAGGACAATTGACTTTTTGAATGAAGGCAGCTCTCCTGTACTTTTGGACAAAACTAATTCCTTGTTTCCCCCTGGAAAGGATAGCAAAACCTGCATTCGACAGCCACCTCTCTCAGAAGATGACCTACTCCTTTTCTCTTCACATGTCATACATTTATAGTTTTGTATGTGTATTTATATGTGTGTATTTTTGTATATGTGAATATGTATGTATGTGTAAATGTGAATATATGTAAATAAGCAGTTTAATAATATCGACTACCTTTATTTGCTACATAATCAAATTCAGATCAATCAGAGGGAACTCTACCACCGTCTCCTAATCATGCAAGGACTACTTATTGTAAGTATATCAAACTTTTAATTCTAATATTTGATTGATACATGCATGATATATATATGTTTTTATTGTTATATTATAATCAAATTATGCTAAATGACATTGTACTCCACCACCTCCTATCCATGCAGTGACATCTTCGCGTGTGTCCTCTGATAGGAATTATGATGGTTTTTACTCTCAAGAGCAGATACCTTGAAAGAGTTCATGAAGAAGCTCCACATGTATGGACCAACGGGTCTTCTTCAAAAATAACAGATGAGGTATTATCAAGTAAGGAAGTTCCATTTCAATTTACATTACAAGCATTCATTAGCAAATATGAACAGGAACTTCAAAATATCTGAAGTAAAAGACGGAGAAACAAAAGATATAGATGTAATCTTGATGGTAACAAGAATACAAATATATCTTCTTTCATGGATTGGATCTATACTTGTATGCAACAAGCCAATGCAAATAATGAACAAATTTCAGATGATTAGATGGATCTAATGATAGGTTGTCAAAGAAAGGTAACTTAATTTTAATTGTTATACTTTATGGACTGTTAGAATGTTAAATGGATTTAATGTATTTTGTGTTTTAATTTATTAGGTGAGAATCAATGAGGGTGTGAATGTGCATGGACTTATTCAAATATTTTTGGAGATATTTAGAAAATTATTTAGAAGATAGTATTTTGAGTTATTTTTGTGAAAATAAATCACTTTAAAAAGCGATGTTTTGTAAAAATAAAAAAGTACAATTTTGTAAATAAAGCAAAAGGAGGCTTTTTGAAGCACCATCCTCATGTATCTTCTATTTAGGACATAATAAGAAATACCTATAAATACACATGCTCTGATAGACTCGTCCATCAGAGTATGTGGGGGAGATTGTACCAATCTGGTGTCATCTCTTGTCCCTTTCTATTCTCTAATTACTTTTGTACTATCCTCTGTGTTTGTGCGTTTGTGGGATCCAAAGGGCAACAGTGGCATCAAAGCCAAGGAGTGTTCTTCCTTCTCTGTTTTTTAGATCTTTTGTGTTTTGGCATGGGGTTTCATCTTTTTCTTGGAGTTTACCACCATCATGGAGACCTATCAAGAGGGAGCAGCCATACACGTGTCCAAGAGTCCATCGGAATGCCCCAATATAAGGACCCGAGCCTGTTATGTTAGAACGCCTACTTCTAAATTGAAGTAACATAGAGCTAGCACACTTTTCTGCATGTTCAGGGACATGTCTTGCATGTGGAGACTTTCTCGTGTGTCGTCGAGTTCACGGATGTCTGCCTGTGCACGTCAAGCATTGCTTGCATGCATAGGACAAAGAAAGAATTTTGCATAATCTTCTTTGAAGAACAAGTCTACTTTCTGACTCTATAGACACCTATGAGGCTTTTCAGCCATCGAGAAGGTCGGAGCAAGACCAGCCCATGCACATCGCACACAAAGAAGGAGACTACGTTTCTTGTTTTTCAATGTTTCCATTGTTTGCCGACTTCTGTTTATAGCCGTGGTGCTTTGGAGAGTGTATATGGGATATATTTCATGATACACGCACCTTTGGGATAGCAAAACAATGACCACTTTGAAGTGTTTTTTTATGAAGAAGACATTGTCACCAAATAAGTCAATTGAACCCCTCTCCTTCCACTTCTTCTACTCATAACTTGAGCATATCGTATTCAAATTTGGAGCTTTCACTTGCTATGGATAGCTCTCTGAGAGCTCTTTCCTACATATGGAGCTACAAAAGAACCTTTCTCTTGCTACTAGGTCAACATCTGTATGGTGAAGTTGAGTTCCTCATTGGGCATGTCTGCACACTCATGCATGAGAGCCCCTAAGGAATATGGCAAGACTTCACCTCTCATAAGATTTTTTATGAGGGTAACTTTTGTATTTCTCTCCCTAGCACAATCCATACACACACAAATACACACACACACATACATATACATACACACACACACACACACACACACATATATATATATGTGTGTGTGTGTGTGTGTGTGTGTGTACACACACACACACATATGTATGTATGTGTATATGTGTATATGTGTATGTATGTGTATACGTGTATGCATATGTATGTGTGTATGCATGTGTATGTGTGTATGTGTAATAAAGTAAATCTATGATCCAAGGGTCTGGCCGGTTCAGATAGATCTAGAATCGGACACCATTTGGTCATCCGTGTGTATGAACAAAGATCTCGAGTTTAGACTTACTAGGAGTCTTGTGGCTTTGTGAACAAGTGATCCACTTAGCTTAGTGGTTAAGACTCAAGGATGTGAAGGAGGAGGTCTTGGGTTCAATCCCCATGGTGGACATGGGGAGAGTATTTTGCCCAAAGAGATCTAGATCCTTCTAGAAGCATCCATTGAGTTAACTCGAGTTAACTAGGACACTTGGTGCACATGCAGTTACATGGCTGACACATGGATGGTTAGTATCCACCTGCCCAAGAAGGTAGTTCCCTGGAGAGAGCTATATATAGGGGCATTTGGCTGGGAGGAGAGTCATCTCTCTAGCATATGGTGGTCCTAATCCTTGTTCTCTTGCATTGGTAATACACTCTAGCATGTGATGGTCATAATCCTTGTTCTCTTGCCTTCTAGAAGCATCCACTTGAGTTAACTCGAGTTAACTGGGATACTTGACGCACATGTAGTTACATGGCTGACACATGGATGGTTAGTATCCACCTGCCCAAGAAGGCAGTCCCCTAGAGAGAGCTATATAGGGGCATTTGGTTGGGAGGAGAGTCATCTCTCTAGCATGTGGTGGTCGTAATCCAAGCTTGAGCTTCTATGGACTTCATCATCTTCCTCAAGGATCCATGGTGACTTTGATGGCCTTATCACTCTTCTTCACAACCTCCTATGGACGGCTTAGATATTGCGCCCTGTTCGCTTAGATATCGATTCTCTTTACTTGCATGTAACCAAGAGAGGGATATGTTCATGCCTTCTCAATCGCGCAGGCTCTGAGTTAGAGGTGTCAAGAAAAGACTTCTGACGATACTTAGAGGTGTAAAAGAAACGAAATCTGAAGATCCTCCACGAGTGGCATACAACAGGAGTCGAACTCGAGATCTGGAGGTGTATGGAAACTCAGCTAGCCAAGCTGCTGACGGCATCCATTTTGCCTGTGCCATAGACTAGCGTATCTTATGTTTATGTACATCGATTTGTAATGCCTAGCGTAGAAAAACAGAGCCAATCCATTGGCGCTACTAGGGGGTTCCGAAGCCAGACCCACATGATCAGAAAGAACGCGCTCTATCGGATGAACGTGGTTGGATTCAAAAAGAAAAGAAACATAAGCTTCAGTAGACTCAAATAGGAATCAAATTCTAGACGATCAGTGCATAGTCGAACTCGAGCGGCTGCGCTGTAAGTGTCACACCCTAACCAGTCCACCAAATGGAGTAGTTATAACTCACTTCAGGTAAAACTATTATTCTCTTCATCTGCACCCGGGATTGAACACATATCACCCATATAATGGGGATCCCACCTATCCATGAGCAGCACGCTCGGATAAGCCGAAGGAAAAGGATACTTCTATATGAACTTGATTCAACAAAGCAAATGAGGAGAAACTATTCTTCAATTTACGACAACAAGTTGTAGCATCTACCCACATTCCGTACGGATCAAAGCTTTGACTAAGAGGAAAAGAAGGAGTTCTCTCTACTCTTCTAATAAATGTTGTATCTATGCTCTTTCAATCTAAAGAGGGGGATCTGACCGAAGGATGGTGAATAGCTCCTCGCAAGGATCAGAGGATGGAGGAAGCAATGATCAAAGCTAAGTATTTTCCAATTTCTACTTGGCCTTAATGCTTGATTTATCTTATTTTCATTATTCTACACTTAATCCTAGATTGAGATTGAACTAGCCAAGATTTCAATCGATTAAACATATTTCACCGATGAAAATTATGTTTAAAGTGCAAGCATGTATTGATGATTGATCCAATAGTAATGCTACTATGAACACATAACTTGTGAACCTTATAGCTTGTTTTAGGAAAAGTTCATGGATTGAAGATCCATTTCTTGGAAATTTATATTCCTAAATGAAAAGTTTGCACTTGCTTCAAGTCCTTAGGAACTTATCTTATTTCCTAAAGATTGCTTACTTTGATTTCATCTTGAAGCTTCCATTAGCTTAAATGAAACCAAAAGTTTAACTCTCTAAAAAGAGTTCTTCCATGTTTCTATGATTGCTTAGCTAGTTGCATCATTTACCAAAGATGCAACTATAGAACCTGGCATCCTTTTATTGATGTCAAAGATCAATTGATGTTGAGGTTCAACCTTTGATTTCCATCACTTCTTGGGATGAAATCAAATGAAAACTTATAAAAGCTTCATAGTTTTTCTTGGCATCTTTATATTAGAACATCATCATTCCTTGGTCCTATCATATATTATGAATTTATGTGTATTTTGGGAACATTTCATGAATCAATTAAGATCCTCTACTTGGAACATCTGCCTTCCCAAAAATTAACTCATCTCAAACATGGTAGGAGAATGATCTCACGTGGAATAGAAGGCTTGACTATTTCATTTTAGTGTTTCTCTTTTAGGAAATATCTCAATTCCTAAAAGTCACTTACTGAGGTTCCATCGTGAGATACGAATCTTGAAACCACAAAGAAACTTCTTTAGAACTTACTAAATCTTCTAAATTGAAGAGTGCTTTCAAACTTTCCATGTTTTCATGGCCCTATGCATCATTACCCGAGATGCAAAACATGAACGAAACACAAATCAATTTGAATTGGTTGTACATAGTTTTAGTTATTTTTTTCTGCTTTCCAAATCTTTTGGAATTGGCTCAGACATGGTATCTGATTCCTTTTGCAAAAGACCAGTGTTAGCCGGTTAGAATTAGATAACTAAATTGAACATCCTAGATAGATGTTATGTACAAGAACCTTTTCAATCTTCAAAAGATACTAAGTCGAAGTGGACTTATTTATTTGAGTTTTCTTCAAGTTATAGCACAAATGATTTTCTAGAGTCCAGTATACTCTAGAATAGAGAAGTTAGGAATTGCTCAATAGATTGACAATTCCCAAGAACTTTTAGCTAAAAACTAGTCTTTGAGAATAGTGTCCTAAGTTGGACAAATTTCATTGCAAATTTGTATTGGGCAAGTTATAGTATGGTTGACTCAAAGACAATGGTAACTTTCTCTTACAATTTACATAGGATTTTTAAACTCATTAGGACAAAGTAGTCCTCTAGTCAGGTGAAAAAATCAAGTAACTATTGGATGAAAGTAAACCATTATACAAACATATAAGCTAGATGTTTCGGACAACCAAAATTCAAGTTCTCCAAAAGAAATTCAAGTGAATCAAGAGTTCTCAAAGTCTTGCAAGGGATAAGAATCCCACCTTCATTACTAAGTCCATGCACCAGTTATGCCTAGAAATGGACTAGTGAATCCACCTACTTCACATGTTTGCGCCTAGATCGCACATCCAAAAACTGTGAATTGTCCAGGGATGTGTTTAGATTCACCCTTATCATTCTTTTACTAGTTTGTACTTTGTCTAGTTCATCAAAGTGTAAAATGAGATAGTATTTTGAATCATTTGGGCAGGAACGCCACCACAGAGATGAGACATGTTCCTCTAGTTTTAGAACATGACAATGTTCTTCCAGTTTTAGAACATGAGGCTCGGGGGTTGCCTATAGTAGATGTATAGCTCTATTTTCGAGGATGAAAATATTTTTTACAAGGGGGAAGAATGTAATAAAGTAAGTCTATGATCCAAGGGTGTGGCTGGTTCAGACACATCTGAATCGGACACCGTTTGGTCATCCGTGTGTATGACCAAAGATCTCGAGTTTAGAACTACTAGGAGGTCTTGTGCTCTTGTGAACAAGTGATCCACTTAGCTTAGTCGTTAAGACTCAAGGATGTGAAGGAGAAGGTCTTGGGTTCAATCCCTATGGGAACATGTGGAGAGTATTTTGCCCTAAGAGATCTAGAGCCTTTTAGAAGCATCCACTTGAGTTAAATCGAGTTAATTGCGACACTTGGCGCACATGCACTTACATGGCTGACACATGGATGGTTAGTATCCACCTACCCAAGAAGGCAGTCCCTTGGAGAGAGCTATATATAGGGACATTTGGTTGGGAGGAGAGTCATCTCTCTAGCATGTGGTGGTCGTAATCCTTGTTCTCTTGCAATATGGATGTGTGTGGGTATGTCTGTGTGTGTGTATGTGTGCGTATGAGTGTGTATATGTATCTATATGTGTATGTGTGTGTGTATATGTGTGTATGCATGTATGTGTGTATGTGTATATGTATGCATATGCATCTGCATTGTGGTTGCAAACACATATATGTGTGTGCGTGTATGTGTATGTGTATGTGTGTATCTCTGTGTATGTGTGTATGTGTACTTGTGTGTGCATGTATATGTGGGTGTATGTATCTATGTATGTGTTTCTATATGTGTGTATGTATATGTGGCTGTATGTATCTATGTGTTTCATTTTATGTGTATATGTGTGTATGTTTGTGTGTATGCTTGTGTATGTGTGTGAATGTGTGTATCTCTATGTATGTGTAAGTGTCTGTCTCTATGTGTGTGCATGTATATGTGGGTGTATGTATCTATGTGTGTCTCTATGTGTGTGTATGTATATATGGGTGTATGCATCTATGTTTATGTTTTCATGTGTATATGTGTGTATGTGTATATGCATGTGTATGTGTGTATGTGTGCATCTCTATGTGTTTTTGTGCAAATATCTATATGCATATGTGTATGTGTATGTGTATGTGTATGTGTATTTGTATGTGTATGTGTATGTGTATGTGTATGTGTATGTGTATATGTATGTGTATGTGTATGTGTATGTGTATGTGTATGTGTATGTGTATGCATATGTATATATAGTGAGTGTATGTATGTTTTTATATATGTATGTGTGTATGCTTGTGTGTATGCATGTGTATGTGTGTGTATGTGTGTTTCTCTATGTGTGTGTATGTGTATGTGTGTATCTTTGTGCATTTAATGTGGGTGTATCTATATGTGTATGTATGTATATGTGTGTATGTGAAAGTATCTATATGTGTATGTGTATGTGTATGTGTATGTTTATGCGTATGTGTATGTATATGTGTATGTGTATGTGTATGTGTATGTGTATATGTACGTGTATGTGTATGTGTATGTGTATGTGTATGTGTATATCTCTAATGCATACATGTGTGTATGTGTATGTGTATGTGTGTATATATGTGTATGTATGTATATGTGTGTGTATGTGTATGTATGTGTATGTAGGTGTGTATGTGAGTGTATGAATATGTGTATATGTTTATGTGGGTGTGTATATGTGTATGCATGTATGTATGTATGTATTCATATGCATGTGCATTATTTATGCATATGTATGTATATTTGTGTGTATGTGTATGTGTATGTGTGTGTCTCTGTGTGTGTATGTATATATGTGTGTGTATGTATACATGTGTGCATGTGTGTATATGCACATTTATGTATAGTATGTGTATGTGTGTGTATGTATACGTGTGGATACATGCATATGTGTGTGTATACATGTATGTATGTATGTGTATGTATTCATGTGTATGTGTATGTATGCATATGTATGTATAGTGTGTGTGTATGTGTGTTTTTATATGCATAGATGTGTTTACAATTGTGTGTATGCATGTGTATATGTGTGTATGTGTGTTATCTATGTGTGTGTATGTATATGTGTGTATGTGTGTTATCTATGTGTGTGTATGTATATGTGTGTGACTCTATGTGTGTGTATGTATATGTGTTTGTATTTATATGTTTATTTGTGTGTGCATATGTATGTGTGTCTATGTATGTGCATGTGTTTGCATGTATGTGTGTGTAAGCATATGTGTGTATGCATGTGTATGTATGCATGTGAGTGTGTATGTGTGTGTCTATGTGCAAGTATCTATATATGTATGTGTATGTGTGTGCAACAGCGTAGCGATAGGAAATGCTCATGAATAAATGACTCTCCTTCCAACCATATGCGTCTATATATAGCTCTCTCCAAGGGACTGCTTGCTTGGGTAGGTGGATACTAACCATTCAAGCTTCAGCCATGTAACTACATGTGTGCAAAGTGTCCCACTTAGCTAGAGTTAACTCAAGTGGATGCTTCTAGAAGGTTCTAGAGCTCTTTGATCAAAACACTCTCCCCATGTACCCATGTGGGTTGAACCCAAGACCTCCTCCTTCACGCCCTTGAGTCTTAACCACTAGGCTAAGTGGATTACTTCGTTACAAAAGTAAATGACCTTCTACTAAGTCTAGACTCGAGATCTATGGTCATTCATATGGATGAGCAAACGGTGTCCGATTTCATATCTGTCTAAACTAGTTGGATCCTTAGATCACAAACTTACTTTATTACATTCTTCCCCCCTCAGAAAATATTTTCGTCCTCAAAAATTGAGCTATATATATACTGTAGGCAACCCCCGAGACTCATGTTCTAAAACTTGAAGAACACGCATTCATTCAATCAGGTTATTTACTTAGAACTTGAAAGTAAAAAACCTTATCATATTCTAGATCTTGAAGAACATGATGTCTTTATGCACTTAAAACTTGAAAGTAGGAAAATTGCTTTAGTTGGGACCAGCTTAAAACTTGAAAGCTCAAAAACTTCGTTGGATTGTGGAAACTTTTTCACATGTTGAATTTTCTTCAGTTCCATCCTTCCATTTTACTAAGAACTCTTCATACAAGTGACTTCTTGTACGTTTATCTTGGGTGCAAAGTATCCTTGTAGGTTCATGAGGAGCTGTTTCATTTACTAGAAGTGGAAGTATAACTTGTTGTCCAACTAGATTATCTAAATCTGTCAGACTCTTCCTAAGTTGACTAACATGGAATACTGGATGAATCCAACTATCGTCTGGCAGTTGTAATTCATAAGCCCATAAACTGACTTTTTTGGTGATTTGAAAAGGACCGCAATATCAAGTCTTGAGCCTTTCCGATCTTTCAGGAATACAAGATAAACTTGATCGCCAACCCAAAAAGTCACATCTCTTCACTTCGGATCGGCATATGCCCTTGCACAATCTTGAGCTTTCTTTAAGTTTTCTTTAGCTAACTTAAGTTTAAAATTCATGTCTTGAAGGAATTCTTGAGCTGCTTGAACTCATTCATTTTGAAGTCCTACAGCATACGCAGACCTAGGATGGAACCCACACATCAACATGAATGGAGTAAATTTAGTTGATGAATTCTTGGCATTATTATAGGCAAACTCAGCTTAAGGAAGATAGTCTTCCCAATCACTCTGTTTGGAAGTGACGTAAGCTCTAAGTATGTCTTCCAAAATTTTATTGACCTTTTTTGTCTGTCCATCCATCTACGGATGTTCAACTGTACTTAAACTTAGTTTAGTTTCAAGTCTACTAAAGACTACTCGCCAAAAATGACTTGTAAATCGAGCGTCTCTATCAGAAACTATGTCTACTAGAAGACCATAGAGTCTATAAAGTTGATTTACAAATATTTTTGCAAATTCTAAAGTCTTATAAGTAGTCTTGAATGGAATAAACTGAGCAAGTTTAGTCAATCGATCAACTACAACCCAGACTGAATCAAAGCCTTTTTGAGTGCGAGGTAATCCAGAAATGAAATCCATGGAAATACTTTCCTACTTTCCTTTGGGAATTTCCAAAGGATGTAGCAATCCTCCAACTTTAGGTCGTTCAAACTTATTGACCTGATATTTATGGCACTTGGATACATAGTTTTGCACATCTCGATGTAAACTAGGCTAGTAAAAATGTCGTTTAACTAACACATACCAGGATGTCCTACACTCAGAGCATCATGGCATTCGAATAGTACTTGATTTCGTATTTCTGGCATACTTGGGACACAAACCTTACCTTTATAAAGCAAATATTCATCTTGGAGAGAATAATGTTTAAGCTTTCTCTCACAAATACTTGCTTCATCTCGATGAACTTATTCAGCTGTTTTTCATGCTTGACTGTAGCTTGGATCTTCTTTGCAGCTTCCTTTCAAAGTTGAAATAAATTCACTTTGAATTTGTACAAAACTTAGGTTGTTCAACATAGGCATCAGAATTAAGGCGTCTGCCACTACATTGAACTTTCCTTTTCTGTACCTTAGTTCATAATCGAACTCTTGCAACTGTTCAGCCCATGTTGCTTTTCTACCTCTTAGATCTGGTTGGTTTGCAAACCACTTGATGCTCTCTTGATCAAAGACTATGGTTCACTTTGATCCATATAGGTAATGGTGCCATTTCTTCAGAGTATTTATAATAGCAAACATCTCTTGCTCATAGATATAGTAGTTTTGTTGAGCAGGACTTAGCTTTCTACTCTCGAAAGCTATTAGTCGACCATCTTCGCTTAGTACCGCTCCTACTATAGATGAACTTGCATCTGTTTCTAATTGGAAAGGTTTATTCGGATCTATGATTTGTAGAACCGGGGCCGAAGCTAAAGCAAGTTTAAGTTCTTGAAATATCTTTGCTTCTTCCTCTTTCCAATTTATCTTCTGATGCTTCCCTTTGAGTTGATTCGTCCAAGGTATTGCAATCTTGTCATATCCAGCCACAAACTTTTGATAATATCCTACCACAAACTTTTGATAATATCCTGCCAGTCCTAGAAAACTTTATAGTTCTTGAATTGTCTTGTGCTCAGGCCATTCAAGAATCGCTTTGACCTTTTCAAGGTGAACTTTGATTCCTTCCACGAAAATAATATGGCCTAAATACTTTACTTATGGGGTAAAGAATTCATATTTTGACTCTTTACTATAAAGTTAATTATCACAAATTAGAAGTTGAAAACGTTTTCTGAGTGCTCTAAGTGACTTTCATGACCTTTACTGTAGATCAGAATATCATCGAGAAAATCTACAACAAATTTTCCCAAGTATGGCTTAAGCACTTGATTCATTAAAGTCATAAACGTTGCAAGTGCGTTTGTCAACCCGAACGGAATCACTAAAAACTCATAGTGACCATACTTTGTTCAAAAGGCTATCTTGGGAATATCATCATCTTTGATTCTAATCTGATGATAACCTTGGTGTAAATCAATCTTAGAAAAGACTTTAGCCCCCTTTAAGCTATCGAAAAGATCTTTGACTAGTGGCATGGGATACTTATTCTTTATTGTAAGATTATTTAACTTCCTATAATCTACGCACAGCCTCATAGTTCCATCTTTTTTTTTTTTACTAGAAGGATGGGTGCTGCCCAAGGAGACTGGCTTGGGAGGATAAATCCTTTATCCAAATAGTCTTGAATTTGATTCTCAACTTCCCGATTCTGGACATAGGGGAGGCGGTATGGATTTTGAGATTTTGGCTTCATTCGTGGAAACAGATCTATACTGTGATCGATGTTTCCACGAGAGGGTGGCAAGCCATGGGGTAGCTCCTTAGGGAACAAATTTTTCAACTCCTTCATTAAATTGTTAAATTTAGTGTGAATTTCATGAGGATTGAAAGACAAGACATAAGAAACTTGCTCTGTATTATGTATATTCATTACATCACTACCAAGGACAAGAAAAGCTTGAGTCTTGGCTTCAATATTTACAAGTTTCTTAAGTTCAGTATATGAAATCAAAGGGATACTTGGAACATCATGCTCGCCCTTGATTTTATACACTACACCGTCGCACTAGAATTCCAAAGTGTTAGTAAAATGACAGCTGGCATGAAGGTCCTAGACTCCATAGCCACTCTCTCCCTAATACAAGATCTACTTGGTCCATGTTCATTATTTGGAAGTCCAAAGTGTCTTTAAATCCTTGGATTTCTAGTTCCAAATTATATATCATTGTGTCCCAAACATGGGTGTCTTGACCATGCATCATGGAAACAATGTATTTATGAGGAGACGGTTTCTAAGGAAGAGCTAGTTTTTTCGCTAACACATAATAAAATTATGCATAGTAGAGTCATCCACCATTATCTGGATGGTGTGCCCTTTGACTGATCCATGTAGCTTGACAAAATCATGTGGACCGATGTTTTTGGAGATCAGGTATTTATGGGTACTATAAGTGCATTATCTGAACCTTCTTTGCACTTGAATTTGTATCCAAGTCCAAAGTTTGAATCAAATGTATCTGCTGCATACTCTTTCCCTTGTTAGTCAAAGAGATCTTACGTTCTCTTCTAACTGGAGAGGCATGACTACGATGTCCTGGCTTAAGACACTTAAAGCACAATTTTTTCTTTTGCACTTTAACATGATCTTCTAGAGAAAGCACGTGTCTAAAAATACGAGGTTTTTTAGACACCCTTTCATTCGATCTTGCCCCTTTGCCCTTGTGCTTAATGTTATTCTTCTAGGAATAACTATTTTCTTGCGAGACATCTAGACGTGAGTTATCCTCATAAATCCAAGCAACCTTAATTGCCTCTTCCAGGGATTTAGGTGCATGTATTTTGACTTCATTTCAAATTCACTGATTAAGTCCTCCGACAAAGCCGCGAAGACGATGAAAGTCATCTAAGTTTTTAAATTTCAGAATAACATCTTGTTATTCTGAAATATAAATTGATAACGGTCTACCTTTTTGTTGAGTTTTATCCCATGCCTCCCAGTTGCGTTTCTCCTCATTCTCGGGGAGAAAATCTTTCTTGAAGAGGCAAGAAAATTCAACCCAGGTAGTAGGTTTTGTGTGAGTCTCAGAGAGACTCATCCACCAAGTTAAGCCTTGGGTCCTAGTGATAAGCTTGCTTCTACTACTCTCACATGATCGGGGGTATGTTTGAGTTTGTGCACATCAATGAGTGTAATGGATAAGATGCTTCGCATCGAACTTGCGGGTAGTGGGTTCGATATCCACGTGCTCATAGCTCCTTCTTTTAATATATTTTGTTTCTGGCCTTTGGTACTTCTGCGCGATGAAATGGCTATGTGTAATGCTAGAAAAGAGTTCGTTGTCATCATAGAAAGATGACATTGTGGTATAAGCTAGTCTCGAGCCTGACCGAGATTGGACGTGTGCCGAGGGCAGGGGATCCATTCCCTCTGTCCGCATCCTTTTGCTTTTTTGTTAGAAGTTTTGGACTTCTACAACACAAAACAAACTCGGATGTTTAGAACACACAACTTGATTGCCGCCTTGGATAAGAAGATGCCCTTCATGTTGGGAGGTTGATAGTTCAAACCCGTTCATCGTCTTCACTTTTGATCTTGATAAGGAAGCTTTCAACAGCGTGAATTAAAGACAGTGACAAAAAGCCAAGAGGTTAAAATCAGTGAAAGGTGTTGCCTTCTTGGATAAGGAAGAGTTCTAGGTACCAGTAGGTTGCGAGTTCAAACCCCCAATGCCATGGCCATCACCACAGATATGAAATATTTTGTTTTATAATCTCCTCCTCAAGCTATGCCCACCAAGAAGAATTTGGGATGCAATTGAAGACACCCGCGAGGAAGAAAAGATAGGCCACTCACAAAAATCTTGATCAAGAAGATGAAGAGAAATGCTCGGCTCTGATAGCAATGCAACTGCAGAGCCACAAGAAATGCTGATGAATGAATGACTTTCCTCCCAACCATATGCCTCTATATATAGCTCTCTCCAAGGGACTGCCTGCTTAGGCAGGTGGATACTAACCATCCAAGTGTCAGCCATGTAACTACATGTGCGCCAAGTTTTCGAGTTAGCTAGACTTAACTCAAGTGGATGCTTCTAGAAGGTTCTAAAGCTCTTTGGGCAAAACACTCTCCCCATGTACCCTATGGGGGTTGAACCCAAGACCTCCTCCTTCACACCCTTGAGTCTTAACCACTAGGCTAAGTGGATTACTTGGTTACAAGAGTAAATGAGCTTGTAGTAAGTCTAGAATCGAATTAAAGATAAGTAGCCCATTAGGGCAATAGGCGTATATACAAGCCGGGGGAAAAAACCTCCTAAAGAGGGAAAAAAGTGCCCCGACAGTCCTAGAGTGTTCACACACATCACTACCTAAATATATCAACAAATTCCCCCTGGGAGTGATGTGGTGAACAAGTAGCTGGCACTCATGTATAAGGAAGTGCCAAGCTATGTGGAAATCACTCCACAAAAGGAAGTAAGCCCAAAGCTTTGCGGAAAGCTTCAAACTTCTCCCTAGGCAGAGCCTTCGTAAAAAGGTCTGCAATGTTCTCCTGCGTGGGCACATATGCCAAGCTGATCTCCCCAGCAGAGAACCTCTCCCTGACATAGTGATAATGCACCTCAATGTGCTTAGTGCGAGCATGGAACACAGGGTTCCTCGCAACTGCCAATGCACTCTGACTGTCAGTGAAGATGGTGGTGGCAGAAGACTGACCAACACCCAAATCAACCATAAGGCGTCTGAGCCACACACACTCAACAGTAGCTGTGAAAGCTGCCCTATACTCAGCCTCACAACTAGAAGTGGCCACAGTAGGCTGCTTCTTGCTCAACCAAGATATACATCAGCTACCAAGCATGAAGCAAAAGCCACTAGTGGACACACGAGTGTCATAGCAACCAGCCCAATCTGAGTTAGAAAAAGCATGCAAATCTGGTGGTAGTGATCCCCCCTTGGGATAAAACAACCCAAGTAGTCAAGTATCACTCAAGTAGCGAAAGATGCGCTTAATCGCCTTCCAATGCGTGACTCCTGGGCAATGCATAAGCCTGCTCATCGGTGAGATAGCAAACTGAATATCTAGCTGAGTAATGCATAAATAAATCAAGCATCCAACAGTCTACTGATAGAGAACAACATCAAATGCATCTCTAGCATCATGAAGACTCAATCGTAAACCTGTCTCCATAGGAGTGGCAATAGGCTTACTGTCTTCAAGGCCAAAACGCTGCAATAATGTGTCAATATATTTCGTTTGACACAAAGCCATTCCACCATCAACTTGCATAAACTGAATGCCCAAATAGTGATGCAAATGCCCCAAATCAGACATCTCAAATGAGGCATGCAAATCAGCCTTGAAATCAGCAATATGCTTCTCAATAGGACCAGTGAGCAGCATGTCGTCAACATAGACAACAATGATCAGAAGCACATCATTAGCACGCTTAACATATAAGGTGCTTTCAGCTGGACTGTTCTCAAAACCATGTGCAACCAGATAGGCATGTATCTTCTCATACCAAGCACGTGGTGCTTGCTTTAAACCATATAATGCCTTCTCTTAACCTGCACACCTGGTTTTCATGCCCTTTCTGCACAAAGCCACGGGGCTGAAAAACATACACTTCTTCATGTAAGTCACCATTCAGAAATGTTGTTTTAATGTCCAACTGATGTACATTCCAACCATGATGGGCTGCAAGTGCACAAATTCTCCGAACAGTAGTCATACGACATGTAGGTGCAAAGGTCTCATCAAAATCAATGCCTCTTTCCTGCGCATAACCCTTTGCAACAAGCCTAGCCTTATACCTGTCAACTGTACCATCAGGTTTACGCTTCAGCTTGTATACCCACTTAGTGCCCATGGCCTTCTTTCCATGAGGCAAGTCACATAAAGACCATGTACCATTCTTCATTACAACATCATATTCAGATTGCATAGCAGTCATCCAATTTTCTGAATTCTGTGCTTCATCAAAAGAAACAGGCTCATTCTCATCACAGAGACTAGATGCAGCCATAGCATAGCAATCTGATGCAAAGGAGGCACTATGAGAGCCTCAATGAGTACGATATGACAAAGGTGCATCTAATTTGTTGTCACACAAAGTTTGCACCAGCCATTTTGGCATAGTTTTTGCCTGCTCAATATCAGCTCTCTCATCAACAAGTGCATCATGTAAATCTGCATCAGAAATGGAATGATGTGCATCATCATATGAAACCTGCAAAGGCTGAGAAGTTGCCTCATTAGGACCAGCACTAGACTGTCCACCTGTAAAAAGAGGCATCAAAGTATCATACATGTCTTTGGAGCTAACAGATGTCTCCTTGGTACATGAAAGCAATGGCTGAATAGCATCTTCCACAAATACAACATCATGGCTAACCAGAATGCGTTTAGTCTATGGATGATACAGACAATAGCCTTTACTTTCAGAACTATATCCAACAATAATACATTTTACTGCTTTATCATCCAATTTTCTGCGATTTGTTCAGGCACTAATGCATATGCCAAACAACCAAAAACACGTAGATGAGCAACAGATGGCTTGCGGTCATGCCAAGCCTCATATGGAGTGATAGACTACATCGCTTTAGTAGGACACCTGTTAAGTACATATGCTGCACACATGACATCCTTAAGCCAAAAACTATGTGGTAAAGCCTGACTCTTGACCATACACCTCGCCATCTCCATGAGTGACCTGTTCTTTCGTTCAGCAAACCCATTCTGATGAGGTGTATACGGCATTGTACACTGGTGTTTTATCCCACGTTCAGCCAGAAATGCATTAAAATCAGAAGACATATAATCCCCCCTCGATCAGAACGGAGGGTGCCCATTTTACATGCTGACATATTTTTAGCCAAAACCAAAAACTGTTTAAAGCACATGAACACTTCGGACTTTGCTTTGAGTGGATATACCCATGCATGCCTGGAAAAATCATCAATGAAAGTCACGAAGTAAAGGTAATTCCCAAAAGAGGGTGTCTGCATAGGACCACAGACATCACTGTGTACAAGCTGCAATTTCTGCGTAGCCGGAACTGAACCATCTTTTGGAAAGGAGGAACACTGCATTTTGCCCAAAATACAGCCTTCACATACATGTTTTCCAGGTGCCTCAAGCTTGGGCAAAGAAGACACCATATCAGATTTCTGCAGGCGTAGCAAACTAGCAAAATTTAGATGTCCAAAGCGTGCATGCCAAAGTTTTGATCTGACATAGCCTAAGAATCATGAACTGCACATGCCGAATCATTCATAGATCTTTCATAGTCTATGAGCATATATAGCCCACGACATAAAATGCCAGAAGCAATAATAACATCGCCATTTGACAGATCATGAACTGTACATCTGTCATCAACAAATTTCACAACCAAGCCAATCTTGGCTAATGCAGAAACTGATAACAGATTCTTCTTGATCCCTGGTACAAATAAAGCATCTGACAAGGTGAAAGAACTACCATCAGCAGTAGTCAGAATGATCTTACCAACTCCCATAACAGGATAAGAGGAGTTGTTGGCGCATGTGACAGTATTCCCTATAGGGGCGGGCTCGAGTGAAGAGAAGAAACTGCGCTGCGAGGTAATATGTTTGGTCGCCCCACTATCAAAGTACCAAACATCTGAGTCCACTGCAGACATGCACTGCTCATGAGAAGATGGGTCAAAACTACAAATAGTAGTAAACGCCCATTCTTCTTCCCGCACAAGATTAGCAGACTCTTTTTTTGGTGTAGAGGCTTCTGCAACAACCGTTCCAGCCTCCTTTTTCTTTGCCTCTTTTGCAACCAATTTTGGATAGTTCTTTATGATATGATCATTCCCTTTACAGTACTTGCAAAACAATTTCTGTTTTTCTAATTTCCTCTCATCTTTATCCTGGTTCTTTGAATGTGCACCATTTGCAGATTTCTGCTTACTAGTAGAAGAGCTCCATTTTCCTTTGCCCTTCTGACTAGCCAGGAAAGCTTGATCTACAACACGCATAATGGACCTGTTCTGCCTGGACTAATCTTCCTACAACAGAATAGAGACTAACTCCTCAAATGATAAGGCATTCGGATTGCCTTTCATCATCAACCGAAGAGTAGAATCAAAACTCTGGTATGAATCAGGAAGACCATTCAGAACGGTCTGCACAAGTGAGCTATCTGGTATAACCTCATCAGCAGAAATCCACTGTTCCTTCAAATCTTTGATCTTCGTTAGGAAACTGTCCATAGAATCACCTTCATTCATGTGCTCACTCTCCAACTATTTTCGGAGGTAAGCAACACGAGCCTCATTCCTAGCTTGGTACAATATGGTAAGTGTATCCCGAGCATCCCTAGCTGTTCTACAAGAGCGAATATGAGGAATAATGGCACATTTGACAAACAAAGCTCTCAATGCATGTGCCTGGGCATCTGTGCCATCCCAATGAATCTGCTCTGCAGTAGGGGCAACAGAAACAGTAGCACGTACAGGAATCTGCGGAATATAATCTTCAACACCATCTTCATCAGCTCCAGCACCTGTATTTGCAGTACCTATCGTTACAGGTGTAACAGGACGTCTTTCAACACCCTGCACAATGTTCCACAATCCTTTTGCAACCAAAACATGTCGCATCATATAAGCCCATAATGGGTAGTTGGTACCATCCAACTTATCCTCAACAGCCAACATACAGAATACATCACTACTTTCAGCCATGGCCGGTGACTAAAATACCTTGATGCAGAAAATTGACTGTATCTCAAAAAGTTGAATAGAACTGCCCAGACGAGTTCTGCTAGACCTGTAGCAGACTTTGAGATGCTTAAACTGGTGAACAGAAACTGGTATATAGCTTTGGCACAAAAAGACAAAATAGCCTACACAAGCGCTGCGGTAGTGCATTCGGAGGCCGAAACGAGCTCAGATCGCGATTTCGGCACACACAGCGAAGCCGTTTTGATCTCGGAAACACCTTGAGTATGCTCACCAAATTTCGTGCGAATCTGAGACTGCAAACGGAGGAGTGTCGACGGTGCCCTAGATGAAGCGACGACCTGCTCTGATACCAATTGTTGGAGTTAGACGTCTGTGGAAGCACGCGAACAGCACAAGGAAGAAGAAGAAGCTTGGAGCACAAGGAAGAAGAAGAAGCTTGGAGCTCTAAAGACTGAATGTATTACTAGTGAATGTACAAAGATAAGTAGCCCATTAGGGCAATAGGCGTATATACAAGCCGGGGGAAAAAAACCTCCTAAAGAGGGAAAAAAGTGCCCTGGCGGTCCTAGAGTGTTCACACACATCACTACCTAAATATATCAACACTTTGGTCATTCATACACATGACCAAACGGTGTCTGATTTCAGATTTGTCTGAACCAGTCGGATTTGTGTATATAATTTTGTGTATATATACATGTGTTCATGTGTGTGTATACACAAGTATGTATAGTATGTGTATGTGTGTGTATGTATATTTGTAGATACGTGTGTATGTGTGATATATATATGTATGCATGTTTATGTATACATGTTTATGTGTATGTATGGATATGTATGTATAGTGTGTGTGAGTATGTGTGTCTCTATATGTGTATATGTGTGTACGTTTGTGTGTATGCATGTGTATATGTGTGTATGTGTGGCTCTCTATGTGTGTGTATGTATATGTGTGTATCTCTATGTGTGTGTATGTATATGTCTATTTATTTATATGTATATTTGTGTGTGCATATGTGTAAATGTATGTGTGTGTATGCATGTGTATCTATGCACGTGCAATTGTGTGTATGTACATGTGTGTAAGCATATGTTTGTATGCATGTGTATGTATGCATGTGTGTGTCTATGTGCAAGTATCTATATGTGTGTGTGTATGTGAGTATGCATGTGTGCGTGTATGTGTATGTGTATATGTATGTGTGTGTATATGTGTATATCTATGTATGTGTGTGTGTATCTATGTATATGTGTGTATGTATGTGTGTGTATATATGTGTATGTATGTCTCTCTCTCTCTCTCTCTCTCTCTCTCTCTCTCTCTCTCTATATATATATATATATATATATATATATATATATATATATATATATATATATATATATATATATATATATATATATATATATATATATATATATATATATATATATATATATATATATATATGTATTTATATCTATGCATTGTTAAAAGTCAAGCTTCAAGCTACAAATTTGTGGGGAATCTTTTATGGACATGTGGAGAAATCAAAGGAAGCCAAAAGCCACGAGATTCCATCAAGAAAAGTCACTCAACTACTCCCCAAGTCATCTCAACTAAGTCCTCCAAGTTAGGAGGTTGATTTGGAAAGGTAGTTCATAGATTTTAGGGGCACACCTCACTATAAAAGGAGCATGTATCCCGACTTCTTTTGGGCCATCTTCTTGGCATTTTAGCTCATGTAAAGTGAGCACAAGTGCTGGAGTTGTGATAAGCAAGCCCCTTGCTTGCTTGTTTGTTTTCTTTTAGTAAGCATATCTATGTGTAAGCACAGGTAGTGTTGTAACTCTCTACCCCTGAGTTGTTAGCATTGGTTCTCCCTCATATTGTATCCATTTGATGTAATTCTTGTTTCATTGGATAGCTATTAGAGTCTAATTTATGCTCACCAATTCTCTGGAGCATTCTCTGAGTAATCTGGGAGCAACATTCATTTTAGTGAAGTTGTGTGATTGATATCTCTCTCTGTGTGTAGGCTCTGTCAAAAATATTTTGCTCTCTGTTGTAAGGGCTGGTTCTCCTTCTCTATTTATCCATTTTCTATGACTTTGGTGTCATTGGCTAGCTATTATAGTGCTTTAAAGTTGACCTAAGTTTGAGATTCATTCGCTGTATAATCTCTGAGAAACGCTTCTTGGAGTGAAGTGAGGTCTCTGCTTGACTAGCAGTTATGAGCATTCAACTAGCTCATGTTGTAGACATTGTTTCTCTTTGTGTAAGCATCCATTTGAAGTGAAATTTGATTTGTTGGAAAGCCCTTGGTGTCTACTACAGGTCTACAAAAGCTCACTGGAGTTGTTTGCATAAGCTTTGAGTAAGAGCATTTTTGGTGTGCAGAGGTCAAAGAAGGATACCTGTAGAGGTCATTCGCGCTTTGTCGTTGCTTAGGAGTTGAGATACTTCCCCCATCAGTGGTATCAGAGCATTTGGGCATCTTGGAGGCATCACATACAAGCCAGAAGACCTCTTGGAGTTGTTGGTTGAAGATTTGCATCAATAAAAGCTTCTTGGAGGTAGCTCACATCAAGGGGGAGCTATTCTACTCAAAGTTTCAAGAGCACAAGGTGTCCATCTAAGGAAAGCTCTGGATTGAGGTAACCTCAGAGCCTCATTTTCATTTTACACACATTGGAGCATTAGCCAAGGGCTAGGTCAAGTATCAAAGACTAGATATGGGAGACTTCAACACTCAAATTGAAAAGCTAGACAAAGGGAACTATCAACCATGGAGATTTAGGGTCTCCAACTATCTTATGGGCAAGGGCCTTTGGGGGTTGATTAGTGGAAGTGAGCCAAGACTTAGGTTGGATGAGAATCCAACCAATGACCAGAGAACGGCCTTTAGGGAATGGAATGAAAGACACAAGAGGGTTATCTTTATCCTTTCCCAACACATTAGCAATAGCATGATCGGCCATATCTAAGACTTGGATTCAAGCATGAAGGTATGGGAGACACTTGAAAAGCTTTATTCAACAAGCACCAAAGCAAGGAAGATCCAGCTCATGAATGAGCTCAACAACCTTAGGAAGAGCTCAGGGAGTAGCATAAATGACTACATATTTAAGGTCAAGGAGTTATCAGATGCATTGGGATCCATTGGAAGCCATGTAGACGATGACGATCTTGTGGCTTATACTCTCAATGGTTTGAGAGATGATGAGAAGTGGAAACCCTTTACCACTTCACTTTATGTAAGGGATAATCTTCCCAATTTTGAGCAATTGGTTGCTCTCATGGTCACGGAAGAAATGAACATATGTGGAAGTTCAACTAAAAGCAAGGATGCACAAGTTTTCTATGCAGGTAATCAAAGGGGCAAAGGAAGACGAGGACAAGGAAGGGGCAAAGGAAGGTTTGGCGGAAGGCAAGGCCACTCAAGCAATCAAGGACATGACCAAGGCACCTCATCACAAAGAGGGAGAGGAAGAACAAGAGGAAGAGGAGGACGACATCAACAAAACAAGAATCAAGATAGCGAAGGATGTTGCATATGTGGCAAGTTTGGCCACTATGCTAGAGATTGCTACCAAGTAGGAAACCAAAGGAGCTATAATCAAGGTTCTTCATACAAAGCCCAATGTAATTATGCTTCTACAAGTTCAGAAAATGACAATCTCTTGATGATGCACATGAATGGGAATTCAAGCAAAGTAGATAACACTTGGTATATTGATATTGGATGTAGGAACCATATGAGTTGCAATGCTTCTTGGTTTACTAATCTACATGTTCCCAAAGGTAATGGACATGTAGAAACAGGTGATGATACAGCCCATGAGATCTCCCATGTTGGAGATGTAGCTTTGGATGACAAGGAGGAAGGAAGATGTCTCAAGGATGTCTTGCATGTACCTACTATCACAAAGATCTTGGTGTCGGTTGGGCAAATGGTTGAAAGAGGCTATCAAGTAAGGTTCAACAAAGGTGGATGCTTTGTGGAGAACCCTAAGCAAGGTCACAAGGTCATAGCAAGAGGAAAGAAGCAAGGGAGACTCTTCACTTTGGAGGTAAATTCTCATTCCACTCAACATGTCTACTTCACATATGGAAACAAGAGGATTTCGGAGTTGGACTTGTGGCACAAGAGGATATGTCACATCAACATACAAAGAATAAAGGAAATGCAATTCAAGAGGCTGGTTGAAGATCTTCCCAACTTCCAAGGACAAGTTATGAAGCATTTATGTGAATCTTGTCAACTAGGGAAGCAAGCGAGACTTCCATTCAAGAAGAGTGGCTACATAATCCAACATCCATTGGAGTTGATACATACAGATGTATGGGGGCCAACCAAAGAGCAATCCATTGGAGGTAACAAGTACTTTTTCACTTTTATAGATGATTGCACAAGGATGGTTTGGGTTTATTTCATCAAAAACAAATCAGATGTGTTTACATGTTTCAAAGCATTCAAGGCAATGGTAGAGAAGGAAACAGGTACATATATCAAGAAGCTAAGGTCCGATGGAGGGGGAGAATATTTGTCCAATGCATTTTTTGATTTCTTAATGGATCAAGGCATCAAAAGGCAAGTAACATGCAGGTACACACCCCAAGAAAATGGAGTAGCAGAGAGAAAGAATAGATACATTGCCAAGATTGCTAGAGCAATGCTTAATGAGATGAATGTACCTAACATGTTTTGGAGTGATGCAACAAATACTGCCGTGTATCTAATGAATAGGGCTCCTTCCTCAGGGATCCATGGCTTGACACCATATCAAGCCTATTATGGTAAGAAACTTGATCTTTCCCACTTGAAGATATTTGGATGTACTTGTTATGTACATGTGCCAAGTGAATTGAGGCACAAGCTATAACCAAAGGCAGAAAAGTGTGTGTTTCTAGGATATTCAAATGATCATAAAGATTACAGGTGCTTCAACCCAAACACAAAGGACTTGAGGATAGATTCAAGGGATGTAGCATTTGATGAGCTACTCCCTTGGTATAAGAAGTATGATTGTATGCAGGACTATGAAGAAGAAAAGCATGGACATGATGAAGAACAAATCGACCTAGAGCTAAGTGGCCCAAGGTGGTCCATCAATAAAGATAGTTCAAGCATGAACTCACCATGAAGGGGGAGATCTTCACCAAGATATGAAGCACAATCAATCAACAAAGGCAAAGCAACATTGGTGGAGTTGGATGAAGAAGGTAATGAAGTTGAAGATGATGAAGGACACATGATGGAGAAAGAAGCCACGTCAAAGAAAGAGATCAAGTTCCCAAGGCAAAGGAGGCTTATTCATCTAAAAGGTGAAGAAAGGAAGTCTTCTAGAGTTAAGTATCCAACTCAAAGGTTTACTTATGATTCATACATGGCAACGCATTATGCATATATGAACAAAGTAGTAGAAGATCATGAGCCCGATTGCTATGAAGATGCAAGCAGGTACATCGAATGGAAAGAGGCAATGCAAGAAGAGATCGACGCACTTCAGGAAAATCAAACATGGACTCTAGTGCCCAAGAAGGAGAACATGAAGGTAATAGGTAATAACTGGGTGTATAAAGTAAAGAGGAATTCAGATGGATCTATTTCTAGGTTCAAAGCAAGATTGGTGGCCAAGGGTTTTGCACAAACCTATGGAGTGGACTTTGAAGAGACATTCAGCCCCATGGCAAAGATGAGCACCATTAGGACACTCATTGCAATGGCTGTTATCAAAGGATGGAAGCTTTTCCAATTGGATATCAAGAATGCCTTTCTGAATGGAGACTTGGAAGAAGAGGTATACATGGAGCAACCACTAGGTTTTGTTCATAAAGAGTTTCCACATCATGTTTGTAGGTTGAAGAAGGCACTTTATGGCCTAAAGCAAGCTCCAAGGGCTTGGAACCAAAGATTGGTGGACTATTTGATCAAACGTGGTTACAATCAATGCAAGGCGGATCCATCTCTCTTCATCAAACAAAGAGGAGAACTTGTAGTCTACATGTGTGTGTATGTAGATGATCTTATCATTATAGGTAATGATACAAAGGGCATTGAGGAGATCAAGGCAAAGCTTGGAAAGGAGTTTAGGATCTCTGATCTTGGAGATCTTAGGTATTTTCTTGGCATTGAAAGAGGAGGTATTATGCTCATACAAAGGAAGTATATTCTAGACCTACTTGAGAGGTTTGGGATGCTACATTGCAAGCCTATTTCAAATCCCATGGAATTTAATGTAAAGCTAAGCACCATTGATGGACAGCCATTAGAGGATGTAACTTTGTATCGATCTATTGTAGGCTCTTTCAATTATGCCACAATAACTGGGCCCGACATAGCATATGGAGTTGGAGTGTTATCACAATTTATGCATAGTCCAAGGACTACACACTTGCATGCTGCAAGAAGAATGCTACGATATCTCAAGGCCACTATAAATGAAGGATTTTTCTATTCATTTGATGATGATATGCAGGTCAAATCTTATTCTGATGCCGATTGGGCCGGTTCGAAGGAGGATAGAAGAAGTACAAGTGGTTACCTAGTCATGCTAGGTAGTAAGATCAGTTCATGGATTTCAAAGAAGCAACCAACAGTGGCATTATCTTCCACCGAGGCTGAGTATAGAGCTTTGGCTCAAGTCACATGTGAGCTAATGTGGGTTAAGAAGTTATTTATGGAGCTTAATTTGCAGGTTGACACATATCCAATTTTTGGTGACAACATGAGTAGCATTCATCTAGCACTGAATCTTGTCTATCATGCTAGAACCAAGCATATTGAAGTGCACTATCACTTCATAAGGGAAAAGGTGATATCCAAGGAAGTTTCAGTACATCATATTGGTACCAAGGACCAAGTTGCCGACATGTTTACAAAGGCTTTGGATGGGATGAAGATTTCAAAATTCAAGCAATGCATCGACATGAAGGAGCTTGAATGAGGACGAAGAATTGAAGCTTGAGGGGGAGTGTTAAAAGTCAAGCTTCAAGCTACAAATTCGTGGGGAATCTTTTATGGACATATGGAGCAATCAAAGGAAGCCAAAAGCCATGAGATTCCATCAAGAAAAGTCACTCAAGGAGTCCCCAAGTCATCTCAACTAAGTCCTCCAAGTTAGGAGGCTGATTTGGAAAAGTAGTTCCTAGATTTTAGGGACACACTTCTCACTATAAAAGGAGCATGTATCCCGACTTTGTTTGGGCCATCTTCTTGGAGTTTTAGCTCATGTAAAGTGAGCACTAAGTGCTGGAGTTGTGATAAGCAAGCCCCTTGCTTAAGCTAGCCCCTTGCTTGCTTTTTTGTTTTCTTTTAGTAGGCATATCTATGTGTGTGCACAGGCAGTGTTGCATCTCTCTACCCCTGCGTTGTTAGCATTGGTTCTCCCTCATATTGTATCCATTTGATGTAATTATTGTCTTATTGGATAGCTATTAGAGTCTACTTTATGCTCACCAATTCTCTGGAGCATTCTTTGAGTAATCTGGGAGAAACATTCATTTTACTCAAGTTGTGTGATTGATATCTCTCTCTGTGTGTAGGCTCTATTGAAAATATTTTGCTCTCTGTTGTAAGGGCTGGTTCTCCTTTTCTATTTATCTATTTGATATGATTTTGGTGTCATTGGGTAGCTATTAGAGTGCTCTAAATTTGACCTAAGTTTGAGATTCATTCTCTGTATAATATCTAAGAAAAGCTTGCAGGAGTGAAGTGAGGTCTCTGCTTGACTAGTAGTTGTGAGCATTCAACTAGCTCATGTTGTAAGCATTGTTTCTCTTTGTGTAAGCATCCATTTGAAGTGAAATTTGATTTGTTGGAAAGCCGTTGGTGTCTACTACAGGTTTACAAAAGGTCAGTGGAGTTGTTTGCATAAGCTCTGAGTAAGAGCATTTTTGGTGTGCAGAGGTCAAAGAAGGATACATGTGGAGGTCATTCGCACTTCGTCATTGCTTAGGGGTTGAGATACTTCCCCCATCATGCATGTATATGTGTGTATGAATGTGTGTGTATGTATAGGTATGTATATATGTGTGTATATATGTGTGTGCATATAAGTGTATGTTTGTGTATATGTGTGTATGTTCGTGTATAGGTGTGTATGTATATGTGTCTATATGTTTATATGTGCATATGTGTGTATGTATGTGTGTGTATTTGTGTGTATGTATATGTCTCTCTCTCTCTCTCTCTCTCTCTCTCTCTCTCTATATATATATATATATATATATATATATATATATATATATATATATATATATATATATATATATATATATATATATATATATATATATATATATATATATATATATACATATGTGTGTGTATATATATACGTGTATTTGTGTGTATATGTGTGTATGTATAATTGTGTATGTATGTGTGTCTATATATGTGTGTATGTATGTGTGCCTATATATGTGTGTATATGTGTATATATGTAAGTATGTGTGTGTATCTATGTATGTTTAAATGTGTGTGTGTATATGTGTTTATGTATGTGTGTGTATATGTGTGTACATATGTATGTATGTATGTGTGTATATATATGTATATGTGCGTGTATATGTGTATATATATGTGTGTGTATATGTGTGTATGTTTGTGTGTGTATATGTGTGTGCATATATGTGTATGTATATGTGTGTATATATGTGTGTGTATATGTATGTATGTGTGCGTATGTGTGTGTATGTTTGTGTATATGTTTATGTATGTGTGTGTGTATGGGTGCATCTATATGTGTGTATGTATGTGTATGTATATGTGTGTATATGTATATATGTGTATGTTGTGTATGTGTTTATGCATATGCATGTATGTGTGTATGCATATGCATTGTGTATGTGTGTATGCATTGTGTATGTGTGTATGCATATGCATGTATGTGTGTATGCATAGGCATGTGTATATGCGTATGCATGTGTGTATGCATATGCATTGTGTATTTGTGTATGCATTGTGTATGTGTGTATGCATATGCATGTGTAAATGCATATGCATTGTGTATGTGTGTATGCATATGCATGAATGTGTGTATGCATATGCATGCATGTGTGTATGCATATGCATGCATGTGTGTATGCATATGCATGTGTGTATGCATATGCATGTGTGTATGTATATGCAATGTGTATGTGTGTATGCATTGTGTATGTGTGTATGCATATGCATGTAGTTGTGTATGCATATGCATTGTGTATGCATGTATGCATTGTGTATGTGTGTATGCATATGCATGCGTGTATGCATATGCATGTGTGTATGCATATGCATGTGTGTATGCATATGCATGTGTATGCATATGCATGTGTGTATGCATATGCATTGTGTATGTGTGTATGTGTGTATGCATATGCATGTGTATGCATATGCATGTGTGTATGCATGTGCATGTGTGTATGCATGTGCATGTGTGTATGCATGTGCATATGCATGTGTGTATGCATATACATTGTGTATGTGTGTATGCATTGTGCATGTGTGTATGCATATGCATGTGTGTATGCATATGCATGTGTGCACGCATATGCATTGTGTGTATGCATATGCATTGTGTATGTGTGTATGCATATGCATGTGTGTATGCATATGCATTGTGTATGTGTGTGTTCATTGTGTATCTGTGTATGCATATGCATGTATGTGTGTATGCATATGCATTTGTGTATGCATATGCATTGTGCGTATGCATATGCATGTGTGTATGCATATTCATGTGTGTATGTGTGTATGGATATGCATGTGTGTGTTTATACATATGTGAGTGTGTATGTATATGTATCTCTCTCTCTCTATGTTAATCGAAAACAAAACAATCACTTACATCGATGTAATTGTTTGAATCGTGGTCGTCAAAATCCACTTGAAGTTGTCCTTCATGGAATTTCCAAAGACTTGATCCCAAAATCTCTTGCAAAATTAACGAGAAGGTATTAGAAAAGCAAAAACATAAAGAAATAAGAAAGAGTGCTAGAGTATGTGCGATATACTTACCAAAACTTCAGATCTAGAAAGATAGAGGTGTCCCCCAAAATGTCAAATGTTTGCTCTCAAGCCCGGTTAAAATCAACCGTCGGTATGAGAGCCGATATGAGCATCAGTAATTTCTAGTAAGTTACCGACGCTCATACTGACATTTATACCGATGCTCATACCGACGTAGTTGTTCCGAGGCTAAGCAGTTTTCCAAAATATTCTGAGGGTCATACTGACGCCGACGCGGACCGTCGGTATGCCGAACGTCGGTATACCCTTGGTATGTTGTAGTGCATATAAGCGATGATACCTACCTTTTTTTCAATCAAGGGCATCCCTACACCCTCCTTATTCTCGTAGTGCCAAAACAATAATGAAGCCAAAACAAGAAGCCAACATCAAGGAAGCCTATGGTACCAAAGAACAAATAAAGAAGATAAGTTTAATAATTGAGGGAGAAGAGGAGGGAAGTACCTTCATTCACAATGATGTGATGATTAATGAAGAAGATAATTCTATTGAAACAATATCAAGATATTTTTGCTCGAATGTACACAAACCTTGGTGATGTGAATATGAAGAATTCTTCTCATAGAATCCCTCTGGTGACCAATGCAAACCCAAGTAAATAAAGACAATATAGCTACAATGAAAATTACTTAGTCAAAATCAAACAAGACATTGATAAATTACTAGGTTCAAGATTTATCTATGAGACTCTGAGGATCGAATGGGTGCTTCCCATAATATACGTACCAAAGAATGATGGGATTTTGAGTGTGCATAAATCTTAAAAAGTAAATATTATTATGATTAGAAATAGCTACAGACTTCCAATTATGGATTATCTATTGGAACATCTTGCTTCCAAGTTTATAACTTCCTTGATTGTTTCTCAAGTTAAAACCAAGTGGATATTTCACTAGACCAACATAAGATGGAAATTTACCATTGAATGGGTTGATATACACATTTTGCACCATGGATTTTGGGTTGAATAATGCCCTTGCCATGTTTCAAAGAATGATGTGTCATGTGTTTAAGGAGTTCCTTCAATGATGCATGGAAGTCTACATGTATGACTTATTCTCATCATTAGGGTGAAAAATGGCAAAAAATGTGTCATGTAAGGATTTCAATTACTTGTGCTTGATCTTGATTGATGTTTTCAAATCATCTTTAAAAATTCTATGAAGGATCATTTAAAATGTGTCTTCCATGAATAAATTAGTTTTGGAAGAGAGAGAAAGTTCGTGTGAGAATCATGAAAAGTGATATGCCTCAAAGTTTGTGCATGTCGGATGTTCCAAAAATTAGAATTTTTCCATATTGACCTTCGACCTATATAATGGTGTTTTTAGGAAATCTTCCACCTTTTTTGTTTAGTCTCCAAAGTAGATCAACTTCTTTCTTTTTCCTAATTCTAGATGCATTTTCCATGCAGAACCTCAATCCAAAAACTTTCAGTAAACTTTAAACAAGTGGGAGTCTTTGTCATTAGTTCCACACCAATATTGTGCTGATTCATAAGTATGGGAAAAGGTATTTTGAAGACTCTACGACCTTGTGAAGTCGAAGCATCATGCAAAAAAGGCAAAAAGCACATTGACATATGGATAGATGAAGGTACTTATCCAACTGATCCTCAAATTATAAGTTACCCATCTTTTTATAATCTTCATAATCTGATAAGATTTGTAGGAGATAGTGATGATGGTTTATGCGGATATTTTTCAAAGCCTTGAGAATTTACGAACAACTACATGCAATACATAAAATAGATGAATTTTTGAAGATCATGAGGCAACATGTTTTATCTGATATGTATGTGCTTAACTTCAAAAGCGCAATCATAGAGCTTATATGAACCATCACAAAGGCATGGAGTGTCAAAGACATAACTTACTACTTGGTGAGCTTAAAAAAGATAGTGTAGTCCAATATTACTTTTTCAAATAAACATCTCATTATCTTAATCTTTATGTTTTTATAGCATATCATATTTTTTCATTGTCCATTATTGATGGAAAAAGGAACCCTTGCCACATGGGACACTTAGGGGATGGAAAAGACTCATTATGAAGCAAGAACAAGCTTCTTAAGATGCACAAGAAAAGAAGTTACAAAAGTTAATCCATTTAGAGAGCTTTTTGATTAGTTGTTTAGAAGAAAAATATAAAGGAATGCATTCTCAAAATTATCAACAGATTGAAAATATCAATGTGAGGAGGAAAATCCTTTTAGGACAAAGCTGGATTAAATACAAGAAGAATGACATCTCATTCTAATGTGAATCTAATGATAAAGATGGAATGGGATTTGGAGTAAGTTTTGGTATTTTTCTTACCAAAAACTACATATGGATGTATTTATAATTTTTGAAACCATAGAATTGATGACATAAAAAGGAATTATTCTTCTTTGAGTTTTTGAATGAGCTTGACTATAGAAGATATCCTATGTATCTAACATACTCCTTGCCCTTGCACCCTCCAATATGTTTTACGTATGAGACCTCTGCACCTAGTGGATAGCTAGAATCGCAACACAAGTAACAAGCTCTTAAAGCACTTATCCATGGTGCATAACAAAATATCTTGAATTCTATTATTCATTCAAGAAAGATGACCCTATATGCATTAAATGGCAATGAGTAGTAGCCTGTATATGTTGATAGGGTTTTCAGATAGAACATTGCAAATCATAGCCTTCACTATAAAGCTTATGAACAATAGAGAATGAATCATGATTCATTTTTGGAAGATAATGAATCATTAAATGTATATCCACTTTTTATTTTCCTTTTTTCTCTAAAGCTTTCATTATGCCCTTCCCTATCCTAAGAAAACTTTCTTCATTTGATATAGAAAACTACAAAAAAAAACATTACTCATAAGATTCTATATGTGATGAGGAAAATGAATCATGAAGCAAAAGGAAATTGCATAAGAAAAAAAAAATCTCAAGTTAAAATATGAGTGAGAGACACAAACAATTCAAGCGAGTAGCCTTGTTGGAAGATCTTGAATGGGCCTAATTGCTAAAATCGTTCGTTCCTCAAAATCATGAAAAATCAAAGATATGTGGCCTATTTCTTTGTCAAATACCTATGAATGATAAGGGACAATGAGTTGTATATGGGAAAAATTCAAAAAAATCAATTTTTCATATGAATCTAGGACATGATCAATTCAAATTATTAGAATCATCAAAAAATCTTGGATGGGCCTAATCGCTTGAATTGGTCATGTGTGAAAATCAGTACAAATAGGTTACCATTTATTAGAAACAAGACCTGTATGTATGATAATCACGTAAAGAGACAATTGATCTTAGGGTTTTGGCACATTTGATACATAATGGTACAAATCCTGTACCAATCATAAGATACAAAAGTCCACATGGAATCTGAGGTTCAAGATGACTTCCTTTGTGTCTAGGACATCAAGGAGCTTGCAAAGGGAGAAAACAAAAAATCTCAATTAATGGAATGAAAATAGGGCACGAGTGACCCACCCAAGACCTTTCGACGGGCCTAATCGCTTGAATTGGTCATATGTCAAAATCATCAGAAATAGAAGTTAATTTGCCCATTTCTTTGGTGAATATCTATGAATGATGAGGAATAAGGGGATTGTATAAGAAGCAAATTAAAGAACTCGAGTATATGAATGAATCTAGGACAAAACCAATTCAAGCAGTTAAGCTCATCAGAAAATCTTGGATGCGATTAATATCTTTAATTGGGCATGCCTCGAAGATGAGATATAAATGAAAGGGAAATGATTTTGAATATACATTAACATCATACTCATCTTAACGCAATTCTTCAAATTCAATTCTTATTGTTCGTTCGTTCTCGACAAGTTCCTATTGTTTAGTTTTCCCACTAGAGAAGCAATGTTGTATAAGCATTAAATGGCAATGAGGAGTCACCCATATATTTTGATAGGGTCTTTAGATACAACATTGATAAATTATAGTCTTCACTACAAAGCTTATGTATAATAGAGAATGAATATGGATTTAGTTTTGGACGGTAATGAGTCATTGAATGTATATCCACTTTTGCTTTCTCTTTTTCTCTAAAGCTTTCATTGTGCCCTTCACTCTGCTAAGAAAATTTTCTTCATTAGATATAGATATCTACAAACAAAAGTGACAGTAGGAAGATTCTATGTGTGATGGGGAAAAGGAATCATGAAGGAGAAAGAAATTGCATAAGAAAATGAGGAAAAACTCAAGTTAAGATATGATTCAAGGACATGACCAATTCAAGCGATTATCCTAATTGAAAGATCTTGGGTGGGCCTAATTGCTTATCGATTGTTCCTTTAAATCATGAAAAAATCAAGATATTTGGCCAAATTCTTTTGCAAATACCTATGAATGATAAGGGACAAGCCAATTCTATATGGAAAAATGATAAGAAAAACAATTTTTGATATGAATCTAGGACACAACCAATTCAAGCGATTATGCTCAATAGGAAATCTTGGATGGGCCTAATTGCTTGAATCAATTGTGTGTGGAAATAAATACAAATAGGTTATCATTTGTTGGAAACAAGACCTCTGCGTATCAAAATCATGCAAATAGACACTATATTTAGGGTTTCAACATGTTTCAGATGCAATGGTAGTATTACTTTGTCCAAATTCTTTTTAAGCAATCATAAGATGCAAAATTTCAAATGAATCTAACGTTTAAGGTGACTTCCTTTGTGTCCAAGACATCAAAGAGCTTGTGTAAGGGAAAACAAAAAATCAGAAGTAATGGAAGGAAACTAGACCATGATTGATTCAAGAAATTAGGCCCATCCAAGATCTTTCGATGGGCCTAATCGCTTGAATCCATTGTATGTCAAAATCATAACAAATAGAGGTTAATTTGCCCATTTCTTTGGTCAATATCTATGGATGACGAGGAATAAGGGGATTTCATAGGATGCAAACCAAAGAACTCAAGTATATGAATGAATTTAGGACCTGATCAATTTCATTGATTATGCTCATTAGAAAATCTTGGATGGGCCTAATCTCTAGAATTGGTCATTTCTCAAAGATGAGTCATAAATGAAAGGGAAATGATTTTGAACATACCTTAACCTCATACTCATCCGAAAGCAACTCTTTAGCATCAATTCTTATCATTCTTTTGTCCTCAACAACTTCCTTTAGTTCAATTTTCTCACTAGATGAATGACTAAGACAAATCAAAAAGCCCATATTCATTGGAAGTAAACAACAAGTACTTTCATGGTGTGGGAAAAAATCCATCCTCCAAAGCAAGGGGAAGCCTTTCTACACTTTCTAGTAATTACGGCACTATCCAAAGGATCCTCCCCAAACATGCTTGATTACCATGTCATCTCTATTGACTACCCTCAAAAAACTATTCAACTTATCCTTAAGAGATGGCTTCTTTTTGCCTACAAGGACTTCAAAATCAAAGGAGGGTTTGAACATCTTCATTGCATCTAGAAATTGATTGAGTCCTGAACCCTCTTGAACCATGAAATCAATTAGTTTCTTAGATGAGAGATTGAGAAGTACATTTTTCTCATCCATTTTTGGATCTTTGTGGGCCTTAAGTCTAGATGCAAGGGACAAATGATGCAAGAGAATAGAGTCAATCAAAGATGGTCAAACATGTGCTATTGCTTGAATCGATCGTGTACAAAATTAGCAACCTGTCCCCGACCTAGGGGGTGATTGATAACCTGGCCCACAGTTTTGGAGGGGGGATCTTATGTCACTCATGGGGCCTCTAAGGGTGTTGAACCTCCCTTGGTTTCTCGTAGTAGAGTTATAATCCTGTCAAAGCAAGAAGAGCTCAAGAAAGTATGTCTCATTGGACAAGTGTTTGGCCCGAGGCCTCCACTTGAAGCTGCATGCCAATGCCTTTGAAAAGAGTGGTTCCCTTGCAGGTTGATTGTTAGGAACAGTCAGTTCTTATTGGCTAGTCATATGGTGCTAGTCTTTGAGAATGAAGATACGGCATTCCAAGGCCTCAATTTTGGAACCTGGCAACTTGGGCAAGCCAATCTATGTCTGTTGAGATGGTGCCCCGATTTTATTCCCAACAAATCGAATCTCTCCACTTTCAATTTTGTGATCAATCAGAGAATGATTCAGATTTGATGATTTGATGAGTCTCTCGTACGTAATATGTAATTGATGGAATACATGGAATACGTAATATGTAATCTTTTGCACACCTCAAGGACCTCTCTTTCTCTCTCTCTTTGTCTCTCTCTCTCACATCAGCGACATATAGCCCCTTCTGTGACAATCCAAAAGATCATGTTTTTCCCAATATTCCTTTTTAGATTTTTACATATTCCTAATCATTATTTTCTATTATAAAGGATATGACGTGAAAGTGTGTGTGCAACGCTTGAAATCAGAAAGACCCATTCATCAGGGTTTTGAAAGGAGCCTTCATGCCATTACAAATCTCCCAAACACTTGAAGTTGCAAAAGAATTATCCAAATATTGATTTTGTTTGTGCGATAGACATTGTTTATCATGCGTGATAGTCGCTCTAAGTGCAATAGATGCTTTGAGCATGATAGACAGGTGCTCTTTATTGCGATAGATAGTTTTCAGTCAATCATGATTGGGGCTCCGAGCCTAAGAGACAAGTTCACTTGATTCGCAAAAGATGCTTTCTTCTCGATAGTAGATTGTTTTATCTTTCTCTCCCTTGCTTTCACCAGAGACATGTTTTGTTTAGCCATTAATATCTCCCCTATATTACGCAGAGGAGCCTCCTTTTTTTCTACAAGTGTTGAACCTTCTTGTATTGTCGACATATGTCTCAAATCCAATCAAAGATTACTTTTGTGCTCAAGCTAGCATTAAGGGTACTTGGAACTTGGAATTGAGGAGATAAGGGTACTTCCTCTGACCAGTCTCGACAGTGTGGATCTTGGATGGCCCTTCATGATCGCATGGCTTGAGACGTTCTATAAGAGTTTCTTGCCCTTTTCTCTCAAATAAGAACTTAATGTACATTCAGTTTGGATAACAAGTCATGGTCTCCGTCATGGCTTCAGCGCCCCCCTACCTTGTGGTAAGCAACCTAGCCCCGACCCAGGGGGTGGTAAGTGACATGGCCCTTATTTTGGAGGGGGGATCTTATGTCGCTCATGGGGCTCCGAGGGTGTTGAACCTCCCTTGGTTTCTCTTACTAGAGCTGCAATCCTATCAAAGCAATAAGATCTCAAGAAAGTATCTCTTGTTGGACAAGTGTTTTGTGTTAGGCTTCTGCTCAAAGTTGTGCACCAATGGCTTCAAAAAGAGTGGTTCCCCCGTGGGATGATTATTAGAAAGTGTCAGTTCAAACCCGCTAGCCATATGGTGCTAGTCTTTGAGAAAGAAGATATGTTGTTCCAAGCCCTCAATCGGCAAGCCATTGGTTTCACGGGAGGCTGTTGGTGGTCTCATTTATGAAGGTGCAAGGCACTCTTTCAATGCTCGGTGGCACCCTCAAATCCATGTTAAGGCTGACCTTAAAAGAGTGGTTCCCCCGTGGGATGATTATTAGAAAGTGTCAGTTCAAACCCGCTAGCCATATGGTGCTAGTCTTTGAGAAAGAAGATATGTTGTTCCAAGCCCTCAATCGGCAAGCCATTGGTTTCACGGGAGGATGTTGGTGGTCTCATTTATGAAGGTGCAAGGCACTCTTTCAATGCTCGGTGGCACCCTCAAATCCATGTTAAGGCTGACCTTAGCGGGCCGCTTCCATCAAAGATCAAAGTGGATGTGGTCAAAGGGGATGTCTAGGAACAAGATGTTAATTACAAAAATCTACCTAACACATGTTTTTGTTGCGGCCAACAAGGCCACATGATTACAGATTGCCCACTAAGACAAAAAAGCAAACAAATACAAGAAGCATGCAAAAAAATTCAAGACAACAATGGGACATTGAATCGCACGATGAACGAAGAGAAAGTTAAGAGCACTCGAAACCTAGAAAGCTAAGAGCAACTCGAAACCTCTAGCAAGAGAAAACAACCTATTGAGTTACTGTAAAAAAACAGTTACTTAGTCAGACCCCCTCCCGATGAAAAAGAAAGACAAATCCAATAGGAGAATGTATGAGACCCCTTCCTACAAAGAGGGTAAAATATGGCAATGATCATCATCTCCTTGAAAGCTAGGGGGCAAGATGACCCCTCCAGAGCGACCATCATTGGTCGAATATGGATTCATGAAATTAGCCCCAACCCTAAATTTATCTATATTCAAGAGACTAAAGTTGATGGAGTAGAGGTCCAAAAACATCTTACACAGGTCTCATCGACCCATTTTAGGATCTCGACTTCACACCCCGGGGGTCTAGTGGGATGATAATTGGTATAAACCAATTCTGGTTTGAAAAGTTTGAGAACTCCATTGAAGATTAGTGCCATCAATGGATTGCCATTTCCTTTGGCACTCCCTTTCGATTCATGTTAGTTTCTATGTACGCCCCATCCCAAATGGGGAGCTGGAGAGACTAGACACCTAGGCTTCCTAGGAATCCCTCCCCCACAACGAGCTAATTTTTGGTGACTTCAACATGGTGGAGGACCCTGCGGATAGATGGAACAACAAGGGTCTGGTCATTGATAGTCGCCAAAAACAAATTTGGGACAAAACCAAACTACACTTGGATCTGGTCAAATTCAAAGATTCGAAAGCCTTCTCATGGTCAAATCTCCAAGCAGGTGAAGACAAAGGAAAGCTAGATTGGATAGAAGCTATATTGCTCAGAGCATTATTCATTAGTGGGGCCATCCTTCCCTCTCGCAATGCACTGGCCTTGCCATCTCCGATTACTACCGGATCATTATCTCTTTCCAACCTCTCACCAAAACCCATAAGGCTCCTTCGTTTCATGCCTGCTCCATCCATCAAGAAATTACTAAAGTGTGGAAGGAGGTTTTCACCTCGTGTTTATCCCCAACCAAGAGCTGCATATGCCTAGTCCAAAAGTCACGGCAGACCATGATAAGAACTAAGAAGATGCTCCACACTGTTCGGTATGCACGTAGAGAAGCTCTTTATCATAGACTCTGGAGAGTTCAGGAGGAAGTGAACAAAGGAAAAAGTCAATCCCAAAAGGATCTACAAAGAATCACAGTGCTACTGAGATACGAGGAAGAAATGCAAAGGAAAATTTGCAAATATTCTTTTAAGGAGTGGTGGGTTGTGTTAAACGGCCGCCGGAGTAGGACAAATGTATGCCGGATATAACGAAATTTTTGAAATTTGCGCGAAAAGTTGGTACGCGCGTCCTGTAAATTTCTTTAAAAAGCAATGGAAAAAGTGTGGTCGAGAGTCTGTTTTTTCAGAAGTGTTAGAGTACTGTCTGAGTTTGTGTGTTGTCATCGGGAAGTTGAGTCATTTTTCTGTGTTGTTCTGTTCAGTATGTTCGTCTATTCCTATTGTAGTGCAGAGTAATGAATTTGTAGTATCAAATTGTGAATCTGTTTGTTAACAGTTGTGTGCGCTTATGAACGTTGCCAAGCAACCGGATTCGGTACAGTAGTCTGTATTCACTGTTGATTCCGATCACAGGGAAGGACTAATATCGGTAATAGTATGAACTTCGAGTTGGAGCACTGATAAGCTTGGTGATGAATTAAACTGTGATTAGTATGCCTATTGATTGAGTTCTGCATACGGTAAGCCTGTACACCCTCTGGTATGGCCGTCTGTCTAACTACGGTCCGGTATACCAGTCTGTCCTGAAGAAGTGTGTATTGAGTTGCATAAGTTTAGTAAAGTTGAGTAACTCTATTAGTTTGTGAGTCAGAACCAGACTACTGCTCCATTACCATAGCAGATTAGTTTGTAAGTTCGGCGTCCTAGTACGCAGAAACAGTTACTAGTCAGTTAAAGCTAAGTACTGAGCTAAGACGTGATAGTGTATTTTACGGTCGTGTAAAGATTTGGGAAAATAGTACAGGGCATCTGTCTAACAGACCCCTACCACTCCCAAGAACCCACGTGGTTAAAAGGTAACTCAAGATTAGTTGAAGTATCACGATATTGTCGACTGTCTTAACCAGTACGCCTGAAGTACAGAAAGAGTGACATTGAAATGTTTTTATGTTGAGCATTTGACCTCCGACATTTGGGAAACATTTGAAGCCCAACATTTGGCGCCGTGTGTCGGAATAGTGGCATCAAGATTGTCAGTCGTCTGTCAAAATTAGATTATCGTTTGATTGGCAGAAGCAACAGAATGAGATTGTTGCAAACTGTCCCATTAGTAATACTACACGATTAGTACAAAAGATGATACATGCCGGTTACTCGATCCGGTGAAACGTATCCCAAGAACCATCAGTCTGGAGTACTAAAGTCAACTTTGGGAGGTAGAAGTACAACTAGGACTGACCCAGTCGTCAAGAAAGTTAAGAACGTTAAAACTGATTCCGGTCATATTTCGGTGGAACCTGTTACGCCTCTGGTAGATTTCGGTACTATTTTGGCACAGTCTGTCGAAGATATAGTAATTCCAGAACCTACCAAGACGCAGTTGGAATCTAGTTTAACCCTCATGGAAAAAGATTCAGATTCATCTACGATTAGAAACGCTCTAGTCAAAGAAAGCGACGAAGGCGAAAAAACACCGAATTCGGGCATAATTTCGGTGCCTTCCGGTGATAATTCGGTAAGAGAATCATAGTTTTTCGGTGACGATTTAGCATTTTCTGCTGAATCTTCAGCACAATCACTGCGCTTGGAAACAAGTTCCCATACATGGGACATCAAGAAGGAAGGAAAGCTGTCTGAAACAGAAATTCGTAGCATATTAAGCAAGATAATCGCACCGGAAAGTGCGCCATCCGACGATACAGATTCCGGTAGTTCAGATATTCAGACTCTAGATACAGAAGGAAGGTATAATACACTCACGATGAATGGGCAACAACAACAACAGTTATGTCCACCCAGGCCACCTCCAACGGGAGTGACGTACACGAAGTTTGGTGGATATCCAGGAGATGATCCGGATGCTCACGTACGCACCTTCGAGATAAGCTACGCAGTTCTCAACCATCCACAGGATCAGGCCTACAAAGCCATTGTCTTCCAATCTACACTTGTCAATGAAGTAGCCAGATGGCTTAGAGAATATGATATTAATCATTTCGGCACCTACGAAGCAGTACGAGATGCTTTTCTGCAGCAATTTAGGTTAAAAAAGAATCCAACCAAAATTTTTGATTATCTGTAGAATAACAGACAGAAACCAAATCAAACCGTGCAGGAGTATGCTACTCTCTTCAAAACACACTTAAGGCAGCTACCACTGGCCCATGCTAACTTACGAGATGATGTTATCACGCAGTGGTTCATCGATGGCTTGGTTCCACAACTTAAGCAGATCATGATCATAAGATGTGTTGGAGCCATGTCCCTCGATGCAGTCATTGCAATGACTCTGCAACTGGAACATAAAGTCGGTGGATTTACAGAAGATTTAGAATGGTTAAAAGCAAACAAGAATGTTGCAGAAGATATGACTAGATAGGTATACTGCAACATATGCAAAAATTCAGGACATACCAGTGCCAATTGCGCACTTAATCAAACATTTTGTGCTATCTACAACATTGCCGGACACACAACCGAAAACTGCGCATACAACGCTAGAGCACAAGGAACAGCGACTGTCAATGCAATTATCCAGGAACAAGGACAATCAGCCAATCACTATGTGCCTCCACAAATGAGAAACAACCAGCAGCAAGGATATCAAAATTACCGAGGACAGAGGAATAACAATTATAATCCAAACCACTGGCAAAACGGACCACCACCGGAAAATCCCAATTTACCACCACCACGCTGCCATTTTTGTGGTGAATTTGGACATATTAGGAGATTTTGTAAGGATGCAGCTGAGTATGATCAAAGGAAGAAGGAACGTCAAAATCCAATGGCCAACATGGTAAAAATCACACCGGTGGAGACACAGGCTACTGCAGTCCAGACCCGTTCCGGTAAACAACTACAACCGGCAGCAGAAATATTTGAACCAGGGATACGTGAACAACACAGAATGTATAACAAGGCTATTCAATGGACCACAGCAGAACCACCAGTCTTTCCAGAGTCTATTTCGGTAACCCAACCCTCGTTAACAAAGGAAGAAACGCAACAAAGGGAGTCAGCCGCAGGAACATCATCAGCAGCAGATACATTACCAACCGTAGACACCTCCGCATCAGCAGAGGCATCAACTTCAACATCAGTAGAGTCTATCAATCAATCTCAACAGGCCTGGGAAATCTTATCTAAGGCATCTATCACCCTGCCTCTGGGCCAATTACTGGCATTAGTACCGGGAATTCGACAACAGTTCCAACAACAGCTCAGTCCGGTGACTTCTTGTATTCCGGTGACAGTAGCAGTTCAACCGAAACCTGATTCTACTGTCGATCATTCAGTCCCCTTGATTACAGTATGGTATAAGAATCATAAGATTATGCAAGTATTGATTGATGGAGGCTCTGGTGTTAACATTGCGACGGCGGCCTTATGCAAAAGATTAGGATGGACCGAAATCGAACCAGTTCATTTTTTTGTTAGAATGGCAGATCAATCAAGAGTCCACCCCTTGGGGCTTGTACGAAATGTACCGATCACTTTGCAAGGTACGACCTTTAAGATGACCTTTTTCATACTAGATTTGTCGGAATCCACTTTGGATTACAACCTTCTTTTCGGCCGACCTTGGCTGAAGCATGCGAAGGTAGTACAGGATTGGTCTGCACAAGAGCTTACGTTTAAAGATGCAAATCGTAGATATGTGGTAAAATTAGATGCTATACAACCTTGCAAGCTTCACGCTAGACCATATTTTGCTGAACCAGTCCATATGCTAGATGGACTATCAGATGATGAAGAAGAGGAATTTCTGAAGAATAACGCTGACTTAATTTCACTAGGAACTATTGATCTACAGTCCATTGTAGATAACTGGAACACTTCAGTTTGTACAGTAGTATCCATCACCGAAGAAGCTAAGAAGGAAGATATCGTCTCTATCCATGACGATGAATTACAACCACTTTTCAAGTCAACAGACGATACAGAGAGACCTCAACAGTTTTATGTCCCCAAAGATCAGCTGACCACGTACAATCTAGGAGATGAAGATCATCCGCGTTCTGTAAAGATAAAGCATAATTTACCGGAATTGTTCAAAGCGGATTTGATTCGACTACTTCACGAATTCTCAGACGTCTTTGCATGGGATTACAAGGATATGAAGGGATTGGATCCGTGCATCTATCAGCACAGAGTTATGTTGAAGCCTGAAGCCAAACCGAACAAACAGCCTAGCTACCGGATGAATCCCAATTATGCATCACAGGTAAAAGCAGAACTTGATAGATTATTAAAAGTCGGATTCATCATACCAGTAGAACATGCTGAATGGATTTCACCAATTGTGATCGTACCAAAGAAAAATAAGCAGCTGCGAGTCTGTGTAGACTACCGGAAATTAAACGCAGCAACAATACTGGATCCTTTCCCGATCCCCTTTCTGGATACCATGCTTGATAAGGTAGCAGGTCACGAAATGTATTCATTCTTAGACGGATACAACGGTTACAATCAGGTTAGAATGGCCGAAGAGGATATACCAAAAACTGCATTCTTTACCAACTGGGGTGTCTTTGCTTGCACCGTAATGTGCTTCCGATTGAGAAATGCACCAAGCACATTTCAGCGATGTATGCAGGATATTTTCTCTCCTTATCTCACTTCATTTATGCAAGTATATCTTGATGACTTCTCAATTTTTGGTAAGATGATGGCACATTTGTTTCATCTACGCTGCTGTTTTCAAAAGTGCAGAGAGTACAGACTCTGTCTTAACCCAAACAAATCTGTATTTGCGGTCTCATGTGGCAAATTACTTGGCCACATTGTATCTGCACAAGGTATCCAACTAGATCCAGATAAAATTTCGGCAATATTAGAAGCTACGGTGCCAGCTACTCCAAAAGAAGTCATGCGTTTTTTGGGTCAAGTACGGTGGCATGGAAGGCACTTACGGTGGCTTGCTCATCTGGCTATACCACTAAACAAGCTAATCAGCAAAACACCTCGACAATTTGAATGGACCCAGGAATGCCAGATAGCATTTGATCGTTTAAAGCATTTACTAACATAAGTTCCTATCTTACAACCGCCGGACTGGGATCACCCATTTCATGTATTTGTCGATGCTTCAGATATAGCAATAGCCGAGAAAAATTACTCTGTAACAGAAAGAGAATGTCTAGGGCTAGTATATTCAGTCAAGAAATTCAGACATTACTTGCTAGGCCGTAAATTCACATTTCATGTAGATCACGCTGCACTTGTCTATTTAGTTCGGCAACAACATCTAGGTGGTCGATTAGCGCGATGGGTCTTACTCTTGCAGGAATTCGGCTACGAAGTCATTCACCGGCCAGGTAGTTCACACGCCTTAGCAGATTTCTTATCCCGCTTAGATTCCGGTGAAGCTCCGGTGGATATAGATGAGATGACACCCGAAATTTATGTATCAGAACCAATTAATGAAGAATCTGCAGACCCACCTATCCCATTTTCGTATTATGATCAGATCTTGACCTTTCTCACCGATGGTTGCTTTCCATCTCAGACTTCTACGGCAGTACACAAAAAAATTACAGTCTTTAGCCGTCGATTCCGGTTAGTTGCTGGAGAACTATATTATGTAGATCCAACCGGAATCCTACTTTGATGTATTCCACCACATGAAGTTAACTCAGTTATCACTTTGGCTCACTCGATTCCTTCCGGTGGCCACTTTGCTGCAGATCTAACTCACCGGAAAATTCTGCAGAATGGTCTCTGGTGGCCAACAATGTACAGAGATATATTACAGTTTGTCAAACAATGTGATACTTGTCAAAGATCGGGTCAGCCTTTGCAACGTCATCTTTTTCCTCTACAACCCATCTTACCAATGGAACCTTTCCAGAAGTGGGGTCTAGATTTTATCGGTCCAATTACACCACCAGCAGTCTTCAGTAACAACCGTTACATACTGACCTGTACAGACTATGCAACCAGATGGGCTGAAGCCTGGGCTTTACGGTCTGCTACAGCAGTTAGGGTAGCAAAGTGTCTACTAACCGATGTCTTTCCACGTTTTGGCTTACCACTAGAAATTGTCTCAGATCAAGGCACTCATTTTGTAAACAATTTAATGAAAGCACTTACACAGTCGTTCCAGGTCACACATAAATTTAGTTCTCCTTATTATCCTCGTGCCAATGGATTGGCCGAAAGTACAAACAAATCTCTGTTGAATATCCTTCGAAAATTGATCATGGAATCACCAGAAAGATGGGATCAACTGTTACCTGCAGTATTATGGGCATACCGGACTACCTACAAGGTAACAACAGGATTGACACCTTTCAAATTAGCTTATGGCCTAGAAGCAATAGCACCAATGGAGATAGTTATACCAAGTTTATGAGTAGCCATTACCCAGAAACTACTACTGGAAGACTCACTGTCATTTCGGTTGGACACTCTCAGAGAGTTAGATGAGCATCGATGGCTCAGTTTCTTAACTATGCACGAAGTTCAACTAAGACAGGCAAGGACGCACGATCGAAACCTGAAAACTCCAGTGTTTTCGGTAGGATAGCTTGTACTTTTCTATAATGCAAAGTCAAATAGATCCGCAGGAAAATTCAAATTACGGTGGTTCGGCCCTTACAAGATTGCAGAGCAAATCGGTCCAGCAACTTTTCGGTTGACTACGTTGACCGGAAATCCACTTCCAAAAGTAATCAATGGCTCGAAGCTGCGGCCGTATCAAAGTGCTATTAGTCCGCATTAAAACATTCGGCGATGGACCGCATTTTTTAGCTTTTGTTTTTTACTTTTCATTCTGTTCTTTCTTCTCTTTTTTAAAATAGCCGTATTCTATCATAAGCCGCCCTCCTTACCAATTACTCAAGTATGCATGCCAAATTAAAAGCAATATCATTCTAGCACCGCACAATGATAACCATCACTTCCTACCCCCCCACCGTAATATCTGTACTTAAGCTCTTCGATTGCGCCAAAAAACGCTATTGTGTTCTTGTGATTGTGCTTATGTTTCCTGTATTCTGTGTATCCGTGTGCTGTGTCCTGTGTATTCGTGTTCGCGTGCGCAATGGAAGCGTTGGCGAACTACACAGCCTTTTGTGATGGTATCCCTACCGAGGTAGGAGAATACCTGCGCCTCCAAGGGTTGGCCAACTTCGCTGAGCTGCCATGGCACTCAGTGGAAGCCCATCCCTTCTTTGTGCAAATCATCTCTGCCATCGCCAAATCCCCCATCACCGAACGACAATGGATCTTCCTCTCCCTACCATCTAGAACCGTCATAACCTTCCAGGCCTTCGCCGAAGCCTTCCGCCTCACTCCACAAGGCCGCGAGAATGGCCCAAGTATCCCTGTAGCCCGCATGACCGAACTTTTCCCCCGCCATTCATCAAACGAATACGCTATTCTCTGCCGCCCCAAACCTGAAAGAACAGCATTACAGTTCTTAGTTGCAATCCTTAACCTCCAAAAATGCACCTATGGTATCTCCCACCCATTCTATTCTGCCATCGACCTTGCCGCACGAGAACCCGTTAATTTCGCCTCATTTTTCTTTCACCGAATCCATAAGGAGTGCGTCGCCATAGTGAAACAAGTCAACAAAGGAACCACCCCTCGATCCAGACTTCCCCACATCCTTTCTTTCCTCTTCCCAACCATACTTGCCGCTCAACCACCACCACGAGGACCAGTCTTAAGGCACAAAGAGTCAGTTCAACTACTAGAAGATGAGGAAGAAGAAGATGAAGAAGAGCTCAATCAGTTGTTCTGCAGGAAACGTATCCGAATTAGCTCCTCAGAAAGTGAAGCACAAGGCTCAGTCGGCAAAGTTAACGATGACGACAAAGACGAAGAGAAGAACGAAGAAGAAACCTTCCATGATACAGCAACTTCAATGCACAATGAATCATCGGCAGAGCAACAAGAACAACAAGATCAAGCAGAGACGGAAATCATTTCAACCGAAAAAGAATCAGAGCAACAGGAAAATGAGCAGCAATCTAATCAAGATGCACTAGACAAGCTACTGAAGGTAGTGGAATCCACAGAAGCACACAATGCAGAAACAAAACAAACAAACAAGGTAACAACTACTGACTCTGCCCTCCCCAAAACCTTGCCTGCTAACCCCATCTCTCAACCGGAACCACACCGCAGCCCCATCAAGCCCAGTCACCCCACCGGAACTTCTGAAGCCTCTACATCCTCCCTCAACTATTCACCTCCAAATTCACAACAACTCCTCACCGGAACCTCGTCACAACCTCGCCCTCCTCTGCCATCCCACCCCATTCCAATTTTTTCGGAACTAGAAACTATGGGTCACCTTTTAATCAATCGATCCCAACAACTGCCGCAACACCTAAAGCAAGCCATAGACGATGCACGAGAAGAATTCCAAAAGAAATTGGAAATAATGGAGGCGGATATCACCCCTCTTCAGGAAGAGTTACAAGCCGCAAGAGCAAAAAATCATGCATTACAAGAGCATATCAAGCAGCTACAGGCTACACTCCAAGCACAAGAAGAAAGCTCAAACCAGCGAGATAAGGCATTAGCTGAAAAAGACGAATTACTCACAGTTGCCGACACCGAAATAATAAAGTTAAATCAAACAATCAAAGATACAGACGATACAAGAATAGCACTAGGAAACCTACTGGAAGAGACAAGAGTCCAGTTGCAGGACACAATACAGAAATACCAAGAGCAGCAGAGAGAAGCAAAGCAGGCAGTAGAAGAGTTACAAAGAACAAAAGAATCCTTAGACAATGTCAACAACATGCTGAAACACCAACTGAACAGAGAATCTAAATATCAGAAGGACTTAGCAAATGCCCGCAGAGAACGAGATGCTTACTACAAAACCATAGAGTTCCAGAACCAACAGTTCGGAAGAATGGATAATCAATTACGCAACCAGAAAGACCAAATCAGTGAGATGCAAAAACAAGTAATGGACATGAAGACAGCAAGAGATGCGGCGTTATCAAACGATTTTTATTTACAGGAGGCCTTTTTGCAAACACAGGCCGAAATTTTGCTTACTGAAGCCATCGCACTTAGTTCCGTTAGAGTAGATGTGCAGATTTTAGAACCTGATACCCTTAAACAATTATTAGAAATCCTTAAGAAAAAAATAGCCCGGACATTTAGATTAGCCAGGAATATGTATTTGGAAGGTATCATAGATGAACAGTAGTTTTGTAATCAAAATCACTTGCGGGTTCGAGTCCACCGTGCGTGCCAGTGTTAAACGGCCGCCGGAGTAGGACAAATGTATGCCGGATATAACGGAATTTTCAAAATTTACGCGAAAAGTTGGTACGCGTGTCCTGTAAATTTCTTTAAAAAGCAATGGAAAAAGTGTGGTCGAGAGTCCGTTTTTTCAGAAGTGTTAGAGTACTGTCTGAGTTTGTGTGTTGTCATTGAGAAGTTGAGTCATTTTTCTGTGTTGTTTTGTTCAGTCTGTTCGTCTATTCCTATTGTAGTGCAAAGTAATGAATTTGTAGTATCGAATTGTGAATCTATTTGTTAACAGTTGTGTGCGCTTATGAACGGTGCCAAGCAACCGGATTCGGTACAGTAGTCTGTATTCACTGTTGATTCCGATCACAAGGAAGGACTAATATCGATAATAGTATGAACTGCGAGTTGGAGCACTGATAAGCTTGGTGATGAATTAAACTGTGATTAGTATGCCTATTGATTGAGTTCTACATACGGTAAGCCTGTACACCCTCTGGTATGGCCGTCTGCCTGACTACGGTCCGGTATACCAGTCTGTCCTGAAGAAGTGTGTATTGAGTTGCATAAGTTTAGTAAAGTTGAGTAACTCTATTAGTTTGTGAGTCAGAACCAGACTATTGCTCCGTTACCATAGCAAATTAGTCTGTAAGTTCGGCGTCCTAGTACGCAGAAATAGTTACTAGTCAGTTAAAGCTAAGTACTGAGCTAAGACGTGATAGTGTATTTTACGGTCGTGTAAAGATTTGGGAAAATAGTACAGGGCATCTGTCTAACAGACCCCTACCACTCCCAAGAACCCACGTGGTTAAAAGGTAACTCAAGATTAGTTGAAGTATCACGATATTGTCGACTGTCTTAACCAGTACGCCTGAAGTACAGAAAGAGTGGCATTGAAATGTTTTTATGTTGAGCATTTGACCTCTGACATTTGGGAAACATTTGAAGCCCAACAGTTGGCAAAACTCACAAACCCGCCAAAGAGATGTGTAGCATTCTTAAAAGGAAAAAAAAAAACAAAGAATTGATCCCCCTATTGCTAGACCCAAATGGTGATGTATGCAATATGGAAGAAGAAAATTTTAGAATCATTGAAGAACACTTTACGAGACTCCTAGGATCAGGACCCCCCTCTCCCCTCATAGACAGGAGTGCATGGTAGCCAACTTTAGGGTATCCTCTCATAGGATCCCACAAAACCTTTGTTCCCAACTTGATGCCCCTATCTCCGAAGAAGAAATCATTGAAGTCATTGATGCCCTCTCTAGTGGGAAAAGCCCGGGGCTGGCAAGATGCCTCGTCGTCTGCTTTGGCAAGAGGCGCTCAAGTTTGGTGCACTTTCGACTTGTCTCAATAGTGGCATCATCACATTAATCCACAAAAAACAGGAAAAGAAGAGAATTGAGAACTAGTGTCCAAATATGATGCTTCAAATGGGATATAAGATCATTGCTAAGTCATTTGAGATCTTGGTTTAGCAAGGACCAAAAAGGTTTCGTCAAAGGCAGGTCATTATTGGAAGCCCTTATTGATATTTGGGAAGGACTTTACTTTGTTGATGAGTCAAGACAAGATGTGGTTTTCCTCAAGATGGACTTTCACAAAGCTTAAGATAGGCTAGAATGTGACTATAATTTGTAGTCACTTAACGATCTCGATTGTAGGGAGAAATTGACCAAGATGATCTCAACCCTTTTGGGAAACGCATCAACTCAAATTAATGTTAATGGCCCACTTTTGAATGTAATCAATCTAAAATGATCGATTAGACAATGGTGCACATTGGATCCCCTTCTCTTTGCCATTGCCATGGAAGCACTTAGTCGGCTTGTGGAACAACAGGTGGTAGTTGGTAATATCAAAAGCCTCCAATTACCCCATGAACATAGCTAGATCACCATTAGAGTTTTTGTCGACGACACGAACGCCTGTTTCCACAAAAATTGTACCAGTGTGGAGACATTTTGGAGGTGCCAAGATACTTTCTACGAAGCCTTTGGATCCAAAATCAACCACTCAAAGACTGCTTTTAGAGCTATTTTTGAGATCCAACCCGACCTTCACTTTGAATAAGGGTGCCAAAACATTCCAACTCCACTTCATTAAGGAAAGCATATTCGCATTTCCCCACAAAACAAACCTGCTCTTTGCGATCACTAAACATTCAGAGATACGAAATCTGTTTGTAAGTTATCAAATCAGAGAATGATTTTCGGATTTGATGATTTGATAATTCTGTTGTGCATAATATGTAATTGACAAAATACATGGAATACATAATACTTAATCTTCTATACACCCCAAGGACCTCTCTCTCTCTCTCATCAATGACATATAGATCCTTCTGTTACAATCCAGAAGATCATGTTTTTCCCAAGATTTCTTTATAAATTTTTGCATATTCCTAATCATTATTTTCTATTATAAAGGAATATGAAGTGAAAGTGAGTGTGCAATGCTTGACATCAGAAAGACCCATTAATCAGGGTTTTGAAAGGAGCCTTCATGTTGTTACAAATCTCCCAAGGACTTGAAGTTGCGAAAGAATAATCCAAATATTGATTTTGGTCAATTACGCAACTAATAAAATAAATTTCACATAATTTGGACATTAAGAACACTATAAATGAAAAATTTTCATTGAAAACCCTATCAGGTTCATGAGTCACTAATGAAAGCACCAAAGGATAGAAAATTTAATGTATGCACTTCAAGTGGAGATGTACACCAATGAAAAAGGCAGAATCCAAGAATCAAATCTCTTTGGAGGATATTGTGGCTTCAATGCCTACTAGAACACTCACTTGAGTGAGTCTAGAGATTTCAAGATGTCCATGGATAGATGTCCAGTTAGGAAGCTTGAGGCAATGGGAAAGTACATGGATAGATGTCTAGTTAGGAAGCTTGCTTCTCAAGAAACATGGATCAAGGCCATATCTCTATTGCTTTGTGGTCAAGCAAGATACTATAATCGTTGGAAATATTATTAGGCACCAAGGCCATATCTCTATCTGCTTTGTGGTCAACCAAGATACTATAATCGTTGGAAATATTATTAGGCACCAAGACTAGAGCTGGGTCAACACGATCCAAATGTACCACAATTTAATGAAATAGAAAGAAATAATGATGGACCTAGAAGAGAACTTATGAAAAGAACAAGAGAAGAACCAAATCCTTAACAAATATCTAAAAAAACCAAGTGGAATCATCATCCAAATTGAGACTAAAGCAGGTATATGAAAGGCCAAATGTAACTACAAAGGGAAAGAATGCATACATAGGCCCTTGAATAGGCCAATTGAAGATCTTGCTTACATGCCTAGGGTTTCAATGATGAAGAACTTGGACCATTTGATAGGATGAAAATCTTGGCTCCACTCGATGGGTGAGTCAATGAGCAACACATGATTGAATGTTGTAGCATTGAAGGCTATGATCTCTTCATGGTTGGTATTTTGGATGACGTCTTAGAGACAAACACAAATTATTAGCACTTTACATACATCTCAAGGAATAGATCCATAGTCATGAGCACTCCTTTGATTCACGTGAAGCATTCTTAGAGCATGTAGCAACTTCACTCCCACCAAAAGTGGAAGTTCATGGAGAGGACTCTCTTGTGTCTGGCTAGCAAAAAGATGATGATGAACCCTCACCTAGGGAAGAGGACGTTACAAAAATAAATGAAGACATGCCTATACAAGATAAGGAATAACAATAGGAAGATGAAAATAAGGAATCTAAAATTTTTGAAACAATAGAACCCTTCAAAAGGTACCACGTTGAAGATAGAAGGATACCAAAAATGAAGCCAAAACGAGAAGCCACCATGAAGGAAGCCCATGGTACCAAAGAACAAACAAACATGGTAAGTGTAATAATTCAGGGAGGAAAAGAGCGAAGTAACTTCATTTGCAATGATGTGATGATTGATGAAGAAGAGTTAATACTAATTCTATTTAGAGAATATCAAGATAGTTTAGCTTGAATGTACACAAACCCTAAGGATGCGAATATGAACATTTCGTCTCACAGAATCCCTATGGTCACGAATGCAAAGCCAAGTAAATAAAGACCATATACCTACAATGACAATTACTTAGTCAAAATCAAACAAGACATTGAAAAATTACTAGCTTCAAGATTTATCTTTGAGATAGTGCACATAGAATGGGTGCTTCCCGTAATATACATATCAAAGATAGATGGTATTTTGAGAGTGTGCATCATTCTTAAAAAGGTAAATAGTGTTATGATTAGAAATAGCTACAAACTTCCAATCATGGATCATCTGTTTGAACATCTTGGTTCCAAGCCTATAACTTCCTTGATTGTTTCTCAAGTTAGAAACAAGTGGATAGTGCAATAGAAGACCAACATAAGATGGAAATTTACCATTGAATGGGTTGATATAAACATTTTGCATCATGGATTTGCGTTGACTAATGCTGTTTTCATGTTTTAGAGAATGATGTGTCATGTGTTTAAAGAGTTTCTTCAATGATGCATGGAAGTGTACATGTATGACTTATGCTCATCATTAGGGTGAAAAATGGCAAAAAATGGGTCATGCAAGGATTTCAATACGTTGTGCTTGACCTAGATTAATCTTCTCAAATAATATTTAAAATATCTATGTAAGATCATTTAAAATGTATCTTCCATGAATATATTAGTTCTCAAAGAGAGAGAAAGTTTGTTTAAGAATCATGAAAAGTGATATGCCTCAAAGGTTGTTCATGTGGAATGTTCAAAATATTAGATTTTTCCCCTCTTGTCCTTCTACCTATATAATGGTGTTTTTAGGACGTGTTCCACCTTTTTGCTCTCCTCTCCAAAGTAGATAAAATTCACTCTTTTTCATAGTTCTACATTGCTTTTCCATGGACAACCTCAATTCAAACACTTTCACCAAACTTTCAACTAGCAGGACTCTGTGTCATAAGTTCCACACCAGTATTGTGTTGATTCATAAGTATGCAGCAATGCGAGAGGTATTCTTAAGATCTCTTTGATCTTTTGAAGATGAATCATCATGAAATGAAGGAAGAAAAGAACATTGACATATGGATAGATGAAGCTACTTATCCAACTAATCCTCCAATTATAAGCCACCCACCTTTTTATAGTCTTCATAATGTGCTAAGATTTGTAGGAGATACTGATGACATTTTATGTGGATATTTTTCAAAGACTTGAGAGTTTTCAAACAACTATATGCAATACATAAAATAGATGAATTTTTGAAGATCATGAGGCAACATGTGTTATCTAATATGTATATGATTAACTTCAAAAGGTCAGTAAAAGGCTTATAGGAACCATCAGAGAGCCTTGGAGTGTCAAATACATAACTTGATGAGCTTTAAAAGACTGTTTAGTCCAATAACGCTTTTTCAAATAAACATCTCATTATCTTAATCTTTATGTTTTTTATAGCATATCGTATTTTTGCCTTGTCCATTATTTGTGGAAAAAGGAACCCTTGCCACATGGGACACTCAGGGGATCGAAAAGTCTCATTATGAAGCAAGAACAAGCTTCTTCATATGCACAAGAAAAGAAGTTACAAAAATTAATCCATTCAAAGGGCTTTTTGATTAGTTATTTAGAAGACACATACAAAGGAACACATGCCCAAAATTATCAACAAGCTGAAAATATCAATGTGAGGAGGAAAATTCTTTTAGGATAGAGCTACATTAAATACAAGAAGAATGACATCTCATTCTAATGTGAAACTAACGGTATAGAGATGAGATCAAATAGGATTTGGAATATGTTTTGATATTTTTCTTACAAAAATTACATATGGATGTATTTATAATTCTTGAAACCATGGAATTGATAACATAAAAAGGCATTATTATTCTTTGAGTTTTTAGAGTGAGCTTGACTCTAGAAGATATCTTATGTATCTAACATATGCTTTTCTATTCAACCCTGCAATATGTTTTGCATATGAGACCTTTTCACCCAGGGTATAGCTAGAATAACAAAGGAAGTAAGTAGCTCTTGAAGCACTTGGCCATGGGGCATAGCAAAATATCCTGAATTCTATTGTTCATTCAAGAAAAAAGATCCTAGATGCATTAAATGGAAATGAGTAGTAGCCCTTATACTTTTACTAATACGTTCCTTAGATAGAACATTACAAATCATAGTCTCCGCTTCAAAGCTTATGTACAATAGATAATGAATTTGGACTCAATTTTGGAAGGTAATGAACCATTTAATTTATATTCACTTTTTCTTTTCCTTTTTTCTCTAAAGCTTTCATAAGGCCCTTCCCTATCCTAAGAAAATTATCTTCATTTGATATAGATATCTGCATAAAAACAACACTTGTAAAATTCTATATGTGATGGGGAAAATGAGTCATAAAGCAAAAGGAAATTGCATAAAAAAATGAAACAAATTCTCAACTTAAGATATGAGTCACAAACACATACAATTCAAGCAAGTAGGCTCATTGCAAGATCTTAGATGGGCCTAATCCCTTGTATCATTTGTTCCTCGAAATCATGAAAAATCAAAGATATTTGGCCTATTTCTTTTTCGAATACCTATGAATGATAAGGGACAAGGGAATTTTATATGGGCAAAACAAAAAAACATTCAATTCCCCATATGAATCTAGGACATGACCAATTCAAATTATTAGGCTCATCACAAAATCTTGGATGGGCCTAATTTGATGAAGTTTGTGTGTGTGAAAATTAGTACAAATAGGTTACCATTTATTAGAAACAAGAGCTTTTTGTATGAGAATCATGTAAATAGATAGTTGATCTTAGGCACGTTCGGGACATAATCGCAATATTAGTTTCTCCAAATTTTGAACCAATCATAAGATACAAAAGTTCACATGGAATCTGTGGTTCAAGATGATTTCCTTTGTGTCTAGGACATCAATGAGCTTGCAAAGGGAGAAAGCGAAAAATCTCAACTAATGTAATGAAAGTAGGGTAGGAGTGACCCATCCAAGACCTTTTGACAGGCCTAATCGCTTGAATTGTTCGTACTTCAAAATCATCAAAAATAGAGGTTAATTTACCCATTTCTTTGGTCAATGTCTATGAATGAAGAGGAAGACAGGGATTGCATAAGAAGAAAACCAGAGAACTTGAGTATATGAATGAATCTAGGACACAACCAATTCAAGCGATTAAGCTCATCAGAAAATCTTGGATGGGACTAATTGCTTGAATTGGGTGTGCCTCAAATATGAGACATAAATGAAAGGGAGGTGATTTAGAACATATGTTAAGGTCATACTCATCCTAAAGGAATTCTTCAAAATCAATTCTTATAGTTCCTTTTTCCTCGACAAATTCCCTTTATTCAATTTTCTCACTAGAGAAGTAATACCCTATATGCACTAAATGGCAATGAGGAATAGCCCATATATTTTGATAGGTTCTTTAGATACAACATTGAAACATCATAGTCTTCACTACAAAGCCTATATACAATGGAGAATGAATTTGGATGCAATTTCAAAAGGTAATGAATTTGGATGCAATTTCACGATACCAACCAGGCGATACGATACCACAAGTGGTATCAGGATACCAAGACTGGTAGCCGACGATACGATACTTCGGCGAGTATCACGATACAAGGGAAGTTTTGGTATCGCGATACCAAAAACTCAACCGATTGCGATACTCAAGCCAAAATACCTCCAAATTCAAACTTTTTTCTCTCCCCCTTGCTCTTCTCTCACCCCTCTTCACTCTTAGCCTACTGTCTCACTCAAAGAATTCCAAAAAACACTCTGTCCCACCCCCCGATACCGATCAGAACTTTAATCACGTGGAAATGCAGACTTTAGTCTTGTTGAGACTAAAGTTTGATGATAGCTTGCCTTTAGGTGGTGATGCACAAGCCTTGAGGTCACTGGGTAAGGGTGGGGGCTCAGATTGCACGATACCAACTTGATGATACCAGTCACTACGCTCAGATGATACCAGAAAGAAGCAAATGTCAAATGAGCTCCAAAGTTTTGGTTTTTATATTTTTTGGTGACTAAACTTAACTACACTAATTTGGCAAATTTTTTGGGATTTTTCTTGGTGATCTTGGCCTACTTCTACTTCACTTCTCTTCTCCTAACCTAACCCTAACTCTTCCTTCTCTTCCTTCCTAATAACCCTAAACCTAAAAACTCATTACACACACCTCCAGGATGTGAAGTAACAAGTGCTGAAGTGGTTGACTACTTGCCACTGAACGAATTCACTTCTACAAGTATGATTTCATCACTCTCAAGCTATAGCCATCACAAAAGCACCTTGGTTGAGTTGTTCCTCAACAACGGTGCCAAAAACGTGTGTACCTAAGTGAAGGAGTCCTAGGGACTTGTGCCAAAGAGACTAAATCTCATTTGCCACACAAGTCCGTATAGTGAGGAATTGACACATGCTTATTTGTCAATCCGATGAAACGACCTAACCAAGTGTATGAGGACATGTGCACACGTGATGGGAAATGAAGTGGTTCAGCTTATATGTGGGATTTGAACTCAAGATCCACCAGCTAGGAGTATGATGGGCTAACCACTTGCCCCAAAAGCCATGGTTGAGGATTACTTCCTAATCCTCCCTCTTAGGGTGTGGTTCAACCATCTCCTGCTGGTTATATCTTGAGTCTAACACTCTCTTCCCCTTCTAGAGTTGTTGTCAATGATCAATCCTTACTCTCCCCTTGGATTGATGTCCTCACCCTCGCACAGTCTCTTGAACCATCTTGTCCTCAACCTTGGTCTCTTGAGCCTTGCCTTTCCGCTTCTTGGCCACTTTGCCTACAGACTTGCCTTGCTCTCAACCTTGGTGTGTTGAGCCTTGCCTTTTCGCTTCTTGGCCACTTGCCTACGGACTTGCCTTGCTCTCAACCTTGGTATCTTGAACCTTGCCTTTCCGCTTCTTGGCAACTAGCCTACGGACTTGCCTTGCTCTCAACCTCGGTCTCTTGAACCTGGTTCTCACCCATGCTACGTATCTTGGATCCCCAATCTAGTGTTTTCATTGGAATGCTCCTTCTGAGAGCTTTCCAATGGTATATTACACATCGAAATCCGACCTACGGATTGGGAGATACACTCAAATCTTTGTTAAGCTTACCTTTGAAATCGACGCGTGCACCTTCCATCCACCTTGCCCAAGTCTACTCTCAAATCTTTGTTAAGCTTACCTTTGAAATTGACGCGCGTGCCTTCCATCCACCTTTCCCAAGTCTACTTCCTTAGTTCTGATACCAATTGTGGGATTTGAACTCAAGACCTACCAGCTAGGAGTATGATGGGCTAACCACTTGCCCCAAAAGCCATGGTTGAGGATTACTTCCTAATCCTCCCTCTTAGGGTGTGGTTCAACCATCTCCTGTTGGTTATATCTTGAGTCTAACATTATATGCATGAGAAAAGACTAATCCACCTCTCTAACTCACTCCAAAACTAAAAGTGTCTATCGCAATACCACTTACAATAGTTTTCACTAAATTGAGGATTTCGCCTAGCTCCAAACTCTGAATATGGTCAGTAGTAGGTTTGTTTTCGAAGCTCTTGATGAGACGCATCTATTGGAGGTAGTTTCACTCGATTTTGACAACCGTGCTTCAAGTTATGAACAATACTAGCTCACAGACACACTACAGTAGCTCCAAAACAATGGGGAGGGGTAGACAACCGTCCTACACACACATTCCAAGCATTACACACACACTAAAGATCAAAGAGAAGAAGAAAATGTGCAAGAAAGAAGCAATTTCAAAAATTAGGAGCTCTCCTTCTTCACAATGGCAAAAAGTGTTTACAAAGAGTCACCAAGTGACTTATATACATGTGCCCTAAAAATGGTCATTTCACACAAGTGACCTGCACTTTATTAAGTTATCTCCATTTTCCTACTATTTTACAAGAAATATATTACATTGATTTAAGATTATGCATCTAGAGGACTCCTCTAATGTATTTACATGGCTTGAGGGAATTTCCTAAGACTTTGAAGAAGAAAAATATGCCCATTAATTTGAAAATTTTGGGGCATATAGTGAGGAATTGACAAACGCTTATTTGTCAATCAGATGAAACGACCTAACCAAGTGTATGAGGACATGTGCACACGTGATGGGAAATGAAGTGGTTCAGCTTATATGCATGAGAAAAGACTAATCCAGCTCTCTAACTCACTCCAAAACTGAAAGTATCTGTCGAGATACCACTTAGAGCAGTTTTCACTAAATCGAGGATTTCTCCTAGCTCCGAACTTTGAATATGGCCAATAGTGGGTTCATTTCGAAGCTCTCAATGAGACGCATCTATTGAAGGTAAAACTCGATTTTGACAATTGTGCTTCAAGTTATGACCAAAACAGTGAATGGTAGGAAACACCCACACTCACTCCACAACTCGTACTAGCTCACACACACACTATAGTAGCTCCAAAACAGTGGGGAGGGGTAGACAACAGTCCTACACACACACATTCCAAGCATTACACACACACAAAAGATTAGAGAAGATGAAAATCTGCAAGAAAGGAGCAATTTTGAAAATCAGGAGCTCTCCTTCTTCACAATGGAAAAACGTGTTTACAAAGAGTCACCAAGTGACTTATATACATGTGCCCTAAAAATGGTCCTTTCACACAAGTGACCGGCACTTTATTAACTAATCTCCATTTTCCTACTATTTTACAAAAAATATGTTACAGTGATTTGGGATTATGCATCTAGGGGACTCCTCTAGTGCATTTACATGGCTTGAGGGAATTTCCTAAGACTTTGAAGAAGAAAAATATGCCCATTAATTTGAAAATTCTGGGGCTCCCCTTTCGTGCCTCTTTGCTCTGCAAGACTCTCCCCCTCTTTGTCTCTGTCGTCCCTTGAAAGGCTTTTGCTTCTCGTTTGTAGCTCGTCTAAGATTTCTGAATACATGCACCCAGTGGTCGAAGAAGCAACAAGGACTGTCAGACAATTGGTTATCTTATCCGAGGTATGTCCTTTGCTTCTGTTTGCCCCTTGGTATTCCTTATATCACAAATCTGGGTTGCCGTATTCAGTCGGGCTGCCACGCACGCGATCAGTGTCTAAGAATGTGAGGTTCATAGTCACCCTCTTCAACTTTTCAGCCTCTACCTCTTTCTAACTTTTGGTCTTCTGATTTGTCTTTATCTTCACACATCTGACCCTGTTGTATTGCTTTGCCTATTTATTTTCTATTATCGCACGCTATCAGTGAAAGGATTATTACCTGCCAAGTACTGTCTTGCACTTTTTCATGGATACTTCCTGGCCGTGGTCCGTCCTTCCCATGAAATGTCTTAGTTGTTATTATTGTTTAATTCCATTCCTTAGGACCTGGTTGTTTGGCTTTGTTGCCTGATGTGTGCCCCTACGGGGCTTTGGGTAGAGGGTGGTTCTCTTGCTTTATTATCTTCATTCTTTACTAGGTAGTTTTGGTCTTTGATTTTCTTCTTCTTCTCTTCTTGCTTGATTCTCCTTCCACAATACTCCTACAAAAGATAAGCTTGTAGATATACAAAGAGCTTGGATGGACTAAAGTTGCAGAGGTTTAAAGATATGGTAGGAATAAAGAAGATGCAGGTAATCACAATTGATGATTGAGGGGGAGCTATTGAGGCAAGACAATCAACAATTGGTGATTATATGAAGCTTAGAAATGAAGACATGAAGGAAAGATTGAAGTCTAAGTTCATGAAGTGAAGTGAAGGTTCAAGAAGAAAAGTTCTATAAACATATGTACATTAGTTTTGTAAATACTTCAAAATACTTGAAGTTTAATGACGAATCAATACTCAATACTTGTAGATATCTAATTCCATAGTTAATGCATCTATGGTTAAAATTTGAGAGCCTAGTTATTATGTGTAGGAACATTTATATGTGAAGAAGTGATGAGTGTCTTCTGAAATAGATGCAATTTGGATGGTCAAAGAATTGATCAGTTCTTAGTGCACAGTGTAAAGTTTTACACAAATGAGGAGTCAAAATCTAAGTTGGAAGGTAAGCCATGTATGACTGAGAGCATTTTCTTAAACAAGTTCTAGTATGGGAGCACTATGTGTTAGAAGTTGGAGGTGTCAAAGTCGACTCTACAAGAAGGCAGTTTCAAACATAGGTAGATTGTTTGGATCATTTCTCATAATCTACTGAAGATTTTGGGATGTTTTAAGTTGGAGGAGGTGCAAAACCTATGTGAAGTGACTTTCTTCACAGTTAGCAAAAGTCTTGATAGTTTGGCACTTGTCTTCCAAAATTGGTTGAGTTTAGAGTTATTCTTCATATAGAGGTGGTCTAACATTAAGGATAGCTTATCTTTTGGAGATTAACACTCTCCATTAAGTATCACTTTCCTTGAGTGCTTCAATTGCCTCATCCATAGCTTCCTTACATTCTACCTTGGTCTCTGCCTCTTCATAGGATGATGGCTCTCAAATGACAAGTTTTTGCAAGATAAATAGAGTGCTTAGTAACTAGGGAAGTGGCATACCCATATATGATTGGCTTATTGCTCTCCCTTTGTGATCTTCTGATAGCTTGGTTGGATGATTCAGGTATATCCTCCAACTTCTTCATCTTGACTTTGCCTTTGGACTTCCATGTCTTGAATTCATCTAAGTTGATGATGTCCTCATCATCTGAGTTGATGTCTCCATTCTGAGTAGGTTCCTCCTTAGTGAGGCATGGAAACTCCTCTTCCAAGTCATAAGGTAGCTTTACTTTTATGCATTCACTTTCAAACCAAGAGTCATTCTCAACAAAGACAACATCTCTACTGACCATGAATTCTTTGTTTGAAGGATGGTAGAACGTGTATACTTTTTGATTGAAGTCATACCCTATGAAGATGCACTTCTCTGCCTTAGGGTCTAGCTTACCTCTTATTTGAGAAGGAATATGCACATAAGAAACACATCCAAAGATCCTACAATGATCAAGTGAAGGTCTTCTACCATGCCATGCTTCATATGGGGTCATCCCATCAAGAGATTTGGATGGCAACTTGTTTACAAGATAAGTGGCAGTAGATACACTCTCTGCCCACAAGTAATTAGGTAACTTTTTCTCATTTAACATTGACCTAGCTGTTTCAACAATTAATTTATTTCTCCTCTCTCCCACCCCATTTTGCTCAGGAGTATACCTTGTTGTAATTTCTCTCTTGATTCCTCTGTCCTGCAAGAATGCATCAAACTCATTTGAGAAGTACTCACATCCTCCATCTGACCTTAGTCTCTTTAGGTTTCTTCCTATTTGGTTCTCAACAAGTGCAAGATATTTTTTAAAGCAACTAAATACTTCATCTTTGTGCTTCATAAAGTATAAGATAGTCCATCTACTGAAATCATCAATGAAAGATACATAATACCTTGATCCAAAAATTGAGGGATCCTTACTTGATCCCCATACATTTGTATGGACAAGCTCTAGGTAGTCCTCATGCATGTAGCCTTTCCTTGAGAAGGGTAACCTGTGAAATTTTCCAAATTGACAAGCACCACATTTATAGATAATGTGTTGCTTGGATACATTAGGTATCCCAAGCACACATTGATATCTACATATATGTTTTAAGGTTCTTTCACAAACATTCCCTTATTTTCTTATGCCAAATTTCAAGCTCTGATAGTTTTTTATCTTTGTAGCTATAAAGTGCAATGTTCCTTGTATCCTTAAGTTCAAAAGTAAATAATCTACCTGTCTTTTCTCCTTTGGTAATTCTCTTGAATCCATGTTGGGGATCCTCCACAAATGCTCCATATTGGTTGAACCTGACCTGCAAACCCTTTTCCACAATCTGTCCAACACTCATCAAATTCTTGGTAATTGTAGGTACATATAGAACCCTTATCAATAGATTTCTATTTCCATCAGAGATCTTAACATTTCCTACTTTAATCACTGAGTGCTTGGTGTCATCACCTACTTGTACCTGATGCTTACCCTTTGGTTCCTCAATGTCAAAGAGAAGAGGCACATTGCCTACCACATGGTTTGAGCATCCTTAATCATTTATACCTGGTTTTGAACTCATATTCATAATCAGAAGAGAATCTTCTTGCTCCTCTGTGTAGTTGTTGTAATCCTTCCTTGATTTAGAGCCTCCTTGGTAGTTGCTATTGTAGTTTTTGTTGTAGTTATTGTTATATCGTTGATGGTGATTGAATCTTCCTCTTGATTGTGTATATGGACCTCTCTGATAACTTCTTCCTCTCTGATTATTGAAGTTCTTGTAACACTCATCTATAGTATGCTTTGACGATCCACAAATATTACATGGTGAGGAGTTATAAGATCTCCCCCTACCTTGCTTACCTCCTCTGCCCCTTCCTCTTAAGGTTCTACCTCTCTCTGCATAGTTGGCTTGGGAAGTAGTTCCTTCATCTTCAACCTTCTTGTTCTTCCCTTTCTCTTTGGACTTAATTTTATCTGTGTACAGGGAAGAAGAGCTATTACGTCTTGATGAATCTCCATTCTTGTTGAGCTTGGCTTCATGGATAAATAGTTGCCCCATGAGTGTGGTAAGTTCTAGAATCTGCATGTCCATGTACAAGTCCATGGCAGTTGTGAAGCTCTCCCATTTGTCATCAGCTTTAATACCATTGATTACTTGTCTTACAATCTGATCCTCTTTAATTTCTGCTCCTATGCTTGCCAATTGATCTGCTACATCTTTGACTTTGGTCACATTTTCTGAGATGCCTTGGATAGGTTGCTTTTTTTGAGTGGTAAAGTCAATCCATAGTTGATGATGAATCTATTCATATTCTAGGTGATGCCTATAATCCTAAACCTATTCTTATTTCTGCTATGCAGATAATTAGAGGTATACGTGATGGCTATAAAACATTTGTAGTGTATGTGAACAATCTGCATGAGGAAGGTAATGATGAAGGTATTCCAGATTATGTAGAAAATCTCTTAAAAGAATATGCAGATGTATTTCCAAAAGTTTTGCCTGGTACATCTCCACCTAGGCAGATTGACCATGCCATTGACCTATATCCAAGGACTGAACCATATTCTAGAGCACCCTATAGATTTAACATTGATGAATTAAAGGAGCTTAAGATTCAATTAGGTGATCTTTTGAAGAAAGGCTTGATAAGACCGAGTGTCTCACCTTGGGGTGCACGTGTTTTATTTTAGAAGAAGAAGGACGGCTCTTATAGATTATGCATCGACTATAGGGGGTTGAATAAAATAACAATTAAGAATAAGTATCCACTTCCTCATATAGATGACTTATTAGGTCAATTAAGTGGAGCGATTGTATTCACTAAGATTGACTTACAATCTGGATATCACCAAATTAGGATCAAAACAGAGGATATTCCTAAGATAGCTTTTCGAACACAATATGGTCACTTTGAGTTTACGGTTCTACCTTTTGGATTGACAAATGCTTCTGCCACATTTATGTGCTTGATGAATAATATTTTTCACGATTCCCTAGATGAATTCATCTTAGTATTTCTTGATGATATATTTGTATACTCTAAAGATGATTGTGAGCATACGGTACATCTCAAGAAGACTTTGCAAACTCTTACAGAACAAAAATTGTATGGAAAAAAGAGTAAGTGTTTCTTTGCTCAGGATAAACTTGTTTATCTAGGAAGAGTAATATCGAAAGAAGGAATCCTTATAGATGAAGATAAAGTAAAAACAATAGTTGATTGGCCCACTCCTAAGACTATAAGGGATGTTAGAAGTTTCCTTCAGTTGGCACAATATGAAAGAGCACATATTAAGGTTTTCTCTAAGATAGCTACACCCCTCACAGAATTGACTAAAAAGAATATAGGATTTGCATCGAGTGATGCTTGTCAAAAATCATTTGAAACACTAAAACAAAAATTCATTGGAAATTGTGTTTTGAAAATACAAGAAATGGGAAAGCCTTTTGTGGTTGCATGTGATGCAAGTGGTAGTCAGATAGGATGTGTTCTTTCACAAGATGGAAGGGTGGTTGCATATGAGTTTTGAAAACTAAGAAAACATGAACTTAACTATCCGACTCATGATTTAGAAATACTTGCTATTGTGCATGCACTTAAGCATTGGAGACATCTATTGTTAGGGGTTAAGTTTGAATAAAAAACAAATCATCACAATCTAAAATACATCTTCACACAACCATTGCTTAACAACACGAAGAAGCGTTGGACTGAATTATTAAGTGAGTATGTTTTTGTCCTTAAGTATATGGCTCGTAAGGAAAATAAGGTTGCTGATGCATTGAGTCGAAGACCTTTGTGTAATCTTGTTTCTGTAATAAATTCTGATTTTCTGAAACAAATTCAAGAAGAGATAAAACAGGATCCTTTTTGTGCACCTATTTTGAATGATTTGAATGCGAACAGGGGATCGATGTATGAGGAAAAATTTCATTTGCAGAATTGAACATTGTATTGTAACAATCGGCTATGCATATCTTCTGAATCTCCATTAAAAGTCAAAATATTGCATGATTGTCATGGTGCACCTTTTTGTGCACATCCAGGTTATTCAAGGACCTTTGTTAAAACAAAGTATTCTTACTTTTGGCCATGTATGAAGTGCGATATTAGAAAATATGTTAGTGAATGTTTGTAGTGCCAATAGGTGAAATCTAAGTTTAAGAGGATGCCTGGAATGTTTCAACCTTTGGATGTTCCAAATCAAAAGTGAGAATCTATTTCTATGGACTTTATCATATCACCAAGCTACCTATGACTAGAAGCAAGCATGATACCATATTTTTTGTAGTCGATCGGCTTACCAAGCTGGCACATTTCTTTCCTATGAAAAAGATTAATACTGCTTTGAATGTTGCAAGAGTCTTTGTAGAATGAATTTTTCGATTGCATGGAATCCCTTAAAGCATAATTTCTGATAGAGACTTAGATTTACGTCAAACTTCTAGAAAGCGACATTTGAATCGATTGGAACTCAACTTCGTATGAGTACAGCTTTCCATCCACAAACTAATGGGGAAACTGAGATGGTTAACATGGTAGTTGAAGATATGTTGCGTATGTATGTGAATGAAAAGCAGGATAGTTGGAGTGAATATTTACCCTTGGTTGAGTTTACATACAATAGTGCATGGCATGCATCTATAAAAATGACTCCGTTTGAAGCTATGTACGGTTATAATTGTTTGACTCCATGTTCATTTTCTTGGTTTCCAAATAAAGTAAAACTTTCCAAAGAAATGCTTGATAAGATGGATGAAGAAATTGGAAAAGTTAAGAAACACATAAAAGAAACTCAGAAAAGACAAAAGATGTTCTATGATTTAACGAGAAGACCACTTGAATTTCAAGTTGATGATATGTTATTTCTTAAAGTTCATCCTTACCGATCTAACTTGTTGTTAGGGAAGGATCATATAATATCTCCTCGATATGCAGGTCCTTTTAAACTTTTGAAAAAGATTGGATCTCTTGCCTATTTATTGGAATTACCTAAACATTTAAATGTGCATCCTCTATTTCATGTTAGCTTACTTAAAAGATACATATCTAATGTTGCTCATGTTTTGCAGGACAACTATAAGCTGAAAGATGATGGCTCTTTTGAGCTTCAACTGGATAAAATATTAGATACGAAGGAAAGATTTCTTAGAAATAGATCTATAGTAGAAATTTTGGTGAAATGGCACTCATACCCAGTAGAAGGTTCGATTTGGGTGAATTTAGATGATTTTCTAACACATTATCCTTCTTTCCAACTTTGAGGACAGAGTTCTTAAAGGGGGGAAGAATTGTAATATGCCTCTTTTCTAGTGAACTAATTCATTTTGGACTTTCTTAATTTCATTGTGGGGATAATGCTTAGAGTGAATATTTGGGTCATTTTATGCATGTAAGAAAAGTTTTGGGTTGACAAGTTTCATATTCTCTCTCTAGACCTTATTTGCATCATGTTTTCTAGTCAAATTTTGAAGGTGAAGATGAAAGAATAGGAAAAACTCTGTATGAGAGAAAGGTAGAGCAAGTATAGGAGAATAAAAGTGCATGAGTGAAATTTTTGTAAATCATGTTTTAAGTACCTCGTTCAGGGTCCTACATTTAGTCCATTGTAAGAAAATGCCTTGATTTTACTCTCTCTCTAGAATTCTGAAACTTGCACGGCTTAGAAATGGCATTTGGAGGTGGATTTGGACCTCAAACGTGTATAACTTTATTGTGCAGATTGCACAATTGAATAAAAGTGTCTCTCACAAGCTTAAGCTGATTCCTTACCATTTTTGAGTTATTGGGCTTTGAAAAGTGCCGTTTTCCAACACTACAAAAAAAAACAAGGGCTTATCTAATTCTATTCGAGCCCGTGATTCTGATGCTCACGTGTCACCATGTATAAATATGGATATTTTCATATATGTCTTTTTGGTTTTTTTTCTCCTATCTTTGACAGGTATGGTAAAGAAAGAAAGCACACTACGATCGCATGGATTTTTGCAAAAATTTTGGAGAAACTCGACTTTTTCTAAATTTGGTGGATAGCACACTTCTTTGGGGAGGGTAGCGATCAAACTCTGATATAGGGAGACCTGCGTGTCAAAACAGGGGACACAGAGAAATCTGAGAATTACTTTGTGATTGAGAGTGAGTGTGAGAGTGAGAGTGAGAGTGTGATTGAGAGTGCGAGTGTGAATGCGATTGTGATAGCTCGAAGGTGGTCAGGAGGTAGAGGCTTCGTCAAGAAGCTATTGTGCAATGCTATTGTCCAAAGCTATTGTAACCATTGATTCTCATCTATAATATCAGAATTCTTCCTTCTCTGCGTCATATTTGTTTCTACCCTTCCAAATCAGATTTTCTCTTACCTTGTGCAATCTCTGCGTTCTTCTCCCCATATTATTTTTGAGTGATCAAAAGATTTTGATTGGGGATAGATTGTGATTGAGGAAACGCTACAAGTGGTATCAGAGCAGATTCAATCCTCACGAACGATGGAAAGTAAGATTCCTGAACAAGAGGAGCTTATTCAAAAGCTTCTTAGTGAATTGCACAAAGAACGAGGCAGAAAGCAACCAGAAGGAGCAAAAAATTTGTTTGTGGAGCTAAACGATGAGGTAGATGAATGTGCGAGAGCTTCTAGTGTACCTTGTGGAAAACAAAAATGCAATTATGAAGATATGGAACTAGGTGAATTTGCCCTTAATCAAGTCTTCAAGAAGGCATAGATTGAAGAATTGGAGGATTTCTTTGATCTTCAACAATTTAGTGAAGAGTCCAAGGAAAAGTTGGGATCCTGCACTTGTGTGGGATCACGAAGCTATGGTGGAAGTCGTATATGTAGACTCGAACGCGTTCTAGTCCAATTCTATGGAAGGAATTTAGAGAACAAGCTAAAAATTGCTATTGTTCTCCGCACTACCATATGGAGAAGAAGATGGAGTTCTACAATTTTTGACAACACAAAAGTGATAAGCATAGCTTATCTGTTGATTTGTACAAATAGAAGTTCCTACGTCTTCATAAATATGCATTAGAGGTTAGCAGTGATGCTCTAAAGAGTAATTTTATTGAAGGGCTTTCGTGAGGAGCTTCGCTATCAAGTCTAGGGATCTGGATGCATTGATTTTCTTGATGCTATTGCAATGGCCGAGAACTTTGAGAAGATGAAGAAGTTCAATTTGTAGAAGGCAAATAGAAGCAGATTCATTGCAACGGGACATAGACGACAAAGTTGCAATGAACATGAACAATTCAAAGAAGACTCCATCTTCAAATAACCAAGGCAAGAATCCTGTGCAGGTCGAAACCTAGAAAGCTAAGAGCAACTCGAAACCTCTAGCAAGAGAAAACAACCTATTGACTTACTAAAAAAAAAAGTTACTTAGTCAGACCCCCTCCCGATGAAAAAGAAAGACAAATCCAATAGGAGAATGTCTGAGACCCCTTCCTTCAAAGAGGGTAAAATATGGCAATGATCATCATCTCCTTGAAAGCTAGGGGGCAAGATGACCCCTCTAGAGCGACCATCATTGGTCGAATATGGATTCATGACATTAGCCCCAACCCTGAATTTATCTATATTCAAGAGACTAAAGTTGATGGAGTAGAGGTCTAGAAACGTCTTAGACAGGTCTCATCGACCCATTTTAGGATCTCGACTTCACACCCCGGGGGTCTAGTGGGATGATAATTGGTATAAACCAATTCTGGTTTGAAAAGTTTGAGAACTCCATTGAAGATTAGTGCCATCAATGGATTGCCATTTCCTTTGGCACTCCCTTTCGATTCATGTTAGTTTCTATGTACGCCCCATCCCAAATGGGGAGCTGGAGAGACTAGACACTTGGGCCTCCTAGGAATCCCTCCCCCACAACGAGCTAATTTTTGGTGACTTCAACATGGTGGAGGACCCTGCGGATAGATGGAACAACAAGGGTCTGGTCATCGATAGTCGCCAAAAACAAATTTGGGACAAAACCAAACTACACTTGGATCTGGTCAAATTCAAATATTCGAAAGCCTTCTCATGGTCAAATCTCCAAGCAGGTGAAGACAAAGGAAAGCTAGATTGGATAGAAGCTGTATTGCTCAGAGCATTATTCATTAGTGGGGCCATCCTTCCCTCTCGCAATGCACTGGCCTTGCCATCTCCGATCACTACCGGATCATTATCTCTTTCCAACCTCTCACCAAAACCCATAAGGCTCCTTCATTTCATGCCTGCTCCGTCCATCAAGAAATTACTAAAGTGTGGAAGGAGGTTTTCACCTCGTGTTCATCCCCAACCAAGAGCTGCATATGCCTAGTCCAAAAGTCACGGCAGACCATGATAAGAACTAAGAAGATGCTCCAGACTGTTCGGCATGCACATAGAGAAGCTCTTTATCATAGACTCTGGAGAGTTCAGGAGGAAGTGAACAAAGGAAAAAGTCAATCCTAGAAGGATCTACAAAGAATCACAGTGCTACTGAGATACGAGGAAGAAATGCAAAGGAAAATTTGCAAATATTCTTTTAAGGAGTGGTGGATTGGCAAAACTAACAAACCCGCCAAAGAGATGTGTAGCATTCTTAAAAGGAAAAAAAAAGCAAAGAATTGATCCCCCTATTGCTAGACCCAAATGGTGATGTATGCAATATGGAAGAAGAAAATTTTAGAATCATTGAAGAACACTTTACGAGACTCCTAGGATCAGGACCCCCCTCTCCCCTCATAGACAGGAGTGCATGGTAGCCAACTTTAGGGTATCCTCTCATAGGATCCCACAAAACCTTTGTTCCCAACTTGATGCCCCTATCTCCGAAGAAGAAATCATTGAAGTCATTGAAGCCCTCTCTAGTGGGAAAAGCCGGGGGCTGGCAAGATGCCTCGTCGTCTGCTTTGGCAAGAGGCGCTCAAGTTTGGTGCACTTTCGACTTGTCTCAATAGTGGCATCATCACGTTAATGCACAAAAAATAGGAAAAGAAGAGAATTGAGAACTAGTGTCCAAATATGATGCTTCAAATGGGATATAAGATCATTGCTAAGTCATAGCCAATAGAATTTTTGGCCATTTGAGATCTTGGTTTAGCAAGGACCAAAAAGGTTTCGTCAAAGGCAGGTCAATATTGAAAGCCATTATTGATATTTGGGAAGGACTTTACTTTGTTGATGAGTCAAGACAAGATGGGGTTTTCCTCAAGATGGACTTTCACAAAGCTTAAGATAGGCTAGAATGTGACTATAATTTGTAGTCACTTAACGATCTCGATTGTAGGGAGAAATTGACCAAGATGATCTTGACCCTTTTGGGAAACGCATCAACTCAAATTAATGTTAATGGCCCACTTTTGAATGTAATCAATCTAAAATGATCAAAAGCCTCCGATTACCCCATGAACATAGCTAGATCACCATTAGAGTTTTTGTCGACGACATGAACGCGTGTTTCCACAAAAATTGTACCAGTGTGGAGACATTTTGGAGGTGCCAAGATACTTTCTACGAAGCCTCTAGATCCAAAATCAACCACTCAAAGACCGCTTTTAGAGCTATTTTCGAGATCCAACCCGACCTTCACTTTGAATAAGGGTGCCAAAACATTCCAACTCCACTCCATTAAGGAAAGCATAATCACATTTCCCCACAAAACAAACCTGCTCTTTGCGATCACTAAACATTCACAGATACGAAATCTGTTTGTAAGTTATCAAATCAGAGAATGATTTTTGGATTTGATGATTTGATAATTCTGTTGTGCATAATATGTAATTGATAGAATACATGGAATACATAATACTTAATCTTCTATACACCCCAAGGACCTCTCTCTCTCTCTCATCAATGACATATGGATCCTTCTGTTACAATCCAAAAGATCATGTTTTTCCCAAGATTTCTTTATAAATTTTTGCATATTCCTAATCACTATTTTCTATTATAAAGGAATATGAAGTGAAAGTGAGTGTGCAATGCTTGACATCAGAAAGACCCATTAATCAGGGTTTTGAAAGGAGCCTTCATGTTGTTACAAATCTCCCAAGGACTTGAAGTTGCGAAAGAATAATCCAAATATTGATTTTGGTCAATTACGCAACTAAAAAAATAAATTTCACATAATTTGGACATTAAGAACACTATAAATGAAAAATTTTCATTGAAAACCCTATCAGGTTCATGAGTCACTAATGAAAGCACCAAAGGATAGAAAATTTAATGTATGCACTTCAAGTGGAGATGTACACCAATGAAAAAGGCGGAATCTAGGAATCAAATCTCTTTGGAGGATATTGTGCCTTAAATGCCTACTAGAACACTTACTTGAGTGAGTCTAGCAATTTCAAGATGTCCATGGATAGATGTCCTGTTAGGAAGCTTGAGGCTATGGGAAAGTACATGGATAGATGTCTAGTTAGGAAGCTTGCTTCTCAAGAAACATGGATCAAGGCCATATCTCTATTGTTTTGTGGTCAAGCAAGATACTATAATCGTTGGAAATATTATTAGGCACCAAGGCCATATCTCTATCTGCTTTGTGGTCAACCAAGATACTATAATCGTTGGAAATATTATTAGGCACCAAGACTAGAGCTGGGTCAACATGATCCAAATGTACCACAATTTAATGAAATAGAAAGAAATAATGATGGATCTAGAAGAGAACTTACAAAAAGAACAAGAGAAGAACCAAATCCTTAACAAATATCTAAATTAACCAAGTGGAATAATCATCCAAATTGAGACTAAAGCAGGTATATGAAAGGCCAAATGTAACTACAAAGGGAAAGAATGCATACATGGGCCCTTGAATAGGCCAATTGAAGATCTTGCTTACATGCCTAGGGTTTCAATGATGAAGAATTTTGACCATTTGATAGGATGAAAATCTTGGCTCCACTCGATGGGTGAGTCAATGAGCAACACATGATTGAATGTTGTAGCATTGAAGGCTATGATCTCTTCATGGTTGGTATTTTGGATGACGTCTTAGAGACAAACACAAATCGTTAGCACTTTACATACATCTCAAGGAATAGATCCATAGTCATGAGCACTCCTTTGATTCACGTGAAGCATTCTTAGAGCATGTAGCAACTTCACTCCCACCAAAAGTGGAAGTTCATGGAGAGGACTCTCTTGTGTCTGGCTAGCAAAAAGATGATGATGAACCCTTACCTAGGGAAGAGGACGTTACAAAAATAAATGAAGACATGCCTATACAAGATAAGGAATAACAATAGGAAGATGAAAATAAGGAATCTAAAATTTTTGAAACAATAAGGAGGAAAAGAGCGAAGTAACTTCATTTGCAATGATGTGATGATTGATGAAGAAGAGTAAATACTAATTCTATTTAGAGAATATCAAGATAGTTTAGCTTGAATGTACACAAACCCTAAGGATGCGAATATGAACATTTCGTCTCACAGAATCCCTATGGTCACGAATGCAAATCCAAGTAAATAAAGACCATATACCTACAATGACAATTACTTAGTCAAAATCAAACAAGACATTGAAAAATTACTAGCTTCAAGTTTTATCTTTGAGATAGTGCACATAGAATGGGTGCTTCCCGTAATATACATATCAAAGATAGATGGTATTTTGAGAGTGTGCATCATTCTTAAAAAGGTAAATAGTGTTATGATTAGAAATAGCTACAAACTTCCAATCATGTATCATCTGTTTGAACATCTTGGTTCCAAGCCTATAACTTCCTTGATTGTTTCTCAAGTTAGAAACAAGTGGATAGTGCAATAGAAGACCAACATAAGATGGAAATTTACCATTGAATGGGTTGATATACACATTTTGCATCATGGATTTGCGTTGACTAATGCTGTTTTCATGTTTTAGAGAATGATGTGTCATGTGTTTAGAGAGTTTCTTCAATGATGCATGGAAGTGTACATGTATGACTTATGCTCATCATTAGGGTGAAAAATGGCAAAAAATGGGTCATGCAAGGATTTCAATACGTTGTGCTTGATCTAGATTAATCTTTTCAAATAATATTTAAAATTTCTATGTAAGATCATTTAAAATGTATCTTCCATGAATATATTAGTTCTCAAAGAGAGAGAAAGTTTGTTTAAGAATCATGAAAAGTGATATGCCTCAAAGGTTGTTCATGTGGAATGTTCAAAATATTAGATTTTTCCCCTCTTGTCCTTCTACCTATATAATGGTGTTTTTAGGACGTGTTCCACCTTTTCGCTCTCCTCTCCAAAGTAGATAAAATTCACTCTTTTTCATAGTTCTACATTGCTTTTCCATGGACAACCTCAATTCAAACACTTTCACCAAACTTTCAACTAGTAGGACTCTGTGTCATAAGTTCCACACCAGTATTGTGTTGATTCATAAGTATGCAGCAATGCGAGAGGTATTCTTAAGATCTCTTTGATCTTTTGAAGATGAATCATCATGCAATGAAGGCAAAAAAGAACATTGACATATGGATAGATGAAGCTACTTATCCAACTAATCCTCCAATTATAAGCCACCCACCTTTTTATAGTCTTCATAATGTGCTAAGATTTGTAGGAGATACTGATGACATTTTATGTGGATATTTTTCAAAGACTTGAGAGTTTTCAAACAACTATATGCAATACATGAAATAGATGAATTTTTGAAGATCATGAGGCAACATGTTTTATCTAATATGTATATGATTAACTTCAAAAGGTCAGTAAAAGGCTTATAGGAACCATCACAGAGCCTTGAAGTGTCAAATACATAACTTGATGAGCTTTAAAAGACTGTTTAGTCCAATAACGCTTTTTCAAATAAACATCTCATTATCTTAATCTTTATGTTTTTTATAGCATATCATATTTTTGCCTTGTCCATTATTTGTGGAAAAAGGAACCCTTGCCACATGGGACACTCAGGGGATCGAAAAGTCTCATTATGAAGCAAGAACAAGCTTCTTTATATGCACAAGAAAAGAAGTTACAAAAATTAATCCATTCAAAGGGCTTTTTGATTAGTTATTTACAAGACACGTACAAAGGAACACATGCCCAAAATTATCAACAGGCTGAAAATATCAATGTGAGGAGGAAAATTCTTTTAGGATAGAGCTACATTAAATACAAGAAGAATGACATCTCATTCTAATGTGAAACTAACGGTATAGAGATGAGATCAAATAGGATTTGGAATATGTTTTGATGTTTTTCTTGCAAAAATTACATATGGATGTATTTATAATTCTTGAAACCATGGAATTGATAACATAAAAAGGCATTATTATTCTTTGAGTTTTTAGAGTGAGCTTGACTCTAGAAGATATCTTATGTATCTAACATATGCTTTTCTATTCAACCCTGCAATATGTTTTGCATATGAGACCTTTTCACCCAGGGTATAGCTAGAATAACAAAGGAAGTAAGTAGCTCTTGAAGCACTTGGCCATGGGGCATAGCAAAATATCCTGAATTCTATTGTTCATTCAAGAAAAAAGATCCTAGATGCATTAAATGGAAATGAGTAGTAGCCCATATACTTTTACTAATACGTTCCTTAGATAGAACATTACAAATCATAGTCTCCGCTACAAAGCTTATGTACAATAGATAATGAATTTGGATTCAATTTTGGAAGGTATTGAACCATTTAATTTATATTCACTTTTTCTTTTCCTTTTTTCTCTAAAGCTTTCATAAGGCCCTTCCCTATCCTAAGAAAATTATCTTCATTTGATATAGATATCTGCATAAAAACAACACTTGTAAAATTCTATATGTGATGGGGAAAATGAGTCATAAAGCAAAAGGAAATTGCATAAAAAAATGAAACAAATTCTCAACTCAAGATATGAGTCACAAACACATACAATTCAAGCAAGTAGGCTCATTGCAAGATCTTAGATGGGCCTAATCCCTTGTATCATTCGTTCCTCGAAATCATGAAAAATCAAAGATATTTGGCCTATTTCTTTTTCGAATACCTATGAATGATAAGGGACAAGGGAATTTTATATGGGCAAAACAAAAAAACATTCAATTCCCCATATGAATCTAGGACATGACCAATTCAAATTATTAGGCTCATTAGAAAATCTTGGATGGGCCTAATTTGATGAAGTTTGTGTGTGTGAAAATTAGTACAAATAGGTTACCATTTATTAGAAACAAGAGCTTTTTGTATGAGAATCATGTAAATAGATAGTTGATCTTAGGCACGTTCGGGACATAATCGCAATATTAGTTTCTCCAAATTTTGAACCAATCATAAGATACAAAAGTTCACATGGAATCTGTGGTTCAAGATGACTTCCTTTGTGTCTAGGACATCAATGAGCTTGCAAAGGGAGAAAGCAAAAAATCTCAACTAATGGAATGAAAGTAGGGTAGGAGTGACCCATCCAAGACCTTTTGACAGGCCTAATCGCTTGAATTGTTCGTATTTCAAAATCATAAAAAATAGAGGTTAATTTACCCATTTCTTTGGCCAATGTCTATGAATGAAGAGGAAGACATGGATTGCATAAGAAGAAAACCAGAGAACTTGAGTATATGAATGAATCTAGGACACAACCAATTCAAGTGATTAAGCTCATCAAAAAATCTTGGATGGGACTAATTGCTTGAATTGGGTGTGCCTCAAATATGAGACATAAATGAAAGGGAGGTGATTTAGAACATATGTTAAGGTCATACTCATCCTAAAGGAATTCTTCAAAATCAATTCTTATAGTTCCTTTTTCCTCGACAAATTCCCTTTATTCAATTTTCTCACTAGAGAAGTAATACCCTATATGCACTAAATGGCAATGAGGAATAGCCCATATATTTTGATAGGTTCTTTAGATACAACATTGAAAAATCATAGTCTTCACTACAAAGCCTATATACAATGGAGAATGAATTTGGATGCAATTTCAAAAGGTAATGAATCATTGAATGAATCTGGAGAGTTGAGGAGGAAGTGAACAAAGGAAAAACTCAATCCCAGAAGGATCTACAAAGAATCTGAGTGCTACTAGGATACAAAAAAAAATACAAAGGAAAGTTTGCAAATATTCTTTTAAGGAGTGGTGGGTTGGAAAAACCGACAAACCCACCAAAGAGGTGTGCATCATTCTTAAAAGGAAAAAAAAAACAAAGAATTGATTCCCCTATCGCTAGACCCAAATGGTGATGTATGCAATATGGAAGAAGAAAATTTTAGAATCATTGAAGAACACTTTACGAGACTCATGGGGATCGCGACCCCCCTCTCCCCTCATAGGCGGGAGTGCATGGCAGCCTTCTCTAGGGTATCCTCTCATAGGATCCCATGCAACCTTCATTTCCAACTTGATGCCCCTATCTCAGAAGAAGAAATCATTGAAGTCATTGATGCCCTCCCTAGTGGAAAAAGCCTAGGGTTTGGCAAGATGCCTCTTCGTCTGGTCTGGCAAGAGGCACTCAAGTTTGGTGCGCTTCCCACTTGTCTCAACAGTGGGATCATCAAATTAATCCACAAAAAAGAGGAAAACAACAGAATTGAGAACTAGTGTCCAGATACGATGCTTCAAATGGGATATAAGATTATTGCTAAAGTCATAGCCAATAGAATTTTTGTCCATTTGAGAGCTTGGTTTAGCGAGGACCAAAAACGTTTCGTCAAAGGCATGTCAATATTGGAAGCCATTATCGATATTTGGGAGGACTTGACTTTGTTGATGAGTGGTATTTCCCTTTTTCACTATTACTTCGAATTTGAACTCCATCAATGGTAGAAAGCGTCTTACCAGTCTTCCCGTGTTACAGGGCTTATTGACTAGGTACAATAAGGCCTGGTGGTCTATGAAGAACTTGAACTTGTTGGCTAAGAGATAGTGTCTAAATTTCTTCACTGCATAGACCATTCCTAATCCCTCTCGCTCCGTAGTATAGTTCCTCTCAGCTTGATTTAGTTTTCTACTCGCATAGGCAATTGGGTGATCTAACTTTCCTTCATCTGTAGGTTGAGCTAAGATACATCCTATTGCGTAATTAGATTGTCAGCATTTATTAAATATCTTCTGCAATTCAAGAATGTGGTCTTGTCTTTGATTTGAATATGTACATAGCTCATCTACATACACTTCCATGCTCTTCTTCAGGAATTCTTTGAAAACATGACACATCAATCGTTGGAAAGTAGCAGGCACATTAGTGAGTCCAAAAGGCATCACTCCAAAAGCATAGACTCTCCATTCAGTCACGAACACGGTCTTATAGTGATTCTAAGTAGCAATAACTACTTGGTTGTGTCTAGAGAATCCGTCTAAGAAGCTATAGACTTCTTTTCCTGCAACTCTTTCCAATAGATGGTCAGTGATGGGTAATGGGTAGCTGTCACATATAGTGGCTGCATTGACCTTTTTCAAGTTAATGCAAACTCTCAGTTTTCCGTTCTTCTTAGGCACAACTACTAGTGGTGATACCCACTCCGTGTGGTCTATTTCATAAATGAATCCTATCGCTAGTAGCTTGTCTATTTCTTCTTTAATTTTAGTAGCATAGACCTCATTGTATATATAAGGGCATTGTTTTGAGGGTTTTGCCTCTGTCGTCATTGGTATTCTATGAGTGGAAATAGAGGGTTCCACACCCTTGAGATCCTTATATGTCCATGCCAATACATCTCGATATTCTCGGATCAATTGTATTAATTCTTCTTCCTCCTCAATTGACACATCCTTACCTATGTATGGACATCATTCTTCTCCATCCTCCACTCTTACTATGATCTTTTTTGTTTGCTCTTTGTTATCGTATGCTTCTCCTTCTCTAGCCTCTCTCTTGGGCATTTGGATGGCTATCTTTCTCTCTTCTACTTCGTACCTTTTAAAATGCTCCAGAACCTCAAAAAATCTGGATTTGGTCCCATTTTATGAATACTTTCCTCTTGCTCTTGTACTATGGGGGCGGCTTCTATCACCAAGATCTTGGTCGGTTTCTACTTATCTTTAGTTCAAATGGTGTCTAGATATCTTTCTTCTTAATCAAATTCTGGTTCCATTTCTATACTCTCATATTCCTCTTTCCACTCTTTTTCTAAAATTTCCCTGCTTCTACTTCTTGCAGAACAACCATGTACAACTTTACATCATAGCCTTCTTCGTCTATGCATTCGTTCATTGTTAGAACTTCCTCATTCACACATACATCCAAGGTGGCTAAGATTTCCATCCATCCATGCGGTTCAAAGGTTTCATCAGGAAAGATTTGAGGCATATACCTTGGGTCCTCTACAGGTCCGTAGTTAGGATGTCCTATTGGCCACAACTCCCTTTTATTGTCCTCCTTCTTGGCTTCCTTACACATCCATAATTGGGCATCCTCATACTTCCATGATTGATCGCTTGATCAAGCGCTATGAATAGATAGGTCATCTTCCTCCTTGTGTATGGGATTCCACTATAGTGGGGGTACATCTCTATATGAAAATGTATGCAAGTTTATCTTGGTGGTATTTCCTTGATGTTGCAGGTATAATGAATCTCGTCCCTAGTCTTGCACGATCTGCATTTGTCTCATGAAAGGTCGTCCTAATATCATTTCGTAATTGTTAGCCTTTTTGAACTTACAAATGGCTAATGTGTGTTTAGATTCAACTCCATAGGTGGTTAATTTGATCCTTTCTAATATTCCTAAGGGTTTCTCCACATGACCGTCTGCTAATTGGAGCTTCATGCATGTGGGCTATAAGGCAGGCTTTCCCCATTCCTCCCAAATCTCCTTGGCCATTCCTACTCCTGCTCTTGTGTCTAGTATAGCCTTGGTCATGTACCCATTATAAGTGACAGGTAGACATGTATGACCTTCGTCTCCTTCACTAAATTCTCCCACCTTATCTACTGGGATTTGTATCTTAGATGGGTTTTTTTTCCGTTGTTTTCCTTTTCATCCTTCTCCTGCCCTAATTCCAGTTGACTTGCTAACTATTTCCATATTTGCAGTTTAACCCGAAGTAATTCTTCCACAATCAGTTTGCATTGTACCTTTGTCTTCTTAAGTTCCGTTAGATTATGTGAATCCTTATCTAAGTTTCCTTTTCCTTTTCCTTGGATTGTGGGTTCTTGGATTATCATGGATTCCTTTTCGTATTCTCCCATGTAATTTGGTAGGGTTGAAATGCTCTACGCTTCTTCTCTATTTCGGTCTAGTCTTGATACTTCCTCATATACTTCTTCCATGTTGGGATTCGGTTGGTAAACTTCCATATGTAATTCCTCAAAGGGAGGTTTAGCCACTCCATTCCTCTTCCATTGTTCTTCTTGGATTCTATTCCATAATTCTTTTGGCCAGTGAGCCTCTAAGTCAGGTATTATTGACATAGGTTCGTCCTGGGTTTTCACTCGCTCACACTTGTCATCCTTCTCTTTAAGTTCTTTATCCTTGGCTTTGACACACTCCTTGTATTGGTCCTCTACTATCCTTGTCTCTGGAAGGGCTGGGATAGTCTTTTATAGGGTTGCTTGCGCTACCTCTATAAGTTTCTTGCATAATGCAAGTCTCTCTTTTTCTAGTTCTCCTTGTGGGTAAAGCTTTTCGTGTTGTTCCACAGCTGGTCGAGTCTTAATTCTGTCTTGGTAAGCTTTCAACCACATGTCCAACTCATCCAGTTTTGGATCAGCTAGAATTGATGCTAGTTTCTTTGCTTCTCGGATAAGCGGTGGAATGGGAATTTTTTCCCGAATCTCTGGTTCTTTATGCTCCTTACTGCTTCTTATGTCTTTCTTATTTTCTTGACTATTTTTTTTCATCCATTTTTCTTTGAGCTTCTCTCTTCTTTCCGTCCATTTTTGCGCTTTTATGTTCTGGGTATTCTCACGTGGATCCTCTGAATCTTCTAATATTTGAATTTTGGGATTTACGGTTCTATTGTTCTCTTGTTCCCAATCCGGTTGTTTTTCCTTTCGTTCCTTCGTTTGGCTCGTATAATGGCCTTTAAGGGCACGGTGTATTCTTTATCACCTCTAGGTGCTTCTATCACTTCAATTACATTAATAGGTGCGGTGTCTTGGGCCTTAGTGGGATTCTTTGGGCAGTCTCTTGAAAGATGTTCCTTCCCACAATCATTGAAATATCCTTCCCAAGTTCTAGGAGGTGGTGGATTGTAAAGCCGAGGACATTCTCTAATGAAATCGTCTCCTCCGCATCTATAACATGGTCCTCTTGGCATAGGCGGTCTAATGGGTGGCCTTCCAGGTGGTTGTGCTTTAGGTGCAGTATACATTAAAGTTGCTACCTCCGTTCCATAAGCCTGATCGTAGCCTTCATATCCATAATATGCCGAATCATATGCTGGTTCATACTCCAACAAGTTGGTGTCATAGAGATAGTAATCTCCTGGGGATAGCTCCTATCCAGGGTTTGTTGATTCTACACTGGTAATCGTTGAGGTTGGCACTATGGCTCTTTCCAAATTTTCTTCTTGCTGGGCATACTTCACAGGTACCACATGTTGGGGCTGTGATAGTTGTGGTCCTAACACTGGTTGGGGTTGTGGACGTTGTGCTTGTTCGTATGGTCTCGGTGCTCCTGGTGGTGTTTGATAGGAATTATACCTGGGCATATCTCTGCCTGGCTCTCTTGGTAGATATCCGTATGGCCGATACTGAGGCAGTTGTAGAGGTCGTGTCTGCCTATTGAATGGGCAATTTTCAGTGGTGTGATTAATTTATTTTTGTTCTATGTGACAATACAAGGTAGTTCCTGGGTAATGTTGTCTATTGTAGGGGTACGTTTTAGGTACTCCGGCTCCTCCTTGGACGCACAAGTGAGTGGGGTGGTCTCCTCCACATAGATTACCTCTTCGTAACAGAGGCACTCTTAAGGCTGGGTGTTGGTAATTTCTCTGTCCTTGGACTCCTAATTTCTTTGCCACTAGCTCTGCTAAATCCTCCACATTACTGGAGTTGGATGTAATTGTATTCTGAGAGTCTTCTGATTTAGTGGCATTGGGCGTGCTCTTGAGGCCCTCAGCTAGATTGTCTTCTAGGTCGATACACTCTTGAAGGCACTCACTCAGGGTTTGTAACCTCTTCACGTAAACTAGCGTTCTTAGAGTTCCATTCGTGAGTCCATCCAAAAATAATGATATCATTCTTTGCTGAGTGGGTCTCTCTGCTGATGGACATCTATCAACACACTGGTTGAACCTTCCAGCAGCTGTTTTCACGGTTTCATTAGGGTTTTGTTTGAAACTATGGATTAAAGATGCGGAATTGTGTTTAATTTCTGTCTTAGTGAATTCCCCAATGAATTCTTGAAAGAATTGCTCCATATCTCCAAATTGGTTGGGGTCTAATGGTTGGAACCAAGTCAGAGCCATTCCTGTGAGGTTGAGTCCGAAAGACTCATACTGCACGAAGAAGTCATCTACTTATTCCGCTCTTAGAACTTGTTTAAATTCAGCAATATGGTCATAAGGTTCTCCCAATCCATCATAATGATTCCTCACAAATTTGGCCACCTGAATAGGTCTCAATCTTCTCATTGGTTCTGGTTGTCTAGGCATTACGGGGAAGTCAGGAACCACTGGTCTAATTGGGGCCATTCCAGGCTACACTCCCATTGGAGGTCGTGACCTTACTGGGGGTCGGTATTGATTTCGGACTCCTGGTTGGGTCTGATTGTGTGGTTGCACTCCTAGAGTCACAAATTGTACATGAGTTTGGTTTGGAACACTCCATTGGCTAGTTTGTCTTGACATGGTGTGCTCTGCCTCTTGTTGGGTTCTGACGGGTTCTAAGAGATGGTTGCCTTCTCTCTCTGAGCGAATACAAGCAAACCTATATATTTCAGTCGAGCCCTATCTATAGCATCTAGCAACCGGTATCTTCTCTGATTCTGATCTAGGTATGTTATTCTAGTCTCATCTTCCGGATCCTTTAGCTCATAAAATGTCATTGGACTTTCTTCTCTTCCTTGGACTGTTGAGTCAATTTGAAGCAACAAGTCCAACCCATGGATCAAATAGACATCCAGTAGTTAGTCTGCTTGAGGTATCAAGTCCTCTCTGAGGACTCGTGTCGTTTGGGACTTGCCTCTAGGGGTCGTCACTGACTCCTCAGGATTTGGTCTCCCTGAGTTTTCCTGTCCCACTAACTCTTCCCTCTCATTGATCAATTCAGGATATTTTGTCACTATGTAGATGTGACCCAGCTTGTCCATGTATGCTCCTCCCTCATACTTAACAGCTGGTCTAGGCACAACTGTTGCAGCCATGGAAGTCACCATCCTAGCCACAGATCTGTTTAATCCATCCAGATAGATGGGAATCTCTTGGGAATTCGTAGAAACGTACTTTAAAGAAGTGCGATACTCTTCTTCAACAGTGGTCATGAAGTTTCTTCCAGGAGTGGGACCCTGCATGTCTTCTCAAGCCATGGGTATCTCCTACTCTGAGTCACTAGAGGTGTCTGAATAGACCTAGTGGTGACTAACCTGAGTGGCACTTCCAAGAGAAGATATAACACTTCTCCGACTACTTAGCACCCTTCCTGACCTCAAGTTCATTCACCCTCTTGGGGCTCTCTAGGTCTCAAGAACTCTCCTTAAGTGGCTCCTCAAATGCTTCAAATTTGCCTCTCAAAATTCTCCAACCATTCTAGGCGATACCACTTTTGGCGATACTGCACCAGGCGATACTGCTCATCAGATGATACGATATCACTTCTCTAGGCGATACGATACTATGACAATAGGTGATACGATACTGCTGTTGGGCACGATACAATACTAGCTACCCTGCTGATACGATACCTCTAGTGTGGATGATACGATACCTATGTAGTCCATGATACGATACCAAAAAACCCCGATGATACGATACCTTTGCATTGGCCGATATGATACTAGGAACTCTCGCAATACGATACTAAAAGTGCGACGATACGATACTGGATTTCCCCACGGTACGATACCTGCATTTTGCACGATACGATACTAGCAGTCGTGCGATAGGATACCACAAAACTGCATGATAGGATATCAATGCAAATGGTGATACGATACTGAAATCAACCGCGATAGGATACTGAATTCTGGCACGATATGATACCTGAGTTTTGCACAATACAATACTCCTACTGGGCATGATACGATATTGGACTTCTTACGCGATATGATACCACTCCAAGAGGCGATATGATACCACCAACTTGCACGATACAATACTAAAATGGTATCGGGATACGATACCAGGAAGAGAGATGATATGATACCAAAAGTGGACCACGATACGATACCACTTTTGGTAAAGTGCGATCACGATACCAACCAGGCGATACGATACCACAAGTGGTATGAGGATACCAAGACTGGTAGCCGACGATACGATACTTCGGCGAGTATCACGATACAAGGGAAGTTTTGGTATCACGATACCAAAAACTCAACCGATTGCGATACTCAAGCCAAAATACCTCCAAATTCAAACTTGTTTCTCTCCCCCTTGCTCTTCTCTCACCCCTCTTCACTCTTAGCCTACTGTCTCACTCAAAGAATTCCAAAAAACACTCTGTCCCAACCCCCCGATACCGATAAGAACTTTAATCACGTGGAAATGCAGATTTTAGTCTTGTTGAGACTAAAGTTTGATGATAGCTTGCCTTTAGGTGGTAATACACAAGCCTTGAGGTCACTGGGTAAGGGTGGTGGCTCAGATTGCACGATACCAACTTGATGATACCAGTCACTACGCTCAGATGATACCAGAAAGAAGCAAATGTCAAATGAGCTCCAAAGTTTTGGTTTTTATATTTTTTGGTGACTAAACTTAACTACACTAATTTGGCAATTTTTTTGGGATTTTTCTTGGTGATCTTGGCCTACTTCTACTTCACTTCTCTTCTCCTAACCTAACCCTAACTCTTCCTTCTCTTCCTTCCTAATAACCCTAAACCTTAAAACTCATTACACACACCTCCAGGATGTGAAGTAATAAGTGCTGAAGTGGTTGACTACTTGCCACTAAACGAATTCACTTCTACAAGTACGATTTCATCACTCTCGAGCTATAGCCATCACCAAAGCACCTTGGTTGAGTTGTTCCCCGACAACGGTGCCAAAAACGTGTGTACCTAAGTGAAGGAGTCCTAGGGACTTGTGCCAAAGAGACTAAAGCTCATTTGCCACACAAGTGCGTATAGTGAGGAATTGACACATGCTTATTTGTCAATCCGATGAAACGACCTAGGAGTATGATGGGCTAACCACTTGCCCCAAAAGCCATGGTTGAGGATTACTTCCTAATCCTCCCTCTTAGGGTGTGGTTCAACCATCTCCTGCTGGTTATATCTTGAGTCTAACACTCTCTTCCCCTTCTAGAGATCATTGTCCTCAATGATCAATCCTTACTCTCCCCTTGGATTGATGTCCTCACCCTCGCACAGTCTCTTGAACCATCTTGTCCTCAACCTTGGTCTCTTGAGCCTTGCCTTTCCGCTTCTTGGCCACTTTGCCTACACACTTGCCTTGCTCTCAACCTTGGTGTGTTGAGCCTTGCCTTTTCGCTTCTTGGCCACTTGCCTACGGACTTGCCTTGCTCTCAACCTTGGTATCTTGAACCTTGCCTTTCCGCTTCTTGGCAACTAGCCTACGGACTTGCCTTGCTCTCAACCTCGGTCTCTTGAACCTGATTCTCACCCATGCTACGTATCTTGGATCCCCAATCTAGTGTTTTCATTGGAATGCTCCTTCCGAGAGCTTTCCAATGGTATATTACACATCGAAATCCGACCTACGGATTGGGAGATACACTCAAATCTTTGTTAAGCTTACCTTTGAAATCGACGTGTGCGCCTTCCATCCACCTTGCCCAAGTCTACTCTCAAATCTTTGTTAAGCTTACCTTTGAAATTGACGCGCGTGCCTTCCATCCACCTTTCCCAAGTCTACTTCCTTAGTTCTGATACCAATTGTGGGATTTGAACTCAAGACCTACCAGCTAGGAGTATGATGGGCTAACCACTTGCCCCAAAAGCCATGGTTGAGGATTACTTCCTAATCCTCCCTCTTAGGGTGTGGTTCAACCATCTCCTGTTGGTTATATCTTGAGTCTAACATTATATGCATGAGAAAAGACTAATCCACCTCTCTAACTCACTCCAAAACTAAAAGTGTCTATCGCAATACCACTTACAACAGTTTTCACTAAATTGAGGATTTCGCCTAGCTCCAAACTCTGAATATGGTCAGTAGCAGGTTTGTTTTCGAAGCTCTTGATGAGACGCATCTATTGGAGGTAGTTTCACTCGATTTTGACAACCGTGCTTCAAGTTATGAACAAAACAGTGAATGGCGAGAAACACCCACACTCACTCCACAACTCGTACTAGCTCACACACACACTACAGTAGCTCCAAAACAATGGGGAGGGGTAGACAACAGTCCTACACACACATTCCAAGCATTACACACACACTAAAGATCAAAGAGAAGATGAAAATGTGCAAGAAAGAAGCAATTTCGAAAATTAGGAGCTCTCCTTCTTCACAATGGCAAAAAGTGTTTACAAAGAGTCACCAAGTGACTTATATACATGTGCCCTAAAAATGGTCCTTTCACACAAGTGACCTGCACTTTATTAAGTAATCTCCATTTTCCTACTATTTTACAAGAAATATATTACATTGATTTGAGATTATGCATCTAGAGGACTCCTTTAGTGTATTTACATGGCTTGAGGGAATTTCCTAAGACTTTGAAGAAGAAAAATATGCCCATTAATTTGAAAATTTTGGGGCTCCCCTTTCGTGCCTCTTTGCTGTGCAGCACTCTCCCCGGCAACGGTGCCAAAAATGTTTGTGCCTAAGTCAAGGAGTCTTAGGGACTTGTGCCAAAGAGACTAAATCTCATTTGCCACACAAGTGCATATAGTGACGAATTGACACACGCTTGTTTGTCAATCGGATGAAAGGACCTAACCAAGTGTATGAGGACATGTGCACACATGATGGGAAATGAAGTGGTTCAGCTTATATGCATGAGAAAAGACTAATCCACCTCTCTAACTCACTCCAAAACTGAAAGTGTCTGTCGCCATACCACTTAGAGCAGTTTTCACTAAATCGAGGATTTCTCCTAGCTTCGAACTTTGAATATGGCCAATAGTGGGTTCATTTCGAAGCTCTCTATGAGACGCATCTATTGAAGGTAAAACTCGATTTTGACAACTGTGCTTCAAGTTATCACCAAAACAGTGAATGGTAGGAAACACCCACACTCACTCCACAACTTGTACTAGCTCACACACACACACTAGAGTAGCTCCAAAACAGTGGGGAGGGGTAGACAACAGTCCTACACACACACATTCCAAGCATTACACACACACACAAAAGATCAGAGAAGATGAAAATCTGCAAGAAAGGAGCAATTTCGAAAATCAGGAGCTCTCCTTCTTCACAATGGAAAAAACTGTTTACAAAGAGTCACCAAGTGACTTATATACATGTGCCCTAAAAATGGTCCTTTCACACAAGTGACCGGCACTTTATTAACTAATCTCCATTTTCCTACTGTTTTACAAAAAATATATTACAATGATTTGGGATTATGCATCTAGAGGACTCCTCTAGTGCATTTACATGGCTTGAGAGAATTTCCTAAGACTTTGAAGAAGAAAAATATGCCCATTAATTTGAAAATTCTGGGGCTCCCCTTTCGTGCCTCTTTGCTCTACAAGACTCTCCCCCTCTTTGTCTCTGTCGTCCCTTGAAAGGCTTTTGCTTCTCGTTTGTAGCTCGTCTAAGATTTCTGAATACATGCACCCAGTGGTCGAAGAAGCAACAAGGACTATCAGACAATTGGTTATCTTATCCGAGGTATGTCCTTTGCTTCTGTTTGCCCCTTGGTATTCCTTATATCACAAATCTGGGTTGCCGTATTCAGTCGGGCTACCACGCACGCCATCATTGTCTAAGAATGTGAGGTTCGTAGTCACCCTCTTCAACTTTTCAGCCTCTACCTCTTTCTAACTTTTGGTCTTTTGATTTGTCTTTATCTTCACACATCTGACCCTGTTGTATTGCTTTGCTTGTTTATTTTCTGTTATCGCACGCTATCAGTGAGAGGATTATTACCTTCCAAGTATTGTCTTGCACTTTTTCATGGATACTTCCTGGCCGTGGTCCCTCCTTCCCATCAAATGTCCTAACTGTTATTATTCTTTAATTCCATTCCTTAGGAACTAGTTGTTTGGCGTCGTTGCCTGATGTGTGCCCCTACGGGGCTTTGGGTAGAGGGTGGTTCTCTTGCTTTATTATCTTCATTCTTTACTAGGTAGTTTTGGTCTTTGATTTTCTTCTTCTTCTCTTCTTGCTTGATTCTCCTTCCACAATACTCCTACAAAAGATAAGCTTGTAGATATGATGACAAAGAGCTTGGATGGACTAAAGTTGCAGAGGTTTAAAGATATGGTAGGAATAAAGAAGATGCACGTAATCACAATTGATGATTGAGGGGGAGCTATTGAAGCAAGACAATCAACAATTGGTGATTATATGAAGCTTAGAAATGAAGACATGAAGGAAAGATTGAATTCTAAGTTCATGATGTGACGTGAAGGTTCAGGAAGAAAAGTTCTATAAACATATGTACATTAGTTTTGTAAATACTTCAAAATACTTGAAGTTTAATGACGAATCAATACTCATATATATATATATATATATATATATATATATATATATATATATATATATATATATATATATATATATATATATATATATATATATATATATATATATATATATATATATATATATATATATATATATATATATATATATATACACGTGTATATGGTCATATTAGGAGAGAGAGATGAAGTATAGATGAGATAGAAAGAAATATATCATGAGTATTGTGTGTATCATCCATCAGATGTATGATGAGTTGAATAGAAAGAATTTCAGAGAATTGCGCTTTGTTCCTTTCTCCATTTCTCCTTCTGTGTTTGATTATATCAGAAATCCTTTTGTAGATATCTAATTCCATAGTTAATGCATCTATGGTTAAGATTTGAGAGCCTAGTTATTATGTGTAGGAACATTCATATGTGAAGAAGTGATGAGTGTCTTCTGAAATAGATGCAATCTGGATGGTCAAAGAATTGATCAGTTCTTAGTGCACAGTGTAAATTTTTACACAAATGAGGAGTCAAAATCTAAGTTGGAAGGTAAGCCATGTATGGCTAAGAGAATTTTCTTAAACAAGTTCTAGTATGGGAGCACTATGTGTTAGAAGTTGGAGGTGTCAAAGTCGACTCTACAAGAAGGCAGTTTCAAACATAGGTAGATTGTTTGGATCATTTCTCATAATCTACTAAAGATTTTGGGATGTTTTAAGTTGGAGGAGGTGCAAAACCTTTGTGAAGTGACTTTCTTCACAGTTAGCTAAAGTCTTGATAGTTTGGCACTTGTCTTCCAAAATTGGTTGAGTTTAGAGTTATTCTTCCTATAGAGGTGGTCTAACATTAAGGATAGCTTATCTTTTGGAGATAAACACTCTCCATCAAGTATCACTTTCCTTGAGTGCTTCAATTGCCTCATCCATAGCTTCCTTACATTCTGCCTTGGTCTCTGCCTCTTCATAGGATGATGGCTCTCAAATGACAAGTTTTTTGCAAGATAAATAGAGTGCTTAGTAACTAGGGAAGTTGCCTACCCATATCTGATTGGCTTATTGCTCTCCCTTTGTGATCTTCTGATAGCTTGGTTGGATGATTCAGGTATATCCTCCAACTTCTTCATCTTGACTTTGCCTTTGGACTTCCATGTCTTGAATTCATCTAAGTTGATGATGTCCTCATCATCTAAGTTGATGTCTCCATTCTGAGTAGGTTCCTCCTTAGTGAGGCATGGAAACTCCTCTTCCAAGTCATAAGGTAGCTTTACTTTTATGCATTCACTTTCAAACCAAGAGTCATTCTCAACAAAGACAACATCTGTACTGACCATGAATTCTTTGTTTGAAGGATTGTAGAACCTGTATACTTTTTGATTCAAGTCATACCCTATGAAGATGCACTTCTCTGCCTTAGGGTCTAGCTTACCTCTTATCTGAGAAGGAATATGCACATAAGCAACACATCCAAAGATCCTACAATGATCAAGTGAAGGTCTTCTACCATGCCATGCTTCATATGGGGTCATCCCATCAAGAGATTTGGATGGCAACTTGTTTACAAGATAAGTGGCAGTAGATACACTCTCTGCCCACAAGTAATTAGGTAACTTTTTCTCATTTAACATTGACCTAGCTGTTTCAACAATTAATTCTCCCACCCCATTTTGCTCAGGAGTATACCTTGTTGTAATTTCTCTCTTGATTGCTCTGTCCTGCAAGAATGCATCAAACTCATTTGAGAAGTACTCACATCCTCCATCTGACCTTAGTCTCTTTAGGTTTCTTCCTATTTGGTTCGCAACAAGTGCAAGATATTTTTTAAAGCAACTAAATACTTCATCTTTGTGCTTCATAAAGTATAAGATAGTCCATCTACTGAAATCATCAATGAAAGATACATAATACCTTGATCCAAAAATTGAGGGATCCTTACTTGATCCCCATACATTTGTATGGACAAGCTCTAGGTAGTCCTCATGCATGTAGCCTTTCCTTGAGAAGGGTAACCTGTGAGATTTTCCAAATTGACAAGCACCACATTTATAGATAATGTGTTGCTTGGATACATTAGGTATCCCAAGCACACATTGATATCTACATATATGTTTTAAGGTTCTTTCACAAACATGCCCTAATTTTCTTATGCCAAATTTCAAGCTCTGATAGTTTTTTATCTTTGTAGCTATAAAGTGCAATGTTCCTTGTATCCTTCAGTTCAAAAGTAAATAATCTACCTGTCTTTTCTCCTTTGGTAATTCTCTTGAATCCATGTTGGGGATCCTCCACAAATGCTCCATATTGGTTGAACCTGACTTGCAAACCCTTTTCCACAATCTGTCCAACACTCATCAAATTCTTGGTAATTGTAGGTACATATAGAACCCTTATCAATAGATTTCTATTTCCATCAGAGGTCTTAACATTTCCTACTTTAATCACTGAGTGCTTGGTGTCATCACCTACTTGTACCTGATGCTTACCCTTTGGTTCCTCAATGTCAAAGAGAAGAGGCACATTGCCTACCACATGGTTTGAGCATCCTTAATCAATGTAGAAGAGACGTTCATCATTTATACCTGGTTTTGAACTCATATTCATAATTAGAAGAGATTCTTCTTGCTCCTCTGTGTAGTTGTTGTAATCCTTCCTCTATTTAGAGCCTCCTTGGTAGTTGCTATTGTAGTTTTTGTTGTAGTTATTGTTATATCGTTGATGGTGATTGAATCTTCCTCTTGATTGTGTATATGGACCTCTCTGATAACTTCTTCCTCTCTAATTATTGAAGTTCTTGTAACACTCATCTGTAGTATGCTTTGACGATCCACAAATATTACATGGTGAGGAGTTATAAGATCTCCCCCTACCTTGCTTACCTCCTCTGCCCCTTCCTCTTAAGGTTCTACCTCTCTCTGCATAGTTGGCTTGGGAAGTAGTTCCTTCATCTTCAACCTTCTTGTTCTTCCCTTTCTCTTTGGACTTAATTTTATCTGTGTACAGGGAAGAAGAGCTATTACGTCTTGATGAATCTCCATTCTTGTTGAGCTTGGCTTCATGGATAAATAGTTGCCCCATGAGTGTGGTAAGTTCTAGAATCTGCATGTCCATGTACAAGTCCATGGCAATTGTGAAGCTCTCCCATTTGTCATCAGCTTTAATACCATTGATTACTTGTCTTACAATCTAATCCTCTTTAATTTCTACTCCTATGCTTGCCAATTGATCTGCTACATCTTTGAATTTGGTCACATTTTCTAAGATGCCTTGGATAGGTTGCTTTTTTTGAGTGGTAAAGTCAATCCATAGTTGATGATGAATCTATTCATATTCTAGGTGATGCCTATCATCCTAAACCTATTCTTATTTCTGCTATGCAGATAATTAGAGGTATACGTGATGGCTATAAAACATTTGTAGTGTATGTGAACAATCTGCATGAGGAAGGTAATGATGAAGGTATTCCAGATTATGTAGAAAATCTCTTAAAAGAATACGCAGATGTATTTCCAAAAGTTTTGTCTGGTACATCTCCACCTAGGCAGATTGACCATGCCATTGACCTATATCCAGGGACTGAACCATATTCTAGAGCACCCTATAGATTTAACATTGATGAATTAAAGGAGCTTAAGATTGAATTAGGTGATCTTTTGAAGAAAGGCTTGATAAGACCGAGTGTCTCACCTTGGGGTGCACGTGTTTTATTTCAGAAGAAGAAGGACGGCTCTTATAGATTATGCATCGACTATAGGGGGTTGAATAAAATAACAATTAAGAATAAGTATCCACTTCCTCATATAGATGACTTATTAGCTCAATTAAGTGGAGCGATTGTATTCACTAAGATTGACTTACGATTTGGATATCACCGAATTAGGATCAAAACAGAGGATATTCCTAAGATAGCTTTTCGAACATGATATGGTCACTTTGAGTTTACGATTCTACCTTTTGGATTGACAAATGCTCCTGCCACATTTATGTGCTTGATGAATAATATCTTTCACGATTACCTAGATGAATTCATCTTAGTATTTCCTGATGATATATTTGTATACTCTAAAGATGATTGTGAGCATACGGTACATCTCAAGAAGACTTTGCAAACTCTTAGAGAACACAAATTGTATGGAAAAAAAGAGTAAGTGTTTCTTTCGTCAGGATAAACTTGTTTATCTAGGAAGAGTAATATCGAAAGAAGGAATCCTTATAGATGAAGATAAAGTAAAAACAATAGTTGATTGGCCCACTCCTAAGACTGTAAGGGATGTTAGAAGTTTCCTTCGGTTGGCACAATATGAAAGAGCACATATTAAGGTTTTCTCTAAGATAGCTACACCCCTCACAAAATTGACTAAAAAGAATATAGGATTTGCATCGAGTGATGCTTGTCAAAAATCATTTGAAACACTAAAACAAAAAGTCATTGGAAATTGTGTTTTGAAAATACAAGAAATGGGAAAGCCTTTTGTGGTTGCATGTGATGCAAGTGGTAGTCAGATAGGATGTGTTCTTTCACAAGATGGAAGGGTGGTTGCATATGATTTTTGAAAACTAAGAAAACATGAACTTAACTATCCGACTCATGATTTAGAAATGCTTGCTATTGTGCATGCACTTAAGCATTGGAGACATCTATTGTTAGGGGTTAAGTTTGAATCGAAAACAAATCATCACAATTTAAAATACATCTTCACACAACCATTGCTTAACAACACGAAGAAGCGTTGGATTGAATTATTAAGTGAGTATGATTTTGTCATTAAGTATATGGCTGGTAAGGAAAATAAGGTTGCTGATGCATTGAGTCGGCGACCTTTGTGTAATCTTGTTTCTGTAATAAATTCTGATTTTCTGAAACAAATTCAAGAAGAGATAAAACATGATCCTTTTTGTGCACCTATTTTGAATGATTTGAATGCGAACAGGGGATCGATGAATATGAGGAAAAATTTCATTTGCAGAATTGAACATTGTATTGTAACAATCGGCTATACATATCTTCTGAATCTCCATTAAAAGTCAAAATATTGCATGATTTTCATGGTGCACCTTTTTGTGCACATCCAGGTTATTCAAGGACCTTTGTTAAAACAAAGTATTCTTACTTTTGGCCATGTATGAAGTGGGATATTAGAAAATATGTTAGTGAATGTTTGAAGTGCCAATAGGTGAAATCTGAGTTTAAGAGGATGCTTGGAATGTTTCAACCTTTGGATGTTCCAAATCAAATGTGAGAATCTATTTCTATGGACTTTATCACCAAGCTACCTATGACTAGAAGCAAGCATGATACCATATTTTTTGTAGTCGATCGGCTTACCAAGATGGCACATTTCTTTCCTATGAAAAAGATTAATACTGCTTTGAATGTTGCAAGAGTCTTTGTAGAATGAATTTTTCGATTGCATGGAATCCCTTAAAGCATAATTTCTGATAGAGACTTAGATTTACGTCAAACTTCTAGAAAGCGACATTTGAATCGATTGGAACTCAACTTCGTATGAGTACAACTTTCCATCCACAAACTAATGGGGAAACCGAGATGGTTAACATGGTAGTTGAAGATATGTTGCGTATGTATGTGAATGAAAAGCAGGATAGTTGGAGTGAATATTTACCCTTGGTTGAGTTTACATACAATAGTGCATGGCATGCATCTATAAAAATGACTCCGTTTGAAGCTATGTATGGTTATAATTGTTTGACTCCATGTTCATTTTCTTGGTTTCCAAATAAAGTAAAAGTTTCCAAAGAAATGCTTGATAAGATGGATGAAGAAATTGGAAAAATTAAGAAACACATAAAAGAAACTCAGAAAAGACAAAAGAGGTTCTATGATTTAACGAGAAGACCACTTGAATTTCAAGTTGATGATATGTTATTTCTTAAAGTTCATCCTCACCGATCTAACTTGTTGTTAGGAAAGGATCATATAATTTCTCCTCGATATGCAGGTCCTTTTAAACTTTTGAAAAAGATTGGATCTCTTGCTTATTTGTTGGAATTACCTAAACATTTAAATGTGCATCCTCTATTTCATGTTAGCTTACTTAAAAGATACATATCTAATGTTGCTCATGTTTTGCAGGACAACTATAAGCTGAAAGATGATGGCTCTTTTGAGCTTCAACTGGATAAAATATTAGATACGAAAGAAAGATTTCTTAGAAATAGATCTATAGTAGAAATTTTGGTGAAATGGCACTCATACCCAGTAGAAGGTTCGATTTGGGTGAATTTAGATGATTTTCTAACACATTATCCTTCTTTCCAACTTTGAGGACAGAGTTCTTAAAGGGGGGAAGAATTGTAATACGCCTCTTTTCTAGTGAAATAATTCATTTTGGACTTTCTTAATTTCATTGTGGGGATAATGCTTAGAGTGAATATTTGGGTCATTTTATGCATGTAAGAAAAGTTTTGGGTTGACAAGTTTCATATTCTCTCTCTAGACCTTATTTGCATCATGTTTTCTAGTCAAATTTTGAAGGTGAAGATGAAAGAATAGGAAAAACTCTGTATGAGAGAAAGGTAGAGCAAGTATAGGAGAATAAAAGTGCGTGAGTGAAAGTTTTGTAAATCATGTTTTAAGTACCTCGTTCAGGGTCCTACATTTAGTCCATTGTAAGAAAATGCCCTGATTTTACTCTCTCTCTAGAATTCTGAAACTTGCACGGCTTAGAAATGGCATTTGGAGGTGGATTTGGACCTCAAACGTGTATAAATTTATTGTGCAGATTGCAAAATTGAATAAAAGTGTCTCTCACAAGCTTAAGCTGATTCCTCACCATTTTTGAGTTATTGGGATTTGAAAAGTGCCGTTTTCCAACACTACAGAAAAAAAAAAGGGCTTATCTAATTCTATTCGAGCTCGTGATTCTGATGCTCACGTGTCACCGTGTCTAAATATGGATATTTTCATATATTTCTTTTTGGTTTTTTTCTCCTATCTTTGACAGGTATGCTAAAGAAAGAAAGCACACTACGATCGCATGGCTTTTTGCAAAAGTTTTGGAGAAACTTGACTTTTTCTAAATTTGGTGGATAGCACACTTCTTTGGGGAGGGTAGCGATCAAACTCTGATATAGGGAGTCCTGCGTGTCAAAACAAGGGACACCGAGAAATCTGAGAATTACTTTGTGATTGAGAGTGAGTGTGAGAGTGAGAGTGAGAGTGTGATTGAGAGTGCCAGTGTGAATGTGATTGTGATAGCTCGGAGGTGGTCAGGAGGTAGAGGCTTCGTCAAGAAGCTATTGTGCAATGCTATTGTCCAAAGCTATTGTCCAAAGCTATTGTCCAAAGCTATTGTAACCATTGATTCTCATCTATAATATCAGAATTCTTCCTTCTCTGCGTCATATTTGTTTCTACCCTTCCAAATCAGATTTTCTCTTACCTTGTGCAATCTCTGCATTCTTCTCCCCATATTATTTTTGAGTGATCAAAAGATTCTGACTGGGGATAGATTGTGATTGAGGAAATGCTACAAGTGGTATCAGAGCAAATTCAATCCTCACGAACGATAGAAAGTAAGATTCCTGAACAAGAGGAGCTTATTCAAAAACTTCTTAGTGAATTGCACAAAGAACGAGGCAAAAAGCAACCAGAAGGAGCAAAAAATTTGTTTGTGGAGCTAAACGATGATGTAGATGAATGTGCGAGAGCTTCTAGTGTACCTTGTGGAAAACAAAAATGCAATTATGAAGATATGGAACTAGGTGAATTTGCCCTTAATCAAGTCTTCAAGAAGGCATAGATTGAAGAATTGGAGGATTTCTTTGATCTTCAACAATTTAGTGAAGAGTCCAAGGCAAAAGTTGGGATCCTGCACCTGTGTGGGATCACGAAGCTATGGTGGAAGTCGTATATGTAGACTCGAACGCGTTCTAGTCCAATTCTATGGAAGGAATTTAGAGAACAAGCTAAAAATTGCTATTGTTCTCCACACTACCATATGGAGAAGAAGATGGAGTTCTACAATTTTCGACAACACAAAAGTGATAAGCATAGCTTATCTGTTGATTAGTACAAATAGAAGTTCCTACGTCTTCATAAATATGCATTAGAGGTTAGTAGTGATGCTCTAAAGAGTAATTTTATTGAAGGGCTTTCGTGAGGAACTTCGCTATCAAGTCTAGGGATCTGGATGCATTGATTTTCTTGATGCTGTTGCAATGGCCGAGAACTTTGAGAAGATGAAGAAGTTCAATTTGTAGAAGGCAAATAGAAGCAGATTCATTGCAACGGGACATAGACCACAAAGTTGCAATGAACATGAACAATTCAAAGAAGACTCCATCTTCAAATAACCAAGACAAGAATCCTGTGCAGGTAGAAAATCAAAGGAGGCGTCAACCAATTTAGTGGCAACAAGACCCTGATTTTATTGAGAGGGCAAAAAGACTTGGTCTATGTTTTCATTGCGGAGAGCAAGGGCATCGAACGTATGAGTGCCCGGATAAGGTAGTCTTTTGACCTGCACAATCAAAAGCGATAAACATCATCGAGGAGGGTACAATTATTGAGGAAGCGGATGATGGAGGTAAGTGCCCTAACTCTACTTTACGTTGCATGGTGGTTAGTTCTTTTTCAAAGGCTTCTATAATCACGATTCCGGGTATGATTTCTATGCATAAACGAGACTTTTGATCGATTTAGCTAGTACCCACTGTTTTCTATCTTTCAAATTGGTACAGAATCTAGGGATAGTCCTAAATATGCAGATAACCACACCTGTAGAGATGGTCAATGGACGATTACACTACACGAAAGGATATGTTGAAAACCTTGAATTTACTCTTTTTGATAGGTGCTGTTCTGGAAGTTTCCATGGAATTGAGATGAAATAGAGTGATGTAATCATAGGCATGGATTGGCTAGTTAAAAATTCTGCGACAATTAATTGTGAACAAAGAACGATTACTTTAAAGCTAGATGATGAATCTATTCATATTCTAGGTGATGCCTATAGTCCTAAACCTATTCTTATTTCTGCTATGCAGATAATTAGAGGTATACGTGATGGCTGTAAAACATTTGTAGTGTATATGAACAATCTGCATGAGGAAGGTGAGAGTGACTGTCTCACCTTGGGGTGCACGTGTTTTATTTCAGAAGAAGAAGGACGGCTCTTATAGATTATGCATCGACTATAGGGGGGTCGAATAAAAGAAAAATGAAGAATAAGTATCCACTTCCTCATATAGATGACTTATTAGGTCAATTAAGTGGAGCGACTATATTCACTAAGATTGACTTATGATCTCAATCTCACCAAATTAGGATCAAAATAGAGGATATTCCTAAGATAGCTTCTCGAACACGATATGGTCACTTTGAGTTAACGGTTCTACCTTTTGGATTGAAACATGCTCCTGCCACATTTATGTGCGTGATGAATAATATTTTTCACGCTTACCTAGATGAATTCATCTTAGTATTTCTTGATGATATATTTGTATACTCTAAAGATGATTCAGAACATGCGGTACATCTCAAGAAGACTTTGCAAACTCTTAGAGAACACAAATTGTATGGAAAAAATAGTAAGTGTTTCTTTTCTAAGGATAAACTTGTTTATCTAGGAAGAGTAATATCGAAAGAAGCAATCCTTATAGATGACGATAAGGTAAAAACAATAGTTGATTGGCTGATTCCTAAGAATGTAAGGGATGTTAGAAGTTTTCTTGGGTTGGCACAACATGAAAGAGCACATATTAAGGATTTTTCTAAGATAGCTACTCCCCTCACATAATTGAGTAAAAAGAATATAGGATTTGCATGGAGTGATGCATGTCAAAAATCGTTTGAAACATTGAAACAAAAAGTCGTTGGAAATTGTGTTTTGAAAATACCAAAAATGGGAAAGCCTTTTGTGGTTGCATGTGATGCAATTGGTAGTCAGATAGGATGTGTTCTTTCACAGGATGGAAGGGTGGTCGCATATGAGTCCAGAAAACTAAGAAAACATGAACTTAAGTATCCTACTCATGATTTAGAAATGCTTGCTATTGTGCATGCACTTAAGCATTGGAAACATCTATTGTTAGGCGTTAAGTTTGAATTGAAAACAGATCATCAAAGTTTAAAATACATCTTCACACAACCATTGCTTAACAATAGGCACAAGTGTTGGATTGAATTATTAAGTGAGTATGATTTTGACATTAAGTATCTGGCTAGTAAGGAAAATAAGGTTGCTGATGCATTGAGTAGGAGACCTTTGTGTAATCTTGTTTCTGTAATAAATTCTGATTTTCTCAATCAAATTTAAGAAGAGATAAAACAAGATGCCTTTTATGAACCTATTTTAAATGCTTTGAATGTGAACAGGGGATTGATGTATGAGGAAAAATTTCATTTGCAAAATGGAACACTGTATTGTAACAATCGGCTATGCATATCTTCTAATCTCCATTAAAAGTCAAAATATTGCATGGTTATCATGATGCACCTTTTTTTGCACATCGAGGTTATTCAATGACCTGGGTTAAAACAAAGAATTCTTACTTTTGGCCATGTATGAAACGAGATGTTAGAAAATATGTAGTGAGTGTTTGAAGTGCCAACAGGTGAAATCTGAGTTTAAGAGGATGCTTGAAATGCTTCAACCTTTGGATGTTCCAAATGAGAAGTGGGAGTCTATTTCTAGGGACTTTACCACTAAGCTACCTATGACCTGAAGTAAGCATGATACCACATTTGTTGTAGTCGATCCACTTACCAAGATGGCACATTTCTTTCCTATGAAAAAGACTGATACTACTTTGAATGTTGCAAGAATCTTTGTAAAAGAAATTTTTTGATTGCATGCAATGCATAAAGCATAATTTCTAATAGAGACTCTACATGTACGTCATACTTCTGGAAAGCAACATTTGAATCGATTGGAACTCAACTTCGTATGAGTACAGCTTTCCATCCACAAACTGGAGCTTTCCATCCACAAACTGGTGTCAAGGACAAAGGAACAATAAGAATTGATGTTGAAGAATTCCTTCAAGATGAGTATGACATTAACATATGTTCAAAATCACCTCCTTTCATTTATGTCTCATATTTTAGGCACACCCAATTCAAGCAATTAGTCCCATCCAAGATTTTTCTGATGAGCTTAATCGCTTGAATTGGTTGTGTCCTAGATTCATTCATATACTCCAGTTCTTTGGTTTTCTTTGTATGCAATCCCTGTATGCTTCATCATTCATAGACATTGACCAAAGAAATGGGCAAATTAACCTCTATTTTTGATGATTTTGACATACGAACAATTCAAGCAATTAGGCTTCTCCAAAGCTCTTGGATGGGTCACTCCTACCCTACTTTCATTCCATTAGTTGAGATTTTTTGCTTTCTCCCTTTGCAAGCTCCTTGATGTCCTAGACACGAAGGAAGTCATCTTGAACCTTAGATTCCATGTGAACTTTTGTATCTAATACTACGATTATGTTACGAACCTACCTAAGATCAACTATCTATTTACATGATTCTAATACAAAAAGGTCTTGCTCCTATTTGTATTAATTTTCACACACACAAACTTCATGAAATTAGGCCCATCCAAGATTTTCTGATGAGCCTAGTAATTTGAATTGGTCATGTCCTAGATTCATATGGGGAATTGAATGGTTTTTTTTTTGCCCATATAAAACTCCCTTGTCCCTTATCATTCATAGGTATTTGAAAAAGAAATAGGCCAAATATGTTTGATTTTTTGTGATTTGGAGGAACGAATGATTCAAGCGATTAGGCCCATCTAAGATCTTCCAACAAGCCTACTTGCTTGAATTGTATGTGTTTCTGACTCATATCTTAAGTTGAGAATTTGTTTCATTTTTGTATGCAATTTCCTTTTGCTTCATGAATCATTTTCCCCATCACATATAGAATCTTACAAGTGTTGGTTTTATGCAGATATGTATATCAAATGGAGATAACTTTCTTAGGATAGGGAAGGGCCTTATGAAAGCTGTGGAGAAAAAAGGAAAAGAAAAAGTGAGTATACATTTAATGGTTCCTTACCTTCCAAAATTGAATATGGATTCATTATCTATTGTACATAAGCTTAGTAGTGAAGACTATGATTTGTAATGTTCTATCTAAGGAAAGTATTAGTAAAAATATATGGGCTACTACTCATTTCCATTTAATGCATATAGGATCTTTTTTCTTGAATGAACAATAGAATTCAGGATATTTTGTTATGCCCCATGGCTAAGTGCTTCAAGAGCTACTTACTTCCTTTGTTATTCTAGCTATGCCCTGGGTGGAAAGGTCTCATATGGAAAACATATTGCAGGGTACAAGACAAAAGCATATGTTAGATACATAGGCTATCTTCTAGAGTCAAGCTCATTCAAAAAACTCAAAGAAGAATAATGCCTTTTTATGTTATCAATTCCATGGTTTCAAAAATTATAAATACATCCATATGTAATTTTTGTAAGAAAAATATCAAAACATATTCCAAATCCTATTTGATCCCATCTCTATACCGTTAGTTTCACATTAGAATGAGATGTCATTCTTCTTGTATTTAATCTAGCTCTATCCTAAAAGAATTTTCCTCCTCACATTGATATTTTCAGCTTGTTGATAATTTTGGGCATGTGTTCCTTTTTATTTGTCTTCTAAATAACTAATCAAAAAGACCTTTGAATGGATTAATTTTTGTAACTTCTTTTCTTGTGCATATGAAGAAGCTTGTTCTTGCTTCATAATGAGACTTTTCGATCCGCTGAGTGTCCCATGTGGCAAGGGTTCATTTTTCCACAAATAATGGATAACGAAAAAATATGATATGCTATAAAAACATAAAGATTAAGATCATGAGATGTTTATTTGAAAAAAATAATATTGGACTAAACAATCTTTTAAAGCTCATCAAGTTATGTATTTGAAACTCCAAGCCTTTGTGATGGTTCCTATAAGCTCTTGCCCTTTTGAAGTTAATCATATACATATTAGATAAAACATGTTTCCTCATGATCTTCAACAATTCATCTATTTTATGTATTTCATTTAGTTGTTTGAAAACTCTCAAGTCTTTGAAAAATATCCACATAAACTGTCATCAGTATCTCCTACAAATCTTATCAGATTATGGAGACTATAAAAAGGTGGGTGACTTGTAATTTGAGGATTAGTTGGATAAGTAGCTTCATCTATCCATATGTCAATGTTCTTTTTTCCTTCATTGCATGGTGCTTCAACTTCACAAGGTCATAGAGATCTTAAGAATACCTCTCCCATTGTTGCATACTTATGAATCAACACAATATTGGTGTGGAACTTATGACACAAAGTCCTGCTAGTTGAAAGTTTGGTGAAAGTGTTTGAATTGAGGTTGTCCATGGAAAAGGCATGTAGAATTATGAAAAAGAGTGAAGTATATCTACTTTGGAGAGGAGACCAAAAAGGTGGAACATGTCCTAAAAACACCATTATATAGGTAGACGGACAAGAGGGGAAAGATCTAATATTTTGAACATTCGATGTGAACAGCCTTTGAGGCATATCACTTTTCATAATTCTTAAAGAAACTTTCTCTATCTTCGAGAACTAATATATTCATGGAAGATACATTTTAAATGATCTTTCATAGAATTTTTAAATATTATCTGAAAAGATTAATCTAGATCAAGCACAACTTATTGAAATCTGTGCATGACCCATTTTTTTCCATTTTTCACCCTAATGATGAGCATAAGTCATACATGTACACTTCCATGCATCATTGAAGAAACTCTTTAAACACATTACACATCATTCTCTAAAACATGGCAAGAGAGTTAGTCAACACAAATCCATGATTCAAAATGTGTATATCAACCCATTCAGTGCTAAATTTTCATCTTATGTTGGTCTTCTATTGCAATATCCACTTTTTTTCTAACTTGAGAAACAATCAAGGAAGTTATATGCTTGGAAGCAAGATGTTCAAACAGATGGTCCATGATTGGAAGTCTGTAGCTATTTCTAATCATAATAATATTTACCTTTTTAAGAATGATGCACACTCTCAAAATACCATCTATCTTTGATATGTATATTATGGGAAGCACCCATTCTATGTGCACTATCTCATAGATAAATCTTGAAGCTAGTAATTTTTCAATGTCTTGTTTGATTTTGACTAAGTAATTTTCATCGTAGGTATATGGTCTTTATTTACTTGGCTTTGCATTCGTGATCATAGGGATTCTCTGAGACTAAATCTTCATATTTGCATCCTTAAGGTTTATGTACATTCAAACTAAACTATCTTGATATTCTCTCAATAGAATTAGTATTTCCTCGTCTTCATCAATCATCACATCATTGCGAATGAAGGTACTTGTCTCTTCTCCTCCGTGAATTATTACACTTACTATGTTGGTTTGTTCTTTGATACCATAGGTTTCCTTCATGGTGGCTTCTCGTTTTGGCTTCATTTTTGGTATCCTTCTATCTTCAACGTGGTACCTTTTGAAGTGTTCTATTGTTTCAAAAGTTTTAGATTCCGTATTTTAGTCTTCCTATTTTTATTCCTTATCTTGTGTAGGCATGTCTTCTTTTACTTTTGTAACGTTCTCTTCCCTAGGTGAGGGTTCATCATGATCTTTTTGCAAGCCAGACACAAGAGAGTCCTCTCCATTAACTTTCATTTTTGGTGGGAGTGAAGTTGCTACATGCTCTAAGAATGCTTCACGTGAATCAAAGGAGTGTTCATGACTATGGATCTATTCCTTGAGATGTATGTAAAGTGTTAATGAATTGTGTTTGTCTCTAAGACGTCAACCAAAATACCAACCATGAAGAGATCATAGCCTTCAATGGTTCAAATTCTTCATCATTGAAACCCTAGGCATATAAGAAAGATCTTCAATTGGCCTATTCAAGGGCCCATGTATACATTCTTTCCCTTTGTAGTTACATTTGGCCTTTCATATAGCTGCTTTAGTCCCACTTAGGATGATGATTCCACTTGGTTTTTTTAGATATTTGTTAAGGATTTGGTTCTTCTCTTGTTCTTTTTGTAAGTTATCTTCTAGTCTATCATTATTTCTTTATATTTCTTATTAAATTGTGGTACATTGGGATTGTGTTAACCCAGCTCTAGCCTTGGTGTCTAATAATATTTCCAACGATTATAGTATCTTGGTTGACCACAAGGCAGATAGAGATATGGCCTTCATCCATGTTTCTTGAGAAGCAAGTTTCCTAATTAGACATCTATCCATGTACTCTCCCATAGCCTCAATATCACTCTTGAAATCGCTCGACTCACTCAAGTGAGTGTTCTAGTAGGCGTTTATGGCACAATATCCTCCAAAGAGGTTTGATTCCTGGATTCAGTCTTTTTCCCCAGTGTACATCTCCACCTGAAGTGCAGACATTAAATTTTCTATCCTTTGGTGCTTTCATTAGTGAATCATAAACTTGATAGGGTTTTCAATGACCATTTTTCATTTATAGTGTTCTTAGTGTCCGAATTCAGTGAAATTTCTTTTATTAGTTGCATAATTGACCAAAATCAATATTTGGATTATTCTTTTAGAACTTCAAGTCCTTGGGAGATTTGTAATAGCATTAAGGCTCCTTTCAAAACCTTGATTAGTGGATCTTTCTGATGTCAAGCATTGCACATTCACTTTCACTTCATATCCCTTTATAATAGAAAATAATGATTAGGAATATGCAAAACTTTCTAATGAAATCTTGGAAAAAACATGATCTTCTGGATTGTAATAGAAGGAGCCATATATCGCTAGAGAGAGAGAGAGAGAGAGAGAGAGAGAGAGAGATAGAGAGAGAGAGAAAGAGAGAGGAGGTCCTTGGGGTGTGTAGAAGATTAATTATTACATATTCCATGTATTCCATCAATTACATATTATGTAAAACAAAACTATGAAATCATCAAATCCGAAAATCAAAATATGTGGTAAGAGATCTCACTTATACAAGCAAGGGGAATGGAGTGACGAAACAACAACATGCTACTACAATGCAAACACAATTGCTATATCTTCTATTGAAGCTAATGCACTTTTCATTACAAGTGCACATGGCCTCGGAAGATTTTGAAGCAACTATTCAAGAAGAAGTATTGGAATTTCCTCCACAAAGCGTGACTAAAGCAAAAGGACACTGGTTTAGAGAAGATCAACCGTCTAGGGAGTATCTCTTCCTAGTGACCATCAAAATCATGGACACAGATCATCAGTTCCCGGTTATGTCCCAAGATTTTAAAGTGGTGCATGAGCTCCTGTCTACCATTGACATCATGAAGAAAGCGGGTATACACAAATATTTTGAATTGCCAATCTACAAACCCGAATTTCAAAGGTGCACACAAGTTATGAATACATTACAGCCAACACTACATGACCCATTGGTGCCAAAGGCCAGAGTCATGAATATAGTAGGTGAATGGGTCGGGACTCATTTTACACATGATTTAATCAAGGAAGATTTTGGATGGGAGAAGGACAGAACTACTGTATTGAAGGAAGAAAGCCGAGGGGCAAAGACCAGGACCTTCACTAACATCAATCGAATTGACATAGAAGAGGAAGTACGACTAATTCATCAGCACTTCTACTTCCCTAACATGCATTGATACACTGCTCCTTAGAAGATCATTGTCCAACTACTATCACACGCTATTAAAAAAATTGGAACTCAAATTAATCTGACCCCATACATACAAGAAAGGCTATTCCAGGCAAAGAAGCAGTGGAATCACAAGAAGTTCTTGAACGGCAGTGTAGCTCTGACCATATTGATCTATCATGCTTTAGGTATTAGAGAGCAGCTCGAGGAAATGCCCTCATCAACAGCCATGGCTAAGTATGCCAAGGTCGCCATAGTCCCAAGAAAGAAAAAAGGAGTCAAGATTGTTGAGGAGGTAGAAACTAGCTCTCAACCCAAAATGAGATGTACAAAGAGATTAAGGGAGGTAAAGCAAGTGGAAGCTGAAGTTCCAACTACAAAAAGGGCACATGTGCTCCTGAAGATAAGAATTGAAGAGCACCGACCAATTACCAAAGAGGACTTAACACGAGCTCTGGAAGACACACACAAATATACGGAAGGTCAAGTTAATCTATCAATGGAAGGGCACCAACACCAGCAAACCCACAAAGATACGGAAGCGATTAAGAAGCTAACCAAAGTACATCGATACAGAGAAATAGGGTTGGATAACTCAAGCTCCTCTTCCGACGCACACGAAGAACCAGACACATCCTTCCTGAATACCGATATTCGGAGTGAGTCGAGAGATGACGGACAATGAGAAGAGTTAAATGAAGTAAACTACAATGAAGCAGAAGAGGGCACGAAGATGAATGACAACACCATCAACCCCACTCAAGACACCAGGCAAAGAGGTACCCCAAGAAAGAATCCATGTCATCAAAATAAATAAGACGTGGACGATTCAAATCCAAGAGACTAAGCTTATGGGAGAATGTTCATTCAAGAATCCAAAGGAAGAAACAATAGAAGCTACGGTGGAACAATTAGAACCCTTCACTCCAATAAGGGTTGTGGTAGAACCCTCCCCCATGGACGTCACATTTCAAGGAAGTGCCACGAAAGCTATCAATATAGAAGAAGAAAGCAAAGAACCAGAAGTACAACTACAAATCAGACAACCACATAATGAGACTATCCATGTGGAGCACCGAAAGGATGTACAAACAGGAGAAGCTCGAAGCATTCCAAAAACGTGGTTGAATGTCAACGTCGCTCAGCTCAAGCCAGTGGTGCAAGATATGATCAGAACTACTATGGATACACAACAGTTGATGCTTGAGGCTGATGAAGACTATGACAAAGGGATGCAGGAAAAGTATGAACTTCATGAAATGGGTAAGAACCTTTTAGCACAATTAAGGCTAGAAAAAGAGCACATAACATACAAAGAACATGAAGTTCAAGAGGTTAAGCAGTAGTGCAAAACTTTAGAGTAGAAAATGAGAAGTTAAAAGAACAACTACAGGAGTTACAGAAGAAATATGAGGTTAGTGAGATCGAGAAGACGCGGACATATGCAAGAAGCAAAATATTGGAATCACAAATAAAAATATACATGGATGAGGCAAAGAACTTAAGGAACAGAAACAAGGAGCTAATGACAGCTCTTCTGAGTAATCAACCGATTGAGGTTCAGGAAAGGCTAGAAAAAGACATAAAGGAAATGGAGGAAAAGATAGCTAGGTGTGAAGATTAGGTCAAGCAGGAGCAGGCAGTCATTGCCGAATGGGAAAAAAGGTACATGGATCATACCGCGGCTCTCAGGACAAAGTGGAAAAAAGCCGAGAGGACATCTTATGCAATGTAAAGAAGACGATAATCAACACGTGGTCGTGGCAAAAGAAATCCAAAGAATAAGGAAACAATTTTGAAGGCCCACGAAGAGATCAAGCAAAAGTATGAGGTGATAAAGCAGCTACAAGAGCGGCTAGAGCAGCAGGCAACAAAGGGGACAGTAGTAGTTCCAAAATCCACAACGGCTACTAAGGAGATTGAGGTACGTCCTCTCTCTCCCCCCTTACATCATTCGCTGATAAGGGAGGAAATGGAGATCCAATCTAAATGTAATCATTGGGATATTGCAGAACTCAGCCAACATGAGAGGGCACTACTCGTGTCCAAGCTTACTGCCGAATTTGAAGATCAAATAATCAAGGTCATGAAGGAAGCTCAAATTGAGAGCAAAAATTTGGAAGAGATATTGAAGCCATTTAATGTACCATATGGACTCCTTAAAGAGCAAACACGGCAACATATAAAGACCACGACCAATAAGGAGCCTGACAATAACCTCCAGTTCAACAATAATACTTTCAACTATACTCAAGAGGAATTCGAAAGGGCTGATCCTATATGGAGGTGAAAACTTTTGGAAAAGAACCCTACACTGTGGGTACAATGGGAAGCATCACCTATGCACTTCAGGTGAATCCATCTTTTTGTCCACTACCCCTCAGACGCTCCAGGTTGCAATTTTGGGAAGGACAGTGCCAGGGTAGCATAAATAATCAAGGGCTCAATTATCCACTATTACCAAGTCCACCGCATGATTACCTACCAACGGAAGAATGCATGGTGAAAACCATGGAATTTTGGATTGCTAGATATACCACTGTACCGGATTTAGCAGTCAAAATGACTAATAAGATTCTCAGCATGCTAATTATGGTTATTAAATTCTTCCAACATGCCAAATATACCTTTTTGAACTTTATCGGCATTACACAAGGATCCGAGGTGCTCATTTTTTATCTTTCCACCATCCCGAGCCGATTAACACTTATGGCATACTATTCAGGGCTTATGTTCTTGCCGAGCATGTATATGGAGACTTTTGAAGAAGCATTTTCTACTCGCTTCTTTGAAATTGATTCCGAAATTTCTGTTAAAATGACTTCAAATCTTAATGCACAACTGGTGGCTTATGAAACAAGTTTCTTTGCGGATCACTGACAAGCACCAAAGGATGGAGTGAAGTCAAGCTAGTGGATAGAGTTCATGATATATCACGCGAATTTGCTTAATCAACAAGAGCAAGTTGCCATACAAACGTACTCATGTCGCCACAAAAAGCATGTCGGGGATGACAAAGTTTATAAGGAGGGACGTGTGGAAGGAGAATCAAGCGAGAAGAGAAGAAGAAGAAAATCAAAGACCAAAACTGCCCAGTAAATAATGAAGATAATAAAGCAAGAGAACCACCCTCTGCCCAAAGCCTCACAGGGGCACGCATCAAGCAACAATGCCAAACAACAAGGTCCTGAGGTATGGAATTAAAGAATAATAACAACCAGGACATTTCATGGGAAGGATGGACCAGGGCCAGGAAGTATCCATGAAGAAGTGCAAGACAATACTTGGTAGGTAATAATCCTCCCGTTGATAGCATGTGATAACAGAAAATAAACAGGCTCAAAGCTATACAAGAGGGTCAGATGTGTGAAGATAAAGACAAATCAGAAGACCAAAAGTTAGAAAGAGGTAGAGGCTGAAAAGTTGAAGAGAGTGACTAAGAACCTCACATTCCTAGTCACTGATGGCGTGCGTGCCAGTCCGACTGAACACAGTAACCCAGATTTGTGATATAAGGAATACCAAGGGGCAAACAGAAGCAAAGGACATACCTCGGATAAGATAACCAATTGTCTAAAAATCCTTGTTGCTTCTTCGACCACTGGGTGCGTGTATTCAGAAATCTTGGACGAGCTACAAACGAGAAGCAAAAGCCTATCAAGGGATGACAAAGACGAAGAGGGGGAGAGTGTCGCAGAGCAAAGAGGCTTGAAAGAGGAGCCCCAAAATTTTCAAATTCATGGGCATATTTTTCTTCTTCAAAGTCTTAGGAAATTCCCTCAAGCCATGTAAATGCACTAGAGGAGTCCTCTAGATGCATAATCCCAAATCATTGTAATATATTTCTTGTAAAATAGTAGGAAAATGGAGATTAATTAATAAAGTGCCGGTCACTTGTGTGAAAGAACCATTTTTAGGGCACATGTATATAAGTCACTTGGTGACTCTTTGTAAACACTTTTTGCCATTGTGAAGAAGGAGAGCTCTTGATTTTTGAAATTGCTTCTTTCTTGCAGATTTTCATCCTCTCCTTGATCTTCTGTCTATGTGTAATGCTTGGAATGTGTGTGTAGGACGGTTTTCTACCCCTCCCCACTGTTTTGGAGCTACTGTAGTGTGTGTGTGAGCTAGTACGAGTTGTGGAGTGAGTGTGGGTGTTTCCTACCATTCATTGTTTTGGTCATAACTTGAAGCACGGTTGTCAGAATCAAGTGAAACTACTTCCAGTAGATGTGTCTCGTTGAGAGCTTTGAAATGAACCTAGTATTGCCCATAATTCAAGCTTGGAGCTAGGATAAATCCTTGATTTAGTGAAAACTATTGTAAGTGGTATCACGACAGACACTTTCAGTTTTGGAGTGAGTTAGAGAGGTGGATTATTCTTTTCTCATGCATATAAGCTGAACCATTTCATTTCCCATCACGTGTGCACATGTCCTCATACACTTGGTTAGGTCATTTCATCGGATTGACAAATAAGCGTGTGTCAATTCCTCACTATACGCGCTTGTGTGGCAAATGAGATTTAGTCTCTTTGGCACAAGTCCCTAAGATTCCTTGACTTAGGTACACAAGTATGTATGACTTCTATTTCTTTATCAACAACCTTCTCTCTCAAGAAATGATATTGAATCTCAATATGTTTAGTTCTAGCATGAAACACAGGATTAGCTACCAAATATAAAGAACTCATATTGTCTCCACAAATGATAGGAGTACTCTGAATGATATCAAAACTCTTCATAAGAGTCTTTAGCCATATTACTTCCTTTGCAACTTCTACCATGCCTTTGTATTTTGCTTCTGTAGATGATAAAGCAACTGTATGTTGCTTCTTAGAGCACCATGAAATTAGCTTATCTCCCACATAACACAAATATCCATGTGTTGATCTTCTATCATCAGAGTTACGTGCCCAATCTGCATCACTATATATTTTGATTCTTGTATTTGAAGTAAACCCATAGTACAATCCTTCTTTAAATGTGTCCTTAATTTACCTAAGTACTCTTTGTCCTGCAATCCAATGTTCCTTTCTAGGACAATGCATGAATGGGGATAAAACTTCAACTGCATATGATAATCCAGGCCTTGTTAATGTAGCATAAATCAAGCTACCCACCAAACTCTGATAAAGCTTCATGTCTTTGAATTCTTCTCCTCCATATCTACTCAATCTATGATTCACCTTTATTGGAGTTGGTGCTATCCTGCAATCTTGCATTTTCAATTTGATTAGCAAATTTTTCAAACACCTTTCTTGAGTTACATATACTCCATGTTGAGTATATGAAATCTCCATTCCCAAGAAGAATGAAAAATTTCCCAAATCACTGATTTTGAATTCTTCCTCCATTTGCTTGTTAATCATGTGTATACCTTTCTCATCTGTTCTTGTGATTATTATGTCATCAGCATAAATACAAACACTTTCTTTCTATCTGCCTTAGATGCTTGAAACCCAAGTTCCTTCAAGAACTTTACAAGTCTATAATTCCATGCCCTTCATTAGGGGAAAAAATGAACCCTGCATGGGCCTTGTAAGGATTCCTAATTTTAAGGGATTAAGCCTAATCTTGTTCTTGCTTGAGGGAACAAAGTGCATTTAATAGAGCACTTTTTAGTAGGCAAGACTAGGCTTTTTTTTAGGCCCAAGTAGGGTCATCTCTCTCTTCTGCAAAAGAAAGAGAGAGAGATTCCACTTTACACATCATCAAATCCGTCCATCTTTGTGAATAAAAAAATGACTTTTTTTTTTAAGTCACAGAGTTAGTTATTGCTTACTAAAAAGGGCTCATTTTTTAATATACATGTCAGAAGTTACTTTTTTTTATGGATTTTTTAATAAAATCACTCAAAATAGTTCTTTTTTCAAACTGCTCCAAAAGTAAAGTGCCACATCATCAAACTCGTAACTTTCCCTACCTCAAAAAATGAGTTTTTCAAAATTTTCTCATTTTCACTCACATAGAATGGAAAACCTCACCTTGACCCATACACATATCAAAAAAGTAATTTTCTCTATGTACAGATACTTCTTAGTCCATTATACATGTTATTTTGATTCTCTTCTATCTTTCTCTCTCTTACCTCTTGAATTCTAGCAGCCATGGGGTTCTCGCACAATTTCCTCCAAGGAGAAGATGTAACAATAATAGAATCACTCACAAAGAAATTTTTCTCCCATGAGATGACAATATGCATGTCCAAGTAGGTGGTTCATTCTTTCTTTGTGATCAAAGATGTACTATTCATTTTACTTTCCAGTATTCATCTACTATTTTTCAGGAGGAAAAGCACACAATACCATCATTCGAAGCTCTTTCATGTGGAGTTGGAGGACAAAGACACCATATTCTTCTAATGAGGTATATATTTTTCTTGATTCTCATATTTGCAAAAGAATTAAACCAATATTTCCTTTGCATAGGTAATTCATCTAAGAAATAAGTGCTTCATCAACACCAAAGAAGCACTTTAAATTGTTAATAGTTTCTCTTACTTCTCCTTCTTTTCAAAAGAATTATGACACCAATATTACACAGTATGGATAGGAAAATGTGTGTGGAAGCATTTTGCCATGATTATAGAAGTTATTCATTAGGAACATGAATTATAAAGAGGACATGATTGATATTTCCACATAGTACTTACACATAAAAGAAAATATGCCTAGGTATGTTTAGCATGCAACCATGACTAAGGAATCAATGAAGAAATCAAATCCTTAGTTTATGAAGAACTCATATACATATGCTTTTGTTTGTACAAAACAATAAATAAATAAATTTTTAATCTATAGAGGATTCAAAAATCAATGTTCTTCTTCTAGAATAAAATCTACCTCTACTAATATTCTTTTCATATCCCTTTTGAATTTGATTTTATATATGTTTATCTTTTTTCTACATGTTGTGGTTATAGGCTCAAATTCATATTAAAGATACTAATCATCAATGACTTGGAATAGTGAAAGGTAAGGTACATTCTACATTCAGATGTTGTTTGTTTCTTTAAATTGTGCTCATTTTATTCATTGAAATATTACATGTTGTATTGTCATATGGAGAATTTTGATGTATCAATTTTTATCAGTCAAGATTCTAGTACAGTAGTGATGGAAAATTCCCACTATAGATCTAATAGTAATTTCTTAAAAAGTACATGTCATATTAGTGGTTCTATGCATGTTGACTCGTTGGAATAATACTCACTTGCTTTTCTTCAAAAAACTTATGCAAGAGTTTGACTATTAAAAATGTTTTCATGAAATTACAACGCAACATTGCAAGTGAAAATTGGAGGTTATCAGCAAGTCCTTTGCATCATGATCAATGTCATGCACAAAAAGTGTTTTAGGGTTCAACTTGGAACTCAAGTTACATAAGAGGCATCATTGATTATTTTATACTAACAAGATTTTGTGGTATATCCTATCCATGCTCAAGGTACATAATGACCACCTTGGATGAAGCTCCATCAGAGAGGATGAAGTGGTCTACATGCAACAGAGGTCACCATACAATCATAGAGTGGCTCAATATGACAGAGTGAAGTCGATTAAGAATATCAAAATAGTTCATACCCTCATCCATAGAATCATTCTTGTGAGCATGATGAAGATCAACTGCCACAGATGTGACCATTCATAAAAAGATTCTAAGGACATGCACAAAGGGGAATAATAGATCCACTAATCATTGGTGATGAACCATTTGAACTCAATCTACCTCCAAATGGAACATGGCTGATGAAACATGCATGAAGTAACCATTCCAAGTCATCCAAAAAGGAGAGCTTCAAGGAATCATCATGAAACATATGCATATTCCAACATCATATCAAGTAGAGGCTATAAAGTCACTACTATAAGGTCAAAGAACACTACCCACATATGAGAAAAGAAACATATGCCATAAATTGTGTCACAATGTCAATCAAGGCATAGATGTAAAATGAATAAGAACTACCAACCACATCATAGATCATATGTAGCACAACCTAAAGTTTCTCCTAATGCAAAAGCAACAAAAAAGTGAGCAAACGTTATCAATCCTTAGTGATTCAAAGTTAATGCACTAGACTTTGGATATAATCAATAGCACTTCAAGCCATCCAAGAGGAAGGAGATGCATTCCTTACTTCTATTTTGAAAGATATTGACTTGTGTGTAGCTCATGTGAAGGTGATGACCATACAACCAAAGAAACTAGATGGGACCATACATGATTATGTAATCATTCTTGTTGAAGAGATACATTTTGTAAAATCACATTTCCATTATGATAATCTACTTTTCATAATCTTTCTTACACATGCTCAAGTCCACATTGATCTATATCATATGTTCATAATTGTATCAACTTGCGTAAAGATTGTATGTGTGCAAAACAAATCCCTTAGAATCAAAACTAGTATTTGCATTGTTCAACTAGGTTGTGCATATAATAAGGTCCATGAACCTAAAATTTGAAAGAAGGGAGTTGTATTGTCACTAACCACATCATATTCAAATGTCCTAGGAAGAAGATACAAGCTGGGTTTAAGACTTCCACGATCACCATTCCACATCAAAAGATCATCATCTGAGTCAGAAAAGGAGTAATATCCATCATGAGAATCATGCCCTTGATTCTTTAGCTAGATATACTACAATCCCTTTCTAGTACCATCATGGATATCCATCATCATCGTGTTCCAATACAACATATAAAGAACTCTAAGAAGACCAATAACTATGAAGATTCAATTTCCAAAAAATATCATAGTTACATAGCTACTTCGCATGGAACTTATCGCTTTGAGAGGGAGATGATGTCATAAACACAAAGGAAACCATTGTAAAACCATAAATTCTATGAAAATATTTATATCTCATGAATGGTTTAGAATTTGGAGAAATGGATGCTACCATCATGTCCAGAACATGCAAAAACCCTAAGATTGACTGTTTATTTGTCCAATTCTGACATCTAGAGCCTTGGAAACCTCAAAAAGCACCAGAAAAGGGGCAGCCACAGAAACGCGGGATTGGCCTTTGCAAAACTTTTGCAAAGGCCAATCCCGCGTTTCTGTGGCTGCCCCTTTTCTGGTGCTTTTTGAGGTTTCCAAGGCTCTAGATGTCAGAATTGGACAAATAAACAGTCAATCTTAGGGTTTTTGCATGTTCTGGACATGGTGGTAGCATCCATTTCTCCAGATTCTAAACCATTCATGAGATATAAACCTTTTTTGGTGCTTTGAGGTCATGCAAAGTCATCAAATGGTGGAAATAAGTATTAACTCTTGCAAATTTTAGGAAAATTATGCAACCCAAGAACTAGATAGGAGCATATATGACTATGTGATCATTCTTCTTGAAGAGATGTTTTGTAATTAGAATTATCTCATTGGTAATATATTTTTTCATAACCTTTCTTACACATGCTCAACTCCACATTGATCTATATCATATGTTCACAATCATATGCACTCAAGTCCACATGCTATGTGTGCAGAGCAAATCATTTATGGTTATAAAGTCATTTTTCCATTGGTAAATTGAGTTGAGCACATAATGAGTTTCATGGACATTCAATTTGTAATAATAAAGTTTCATATCCATTAGAAATAAACTTGCATGGCCTCAAAAGCACAAAAAAAGTTCATCCATATAAACACACAATAGGCCTCTACAAAACTTTTGCGAAGACATATCCCATGTTTCTATGGCTCCTCTTTTTGGATACTTTTGATGCCATGCAAGGTTATTTTTAGTGGATATGAAACTTTATTATTTAGATTTTTAGAGTCGTGGAACTTATTTCTAACAAGTCACTTACTCTATAGTGATCCATGCATATACAACTTCTACAATGGGAGCCAGTATAAACAAACATAGTCACATGAAATAAAATAGTTTGCAAAGTATAATTTAGGATAATATCCTCATGTGTAGCATTCTTGTTGTGCCTCTATACCCCACATAAGGCAGAAATCCCCCTTTGAACTCCTCCCATTAAGGTTCTATGGGGAAATTCCATGGCACCAAAGGGCCTTTATTTTCAGCTTGAATGGCATTCAAATTGGCAAAACTTTTATGCCCCACTTACTTCATGGCATCAATCACAAAGACCATTTATTACCATAAATTTTCACATATAAAACTCATATAACTTATAAGTTAAGGTTCCATGGATGTTTGTACTCTCAAAGTGGTTTCTCCTCATAATGGGGGCCTTATAACTTAGAGCACCATGGATCATTTGTGGTACTTGAGGAGTAAGTATTGAGTATATCTAACATGAATGGCATTTTTTAGTTATATCCTTTGTATTTCAAACTTCATAAATGATCATCTATTGAGAAAATTAACCAATAAAATATCAATTATTGTGAACTTGAACGTACTCTATATAAAAGCAAAAATTGAATAATCACCAAGAGAAATTATAAATGCACAGTTGTAGACTACAAAAATGTGAGAGTAGACATGTTTTCATTACAAATATCAAATCTTACAAAATTTACAAATCATTGGTATCAATGATTGTACAACTTGAAGTGCTTGCAAATGCAAGAACGCATCACAAAATTTGCGATGCTCATCCATGATGTAAAGTATTTCTAGAACAATTCTAGATCAAGAGGATTTTTAGATATCTTAGTAGGAGAGAAGGGATCAGAGAAGAAGGTATATACAATATCTAACATGAATCAATTGTCCTACTTTTTACAAGGTTCTTGAAAGTGAAAAAACTATGAGATACAATGACTGGGGCCCAAGAAGTGACATTATCAGGTTGCAAAAGAACTATGACAGTGAGAGTTTTGTTCCATCTTTGCTCCAATCTACAGGGACTTTCATTTTGTATTCCATTCTTCTGCCCACCTGTAATCAATTTGCAAGAAATTGAAGTCATTAAAGTAAAATATTTCTCACCTTATGTCCTCGAATTTTGAATTTGGATTGAGTTAGTCCTTCAAACCCCATAATCATCAAGTGTTCTCTCAGATTAGCCAAGGCCCAATGATTATTCACTAAAATAGTTTCTGTTTCATTATTGGGCAATCTAAGCTTTATTTCAAATGACTGTAAAGATCCCTCTGAACTTTGAAATGGTATCCATTTGCCAAGTTTGCACATCCAATGATCATAGTAGAATCTGATGTATAATGAAGTACGTTGTTTCAAATATCAAAATCCTATACCTGTTCCACCTATTTTACAAAGATATTTATCACCTTTTGCAATTCCTTCTATCAAACCCCAATCTTCACCAAGAAGACTTTCGACTTGCTTATATGTGATATCTTTACACATGAACATGGTGGAAGTCTCTTGGAATGAGAATCCTTGGAATAAATATACAAAAAAATGAATGGGAAAAGACCACTGCAAACCTACAGACCTAGACACTTTTGTGAATTTCAAAGAGTTATGTATATCCATTACCATCTCTTGCTTCAAAGATGATACGGACCATATACCAGGTTTTGGCCACTCCAAGCTAAGAAGAGAATGTACTTCAATTCTCTCTAACCTTCCAAAACCATCTATGTGTGTAAAAGAATCTAACATGGTAAAGTTGAGCAGGAGATATTTCTGGAAAGACTAGTGCACCAACATCTGCATGCAATGCCTGGAAAGTACCTGTAAGACTATGAAGTGGTTGATCTTCCAGCAAAGTAGAAGGAAATATATCTGAAACAAACAAAAACATATCTAAATAGTTCAGAAATATATCCAACACAAGAAAACATAAAATATTGTAGAGTAATACTTACAATTCACAAGATATCTCATTCTACTAGAGTTTTCAAGTTTCATAGTTTCCATTGTAAAAACATGTTGTACAATAGCAACCATCCCATTGTCTCTGTGCTTCTTGAAGCCCAGTAACTTTCCCTTCCAATGAAAATCTAAGTTTCCACGATCTCTAACTCGATGAGGCCCAACTCTAGAGGGTTGCATGTACACCCATGCACCTTTGGAGTACTCATGTGATAGCCACTGTCCATCTATGGCCTTGATATTGTGACATCTTACTCTGAGGATTTCATCTTTCGGTCGCCTAGACGCTTTAGCTATTGCCATTGAAGCTAAAAGTCTTCAAGCTACAATAGTAATTCAAGATAGGAGATGCAGGTAGATTGGAGTGTAGAAACAGGAGCTTCAATGGTGTGCTAGAGAGTGAAACTAGTGGGAAAAGATGACTTATTGGGACCTAGGTATGAAAATGTGAGGTTTAGGAGGGAAATAACTCTTTTTTGAGTATTTTTGAGAAAACCCATTTTTTGAGCTCAAAACATGCACGGATTTTGAATTTGGGGTCAAAAAGAGTACTTTTGACCCTAAAAAGTAATGGGGGGTCCATTTTCAGGTGTTATGATGAGTTTTTTAACTTTTTAGCAATTTTGAATTTTTGGGCCCAACAAAGTTACGAGATTCCTTCTCTCTCTAGAGGCAGCTCATTAAATAAGGGAGAAATATGTCCCCTCTTCCCCCTTCAGCCTAGTATTTTATAGGGCATAGACTGTGGCCACCACCCTCTTCTGATTGGTCCATCACTAATCACTCCTTAATCTAAAAGGCCCATTCAGGGTTCATTTTTTCCCCTAATGTGGGGCCTACTTCAAACCATACAAAGCTCTCTTGAGCTTACACACATGATCTCGATACACTTGATCTTTGAACCCATCTAGTTGTTCCATATAGACTTCATCTAAAATATAACCATTCAAAAATGCACTCTTCACATCTAATTGAGATAATTTCCAACCTTTGAAAACAACAATTGCTATAAGAGTCCTTATAGTTGTCATCCTTGCTACAGGACCATAAGTTTCATCATAGTCCACACCATATGTTTGTGCATATCCTTTTACAACAAGCCTGGATTTATACCTAGATACACTTCCATCTACAAACCTTTTTGTTTTGTAAACCCATTTACATCCAATGATCTTTTGACTATTTGGTTTAGGAACCAAATCCCATGTTTCATTCTCCATCAATGCATCATATTCTTCCTACAAAGCTTTTTCCCAATTCTCCTTTCCTTTGGATTCATTACCAACAAGAAAGATAATCAAGACCGTGAAAGCTCCATCATTGGGTCCACAATTCCTAAACAGATTCCAAGAAATAAGAAGAACAATGATAAGGCTGCTCCCCGTAAAGAAGCTAACATTTGAAAATGATTATCATCGTATTCAATGTTTGAGGGTTGACTGACCCCTCAAGAGTAGCCATTATTGGCCAATGGTTGGGAGATATTATCCTAAAATCAGACTTCATCTACCTTCAAGAGATCAAAATATAGGCCATGCCTAGATCTCCACCACACACCCTACAAGTAAGGGTGGATCAGCAATGGGCACTAACAACAAGTGGTTAGATGGAATCTTGAGTCCCCATGAGGATCAAAATCATCGGTGGATTGGTGCTTCCTTCAAGGACCCTTTTCAATTCAACATTGTCTCCATGTATGCTTCCAATTTTGACTTAGAGAGGATTTCCACTTGGCATTCTCTAGTCTCTCTTTCCAACAATGTCATGCTTCGTGGAGAGTTCAATGTGGTGGAGTCACCTTCTAACAGATGGGGAAACAGAGAGAGGAGTATTGATGGTATTAAAAAGTCCTTTGGCACCATCTCAAACTCTACGTGGACCTAGTAAAGCTTAAAGATAAGACAAGACTTTGTTGGTCAAACCTCCAATCTGGTGAGCATTTGAGGAAAGCAAGACTTGATAGAAGCTACATTGCTCAAAATATTATCAACAAATGGGGTCACCCCTCACTCTCCAAATGCTTGGTTTCATGCCAATAAAATGACCTTTTCTCTCCCCTTAGCCCAGCAAGAGATTATCTCTGCTTAGAAATTGGCGTTTTCCACCCATTCATCTCTAGAGACATGACACATTTTGGCGAGGGCCCAAAAGATTCTTCAAAAGGTTCCTCATGTCCAAAGGGAGAATCCCTATCAGCATCTCAGGCATCTAGAGGAGGAAGTGAACAAAGGCCATTCTCAATACCAGACAAAGCTAGGGAAAATATAAGGCATGTTGAGATATGAAGAAGAAATTCAAAGGAAAAATCTACAAGTGTTCTAAAGAAATGTGTGGCCTCCTCAAGAAGAAGAAAGAAAAGGAATCAATCCCCTTCATGATGGACATCAATGGATTTGAATGCAAGATGATTGAAGAGAACCGCTGGATAATTATCAAACGCTTTACGAGCTGCCAGGGGTTTCTATGTCACTTTCTCCCCATACACAAAATTGCATGGAGTGCATCTCGAGAGTTAAAACCACAAGAATCCCACAAAATATGAAACCTCTTCTTGAAGCTCTCATTGTGGAAGTCGAGATTCTCCAAGTTATCAAATCTGTTTCTAATCGCAAAAGCTTTGGTTTTGACATCCTCACTAGTGATTTTTTCAAGACCTTCAGACACGTGTTGATGCCACCTCTATGTTTGGTGTGACAAGAGGCAGTTTGCTCGGTGCGCTACCTAAATGTCTCAATAATGGCATTATCAAGATTATTCACCAAAAAGGTTAAAAAATAAGATTGAAAATTGGCACCCAATTATGATGTTACAAATAGATTACAAGATCATTGTTAAAGTTATTGCAAATAGAACTACCTATCACTTACAAAACCAAGTAAGTGAGGATAAAAGAGGATTCATCAAGGGGATTCATCTTGGAAGTTATCATTGATGTTTGGGAAGGACTGACACTCACTAAAGAGTATGATCAAGATATTATCTTTCTGAACATAACTTTGATAAATCTTATGATATGCTATAGTGGCCTTCGTTCTCCAAACACTAAAAGACCTTGGTTTTAGCTAGAAAATCACTAGGATTGTCTCTACTCTGCTGGGAAATGGGTGAACTCAGATAAACATTAATGGCCAACTTTTTCAAGCAATTAAATCAAAGCAATATAATATTGCCTTGTGATATTAGGCAAACCAAGTACACTTTGGTCCCTGCAAATTTGTTTGAGTGTCCTCTCACCAATGTGAGCAAGCCTTTTGTGCCATATTTCCAACTCTATTAGAGTTTGAGATCCATAGCTAAACAAAGCTATGTTCTTTGTATCTTCCACTTCAAAAGTGAAAAGCCTTCCTGTCTTTTCTCCTTTGGCAAGCCTTCGAAAGCCCTGCCTTGGGTCTTCAACATATGCTCCAAATCGGTTGAATCTAACCTGCAATCCTTTTTCAACAATCTGTCGAACACTTATTAAATTTTTGGTAATTGTAGGGACATACAAGACTTTGCTTAAGAGGTTCATATTCCCATCTGATGTCTTCACATTACCTATCTTCTCCACTGAGTGCTTTGTGTCATCTCCTGTCTGCACTTCATGCTTGTTATGAGGATCTTCCAAATCAGAAAGTAAAGCCACATTTCGTGCTACATGGTTTGAGCATCCCGAATCAATGTAAAATATGTGATCATCATCCTTACCCTTCTTCACTGATAGATTTATAATCAATAATGAATCTTCTTGACTTTGGTCCTCTGCATAGTTATTGTAGTCTCTTCTTCCTCTATGGCCACTTTGATAGTTGTTGTTGTTGTAATTGTTGTTGTAGTAGTTCTTGTTGTTGTAGCCTCCATTCTATCTACCTCTATTTGATCCATAGCCACCTCTATTGAATCCTCTTCCTCTTGAGTTCCATGGATTCCTGAAACATTCTTCAGTAGTATGGTTAGATAAGCCACATATGTTGCAAGGTTGAGATGATTGGAATCTCCCCCTGCCTTGCTTTCCACTTCTACCTCTTCCTCTAGCTCTTCCTCTACCTGCAAAGTTTGCTTGGAAAGAGCTACTTTCATCTTCATTCTTCCTATTCGTTGACTTGTCCTTCACCTTAGCTTTATCAGAATATAAGGAAGAAGTTTGATAACCTCTTGAGGACTCACCACCTTTGCTAATCTTTGCTTCATGAGTGAAGAGTTGGCCCATGAGTGTGTTGAGGTCGGGTACATGCATATCCTTGTATAAATCCATGGCTGTTGTGAATGACTCCCACTTGTCGTCTGCTTTGATTCCATTTATGATTTGTCTTAGTATTTTCTCCTCTTCAATTACCTCTCCAATGCTTCCAAGTTGGTCAGAAATGTCCTTCATCTTTGTGACATAATCAGTCACATTTTGCTTCGAGCTTTTCTTCATTGTTGTGAACTCCATCCACAATTGGTTCTTCCTTGCTCAAGTGTTGGAAGAGAAGAAAGAAGCAAGTGCATTCCAGGTCTCTCTTGATGTTTTGCATCCCTTGACATGAGGTAAAAGAAAATCAGAGATTGAGTTTAGAATATAGGACCTTGCAAGTGCATCTTTCGAAGACCAATTCGAAAGTCCTTCCACTTCTTCATGTGATGGTTGCCCTTAGTTCCTCATGGTTGGCATTGCTTCATCTCCGGATATGAATCCATATAGATTCCTCCCTTGAAGGTAAGCCTCCATCCTTAGAGACCATGCGGGGTATTTTTTTCGATCCAATTTGTCAATTGTTGATGGAAATCCATCTCCCATGTTGCTTGACTATGCTCTGATACCACTGTGAAGAGAGATGGTGGATGCAATCCAAAGATGAGTAGGTGCCGCTACAACCTATTCATCAAAAGGTGCATGTGACAGTATTCCCTGTAGGGGCAGGCTCGAGTGAAGAGAAGAAACTGCGCTGCGAGGTAATATGTTTGGTCACCCCACTGTCAAAGTACCAAACATCTGAGTCCACTGTAGACATCCACTTCTCATGAGAAGATGGGTCAAAACTGCAAACATTAGTAAACACCCATTCTTCTTCCTGCACAAGATTAGTAGACTCTGTTTTTAGTGTAGAGGCTTCTGCAACAACCATTCTAGCCTCTTTTTTCTTTGCCTCTTTTGCAACCAATTTTGGACAATTCTTTATGATATGATCATTCCCTTTACAGTACTTGCAAAACAATTTCTACTTTTCTGATTTCTTCTCATCTTTATCCTCGTTCTTCGAATGTGCAGCATTTGCAGATTTCTGCTTACTAGTAGAAAGAGCTCCATTTTCCTTTGCCCTTTTGACTAGCCAGGAAAGCTTGATCTGCAACACGCATAATCGACCTGTTCTGCCTGGACTGATCTTCATGCAATAGAATAGAAACTAACTCCTCAAATGATAAGGCATTCGGATTGCCTTTCATCATCAACCGAAGAGTAGAAGCAAAACTCTGATATGAATGAGGAAGACCATTCAGAACGGTCTGCACAAGTGAGCTATCTCGTATAACCTCATCAGCAGAAATCAACTGTTCCTTCAAATCTTTGATCTTCGTTAGGAAACTGTCCATAGAATCACCTTCATTCATGTGCTCACTCTCCAACTGTTTTCGGACATAAGCAACACGAGCCTCATTCCTAGCTTGGTACAATGTGGTAAGTGTATCCCAAACATCCCTAGCTATTCTGCAAGAGCGAATATGAGGAATAATGGCACGTTTGACAGACAAAGCTATCAATGCATGTGCCTAGGCATCTCTGCCATCCCAACAAATCTGCTCTGCAATAGGTGCAGCAGAAACAGCAGCACGAATAGGAATCTGCACAATATCATCTTCGACACCATCTTCATCAGCTCCAACACCTATATTTGTAGTACCTGTTGTTAGAGGTGTAAAAGGACGTCTTTCAACACCCTGCACAATGTTCCACAATCCTTTTGCAACCAATACATGTCGCATCATATAAGCCCATAATGGGTAGTTGGTACCATCCAACTTATCCTCAACAGCCAACATACGGAATACATCATTGCTTTCAGCCATGGCCGGTGACTAAAATACCTTGATGCAGAAAATTGACTGTATCTCAAAACGTTGAATGGAATTGCCCAGACGAGTCCTGCTAAACCTGTAGTAGACTTCAAGATGCTTATAGTGGCGAACAGAAACAAGTATATACCTTTGGCACAAAAAGACGAAATAGCCTGCACAAGCACTGTGATAGTGCGTTCCGAGGCCTAAACGAGCTCAGATCGCAATTTCGTACGATTTTGAGACTACAAACGGAGGAGTGTCGACGGCACCCTAGCGACGACCTACTCTGATACCAATTGTTGGAGATAGATGTTTGCGGAAGCACGCGAACAGCACAAGGAAGAAGAAGAAGAAGCTTGGAGCACAAACACACAATACTGAATGTATTACTAGAGAATGTACAAAGATAAGTAGCCCATTAGGGCAATAGGCATATATACAAGCTGGGGGAAAAAAACCTCCTAAAGAGGGAAAAAAGTGCCCCGACATCCTAGTGTGTTCACACACATCACTACCTAAATATATCAACAACGAGAAGGATCCATGGCAAAAGGATGGATACTTGAAGAGTGCATGTATTATGTTAGTGATTACCTTGAAAGAGTTCATGAAGAAGCTCCACATCTATGGACCAATGAGTCTTCTTAAAAAATAACAGATGAGGTATTAGCAGGTTAGGGAGTTCCATTTCAATTTACATTACAATTAAAAAAAAGTGATGTTTCTACGTTTGTAGCTTTTAATAGCCAATGCATGTAGGCATTAAATAGTGAATATGAATAGGAACTTCAAAATCTTTGAAGTAAAAGATGGAGAAACAAAAGATATAGATGTAATCTTGATGATAAGAAATATATTTTCTTTCATGGATTGGCTCTATACTCCTATGCCACAAGCCAATGCAAATAATCAACAAATTTCAGATGATCAGATGGATCTAATGATATGTTGTCAAATAAAGGTAACTTAATTTTAATTATTATACTTCATGGATGACTGGAATGTTAAATGGGTTGTGATGTCTTTAGGGTTTTAATGTGTTTTGTGTTTTGATTTATTAAGAGAGAATCCATGAGGGTGTGAATGTGCATGGAATTATTCAAATATTTTTAGACATATTTAGAAGATAGTATTTTTTGTTATTTTTGCTAAAATAAATCACTTTAGAAAGCAATGTTTTGTAAAAATAAAAAAGTACACTTTTGTAAATAAAGCAAAAGGAGGATTTTTGAAGCACCACCCTCATGTATCTTCTATTTAGGTCATAATAAGAAATACCTATAAATACAAATGCTCTGATAGACTCATCCATTAGAGTATGTGGGGGGAGATTGTACCCAATCTGGTGTCATCTCTTGTCTCTTTCTATTCCCTAATTACTTTTCTGTGATTTCATTTTTGTATTATCCTTTATGTTTGTGCTCTGTGGGATCCAAAGGGCAACAATAGTATCAAAGCCAAGGATTGTTCCTTCTGTGTTTTTTTGGATCTTTTGTGTTTTTGGCATGAGTTTCATCTTTTGCTCGGAGTTCACCACTGTCATGGAGACCTATCAAGACAGAGCAGCAAACGATGTGTCCAAGAGTCCATAGGAATGCCCCCATAGGACCCCAGTCTGTTATGTTAGAATGCCTACATCTAAAGTGAAGTAACATAGAGCTAGCACACTCTTTTTGCATGTTCATGGACATCTCTTGCATGTGGAGACTTGCTTGTGTGTTGTCAAGTTCATAGATGTTTGCCTACGTTCTTGAAGTGTTGCTCAGACGCATAGGCCAAAGAAAGAATTTTGCATAATCTTCTTTGAAGAACAAGTCTACTTTTTGACTCTACAGACACTTGTGAGGCTTTTCAGCCACCAATGCGGTTGGAGCAAGACAAGCTCACGCACATCGCACACAAAGAAGGAGGCTACATTTCTTGTTTTTCAATGTTTCCATTGTTTGCCGACTTCTGTTTATATCCATGGGGCCTTTGGAGAGTGTATATGGGATAAATTTCATGATACACGCGCCTTTCAAAAAGTAGAACAATGACCACTTTGAAGTGTTTTGTTTATGAAGAAGACATAGTCACCAAATTAGTCAAGTGAACCTCTCTCTTCCACTTCTTCTACTCATAACTTGAGCATACCTTATCCTAAATTGGAGCTTTTTATTGCTATGGATAGCTCTTTGAGACCTCTTTCCTGCAAATGGAGCTGCAAAAGAGCCTTTCTCTTGTTGCTAGGTCAACATCTGTATGGTCAAGTCGAGTTCCTCATTGGGCATTTCTACACACTCATGCATGATAGCCCCTAAGGAATATGGCAAGACTTCATCTCTCATAGGATTTTTATGAGGGTAACTTTCATATTTCTCTCCCTAGCACGATCCATATTATCTCTACACACACACACACACACACACATATACATACATATATATATATATATATATATATATATATATATATATATATATATATATATATATATATATATATATATATATATATATATATATATATATATATATATATATATATGTATATATATGTGTGTGTGTGTGTATACACACATATGTATGTATGTCTATATGTAGGTATATATAAACATATATGTATATGTATAAGTGTTTGTATACACATGTCTATGCATATGTATGTGTGCATGCATGTGTATGTGTGTATGGATGTGTGTGGGTATGTGTATGTGTATGTGTGTGTGTATGTGTGCATATCGGTGTAAGTATGCATGTATATGTGTTTGTGGGTGTGTATGTGTGTGTATGCATGTATGTATGTATGTATGTATGTATGCAAATGCATGTGCATTGTGGTGGCAAATGCATATATGTGTGTGTGATGTGTATGTGTATGTCTATGTGTGTATCTCTATGTATGTGTCTATGTGTACATGTGTCTCTCTATGAGTGTGCATGTATATGTGGGTGTATGTATCTATGTGTGTGTCTCTATATGTGTGTATCTATATGTGGTTGTATGTATCTATGTGTGTACTTTTATGTGTATATGTGTGTATGCATGTGTACGTGTGTATCTCTATGTGTGTGTATGTGTGAGTCTCTATGTGTGCACATGCATATGTGGGTGTATGTATTTATGTGTGTCTCTATGTGTGTCTATGTATACATGGGTGTATGAATCTATGATTATGTTTTTATGTGTATATGTGTGTATGTTTGTGTGTATGCATGTGTATGTGTGTGTATGTGTGCATCTCTATGTGTGTGTAGGTGCAAGTATCTATATGCATGTGTGTGTATGTGTATGTGTATTTGTATGTGTATGTATATGTGTACATGTACGTGTATGTGTATGTGTATGTGTATGTGTATGTGTATGTGTATGTGTATGTGTATGTGTATGTGTATTGTTATGTGTATGTGTATGTCTATGTGTATTTGTATGCGTGTGTGTACGTGTATGTGTATGTGTATGCATATGTGTATGTGTATGTGTATGTGTATGTGTATGTGTATGTGTATGTGTCTGTGTATGTATGTGTGTGTTTGCATATGTATGTATAGTGTGTGTGTGTGTATGTACACATGTGTATACATATGTATGTGTTTGTATATTTGTATGTGTACATGTGTATGTGTGTATGCATATGTATATATAGTGGGTGTATGTGTGTTTATATATATGTATGTGTGTATGCTTGTGTGTATGCATGTGTATGGGTGTGTCTCTATGTGTGTGTATGTGTGTCTGCATATCTTTGTGCATGTAATGTGGGTGTATCTATATGTGTATGTATGTATACGTGTGTATGTGCAAGTATCTATATGTGTATGTGTATGTGTATGTGTATGTTTATGTGTATGTGTATGTGTATGTGTATGTGTATGTGTATGTGTATGTG